>JACEFZ010017522.1:0-137847 GCA_014155875.1 Cepaea nemoralis | reverse complement strand
AAGCTTATATCCTCGGCGCTGAATCAGTTAAGAACAAGGACTCTTATCAATTCGGTCATGCTGACCTCCTAGCCGTGCAATGAGAAGAGAGACACCGGAGAACATTGTGACAACTGGGAAATTCAGTGGTGGAAGAGGGAGAGGCAGACCAATGAAATGATGCTGGGTGGCCTGGGGCAGTGGCATGGGGGAATATCATTGACAATTGACCCAGCTGGCACGGTACATGACAATTATGATTTGTAAAGACTCGGTGATGCTGTTCTGTTAGAACCGGTCCACCTGATTTGTAGATCTCTGCCGGGATGGAGTCAGGACCAGGCGCCTTGCCGCTGGAAAGTTGATCATTGAATCTCATCAGCTTTATTGCTTAGCCAGGAGTCCCGCATGTTTCTGCTGCATGACTCTACGGGTGTTGTTGAAGCATCTTTTATATATATTGTCTTTGGAACGTTTAAATATGCCTTTCTGGGTCAGGTGTTTCTCGGTCAGAAATGTGTTGATGTCTTCGGAATTTTCATCAAATTATATTCATGCTTTCGGGGGGGGGGGGGGGGGGGGGGGGGGAATGGACCCAGGATTTCCATAGCAGTGTTGTAGATTGTGTCCTTTGGTGCTATCCACTGTTTCCAGCATCTTGTTTAACTGCGGCACTGGGCTTGAGGCTGTCTTCCAGCATTATTTACAAACGGCAGCTGCATTTTCTTACTATTTAGACGGGTGACATTTAGTTTTTCTTTGCAATTTGTTCCCCTTGAGGATGCCTGTGGTGGTTTGATGCGCATGTTCATTGTTGAGATAATTTAGACGATGGTCTGTCCAACGATTTGGCACCACACTTGGATTTTGTCACCCGAACGTTTTGTCTATCACTCCTCCTGACAATTACGTAGTCACTGAGGTGCCAGTGTTTTGAGCGATGTCCTATTTCTCATGGGAAGAAAAACAAATCATCTGGGAAGAAAATTGTGTTGGTATATCAGAAGATCGTGTTCGGCACAGTTCTGAAGAAGGAGGAGTCCATTTTTGTTACAATTTCTAACTCCGTGCTTTCTAATAATGCCATTCTTAGATGCGGTGCCCATGTCTACCTCTGACATTGAAGTCCCCAAAAAGTATAAGTTTGTCTCCTTTGGGAAAAGATGTTAAGACCGTGTGCTGGTCCTCATAAAACTTGTTCTTGGCGTCATCTTCTTTGGTCATGGTTGATGCGTAGACGCTCACGATGGTTGCATGCTTCCTTCGGTTTAGCAGAGATAACTTAATGGTCATATGCCTGTCGTTTATAGCCGTAGGAAATCCAGCTAGTTTGCAAATCAGGGCCGACTTTATGATACGTTCAACACCGGACTGGCGTATTTCTTCACTTTTTCTTCCACTCCAAAAGAATTTATAGCCGGTATCTACTTCACTGATTTGGCCTTCGCCTGCAAGTCGTGCCTCGCTGCCCAACTCTCTCCCAACTCTCTCCCAATCAGTGCTGTTCGTCTCTCTGGGCCCGACGTGCAGTCTCTACCTAGTAGGGTGCGTACATTCCAAGTTCCGATGTTTAAGGGAGTATGGTTTGCTTTATTTGCTTCATCTGTTTTTACTTTGGTTGTATGTCGACCACAGTTATAGCGTACCCACCAACCGCGGCAAGCTGGTTAGGTAATGATGGAGCAGACAATGTTTCTTTTTCTAGTCCCTTCCTTGGGACTTCCCGAGTCCCTTCCGTGTGTCTGGTGCTACCAGACAATATTCCTTTTCTAGTCCCTTCCTCGTGATATGGAGGTGAGCAGTGCTTTTATATAGATAGCTGCTCAGTCGCTCAGGGAGCTGCTGAATCCCACTGCTGTTATCCTTACCACAGGCACCACCAATGCCTATGATCCCATCCCTCATTCCCCCCCCCCCCCCCATACTCGCACACTCACACGCACACATTTACACATTCTACATTCCGTTGTGGAAGTCCGAGTAGAGTCGTGGCTAGTAGGCTGCTTGTCGACCTGTAGGTCAAGTGCTGGATTCCCATTGATGAGAATTTTTTAATGAGTTCATTTGTGCTGCAAGGTCAATTCAGCTTAACAAGGGTAACAGGCAATTTTCTGGGAAGTGAATGTGGCTGTTATAACAATGATATCACCAGTCGAGTGTCGGCTGGTCTATTAAACTGTTGGACTAGCCACAAATACCAAATTCTTCTTAATGCACTGACAAGGGTTCCTTTCTTTACTCTACTTTACTTAGTTACTCGTGGTTCCAACTTCACGACAACGGGTCGTCCCCATATTGCTCCGTTCCTGTGCCAGTGAATATCACACAAAATGCTCCTCACTACCCAGTGTGAACAATGGAATAGACAGGAATATCGGCAAGCCAACAGCCCGCACAGGTACACTGTGCATAATGCCGTCGCCAGAATGCCAACACAAAAGTCCTCCATGAAAAATACAGTTCATTGTCGATGGAAACGGCAGTCACCAGAAAGACTTCATTGACCCGGGTTTTATCCCATATGGCTCGGTCTCTTTCCGTAGGACGACCCGCCGAAAGCGCCACACAATGCACGAACTCTGTAGCTCCTGCGGCGACTCTCAAGAGTCTCCCGAAAAATGCACTAGTGAGCCGAAAAGGCAAACCAGCCGGCCGTCATCGTTCCGAACATGCAGTTCACGCTACAAACAACCGCGGACAGATGTAAAAGCATTCCTCGCGAAACACACAGCTCACAGTGTCGCGCCACGCACTCACTCAGTAGCAGGGCGACGGAACCATATCCTCCTTAGTCGCCTCTTACGACATGCGTGGTAGGCAACAGTGTTACTATTCTTTGCTCCCCCGTATGGGCCCCGGCAACACACGGGTGACTTTACTTTACTTTACTTTACTTTACTTTACTTTGCCGAATCTGTGGCGAAGGTGTTACAGGCGTAATTTATAATCCCTCATATCACATTCGAAACACAGCTGCGGGCGATTTGGCAGCAGACCGCCTTGCTTTGGTTTTCATACAATGGTATGTGTGCGGGTCGTTCAGAAAGCAATGGCAAACTACTGAACGTAAACTTGCCAAGTAATACCAGAAGAAAATCAGTTGTTTGTGTCTAGTACATGTTCCTAGTGTTCTTTGTGAACTGATTTCTTTCAAGGCTTCTTCGTTAAATGCAAGTGGTGTCCTCGGCATTCTTCTACCTCTGGTTGGTTGATTGACTGGTTGGTTGGTTGCTGGTTAGTTGGGTTGGTTGGTTTATTTTTCTGGCTTTGTTATTCTCGTTATGGAGTGGCATTGAGGTTGATTATGGCGTGACATTGAGGTTGTGGTGTGTCATTGAGGTTGTGGTATGTCATTGAGGTTGTGGTGTGGCTGTCATTGAGGTTGTGGTGTGTCACTGATATTGTGGTGTGTCATTGAGACTGTGGGGTGTCATTGAGGTTGTGGTGTGTCACTGAAGTTGTGGTGTGTCATTGAGGTTGTGGTGTGTAATTCATGTTGTGGTGTGACATTTAGGTTGTTGTGTCATTGAGGTTGTGATCTGTCATTCAGGTTGAGGTGTGTCATTGAGGTAGTGGTGTGTCATTGAGATTGTTGTGTGTCATTGATGTGGTGTGTCATTGATGTTGTAGTGTGTCACTGAGGTTGTGATGTGTCATTGAGGTTTTGATGTGTCACTGACGTTGTATTGTGTCACTGATGTTGTAGTGTGTCATTGAGGTTGTAGTCTGTCTCTGATGTTATGGTGTGTCAATGATGTTGTGGTGTGTCACTGATGTTGTGGTGTGTCACTGATGTTGTGGTGTGTCAATAATGTTGTGGTGTCATTGACGTTGTGGTGTGTCATTGAGGTTGAGGAGTGTCATTGAGGTTGTGGTGTGTCATTGAGGCTGTGGTGTGTCATTGAGGTTGTGGTGTGTCATTGATGTTATGGTGTGTCATTCAGGTTGTGGTGTGTCACTGATATTATGGTGTGTCATTGAGGTTGTGGTCTGTCATTAAGGTTGTGATGTGTGATTGAGGTAGTGGTGTGTATTTGAGATTGTGGTGTGTCAATGATGTGATGTGTCATTGATGTTGTAGTGTGTCATTGAGGTTGTGGTGTATCATTGATGTTTTGGTGTGTCACTGACGTTGTATTGTGTCACTGAGGTTATGGTGTGTCAATGATGTTGTGGTGTGTCACTTATGTTGTGGTGTGTCACTGAGGTTGTGACGTGTCACTCATGTTGTGGTATGTCACTGATGTGGTGAGCCATCTAGATTGTGGTGTTTCATTGATGTTGTGGTGTGTCACTGATGTTGTGGTTTGTCACTGATGTTGTGGTGTATCACCAAGAATGTCTGGATCACTAAGGCTGTGGTGTGTAACTGCTGTTGTGGTGTGTCACTGAGGTTGTGGTGTGCCACTAATGTTGTGTATTATTGAGAATGTGGCGTGTCACTGATGTTGTGGTGTGTCATTGAGGTTATGATCTTTCTTTAAGTTTGTGGTGTTTCCCTGAGGTTGTGGTGTGTCACTGAGGTTGTGATGTGTCATTGAGGTTGTAGTGTGTCACTGAGGTTATGGTGTGCCACTAATATTGTGTATCATTGAGATTGTTGTGTGTCACTGATGTTGTGGTATGTCATTGAGGTTATGATCTTTCATTAAGGTGTGGTGTGTCCCTGAGGTTGTGATGTGTCACTGAGGTTGTGGTGTGTCATTGAGGTTGTGGTGTGTCACTGAGGTTGTGGTGTGTCATTGAGGTTGTGATTTGTCATTGATGTTGTGGTGTGTCATTGATTTTGAGATGTGTTATTAAGGTTGTGATGTGTCATTGAGGTTGTGGTGTGTCACTGATGTTGTGGTGTGTCATTTAGGTTGTGATGTGTCACTGAGGTTGTAATCTTTCATTGAGATTGTGGTGTGTCATTGATGTTGTGGTTTGTCACTGATGTTATGGTTTGTCATTGATGTTGTGGTGTATCACTGAGGCTGTGGTGGATCACTGAGGTTGTGGTGTGTCATTGATGTTGTGGTGTTTCATTGTGGTTGTGGTATGCCACTGAGATTGTGGTTGGTCATTGAGGATGTGGTGTGTCATTGAGATTGGGGTGTATCATTGAGATTGTGGTGTGTTATTGAAAGTGTGGTGTGTCATTGAGGGTGTTGTGTGTCACTGATGTTGTGGTGTGTCATTGATGTTGTGGTGTGTCATTGAGGTTGTGGTCTGTCATTGATGTTGTAGTCTGTCATTGAGATTGTGGTGTGTCACTGATGTTATGATGTGTCATTGAGGTTGTGGTGTGTCACTGAGGTTGTGGTGTGTCACTGATGTTGTGGTGTGTCATTGAGGTTGTGGTGTGTCACTGAGGTTATGGTGTGCCTCTAATATTGTGTGTCATTGAGATTGTGGTGTTTCACTGATGTTGTGATGTGTCATTGAGGTTGTGATGTGTCACTGGGGTTGTGATGTGTCATTGGGGTTGTAGTGTGTCATTCATGTCATTGTGTGTCTTTGAGGTTGTGGCATGTCATTGAGGTTGTGGTCTGTCACTGAGGTTGTGGTGTGTCATTGAGGTTGTGGTAAGTCATTGCGATTGTTGTGTTTCATTGAAGTTATTGTGTGTCATTTAGATTGTGGTGTGTCGCTGAAACAGAAGTGCGTCATTGAGGTTGTGGTGTGTCACTGAGGTTATGGTATGTCACTGATGCTGTGGTGTATCACTAATGGTGTGATGTGTCATTTAGGTTGTGGTGTGGCATTAATGTAGTTCTGTGTCACTGATGTTGCGGTGTGTCACTGATATTGTGGTGTGTCATTGATATTGTGGTGTGTCATTGAGGTTGTTTTGTGTCATTGAGGTTGTCGCATGTCACTGATATTGTGGTGTCTCATTGATGTTGTGATGTCATTGAGGTTGTGGTGTGTCATTTAGTTTGTGGTGTGTCATTCATGTTGTGGTGTGTCATTGAGGTTGTGGCATGTCACTGATATAGTGGTGTGTCATTGATGTTGTGGTGTCACTGAGGTTGTGGCATGTCACTGATATTGTGGTGTGTCATTGATGTTGTGTGTATCATTGAGGTTGTGGTGTGTCAATGAGGTTGTGGAGTGTCATTGAGGTTGTGGTGTGTCATTGAGGTTGTGGTGTGTCATTGAGGTTGTTTTGTGTCATTGATGTTCTGGTGTGTCATTTAGGTTTTGATGTGTCACTGATATTGTGGTGTGTCATTGAGGTTGTGGTGTGCCATTGAGGGTGTGGTGAGTCACTGAGCTTGCAGTGTGTCATTGATGTTGTGGTGTGTCATTGAGGTTGTGGTCTGTCATTGAGGTTGTGGTGTGTGATTGAGGTAGTGGTGTGTCATTGAGATTGTGGTGTGTCAATGATGTGGTGTGTGATTGATGTTGTAGTGTGTCATTGAAGTTGTGGTGTGTCATTGAGGTTTTGTGTGTCACTGATGTTATATTGTGTCACTGAGGTTGTAGAGTGTCATTGATGTTGTGGTGTGTCATTGATGTTGTGGTTTGTTGTTTATGTTGTAGTGTGTTATTGAGATTGTGGTATGCCAATGATGCGGTGGTGTGTCACTGATGTTGTTGTGTGTCACTGGGTTTGTAGTGTGTCATTAAGGTTGTGGTGTGTCACTGAGTATATGGTGTGCCACTAATGTAGTGTATCATTGAGTTTGAGGTGTGTCACTGAAGCGATGGTGTGTCTTTGAGGTTGTGGTGTGTTATTTAGATTGTGGTGTGTCATTGAGGTTGTGGTGTGTCATTGAGCTTGTGATTTGTCATTGATGTTGTGGTGTATCATTGATTTTGTGGTGTGTCATTGAGGTTCTGATGTGTCATTGAGGTTGTGATGTGTCACTGGGGTTGTGATGTGTCATTGAGGTTGTGATGTGTCACTGATATTAAAGTGTATCATTGAGGTTGTGATGTGTCACTGAGGTTGAGATCTTTCATTGAGATTGTGGTTTGTCACTAATGTTGTGGTGTATAACTGAGGTTATGGTGTTTCATTGTGATTACGGTATGCCATTGAAATTGTGGTGTGTCATTGAGATTGTGGTGTGTCATTGAGGTTATGGTGTGTCATTGAGGTTGTGGTGTGTCATTGATGTTGTGGTGTGTCATTGATGTTGTGGTGTGTCATTGATGTTGTGGTGTGTCACTGATGATTTGGTGTGTCATTGAGGTTGTGGTGTGTCACTGATGCTGTGGTCTGTTACTGATGTTGTGGTGTGTCATTGAGGTTGTGGAGTGTCACTGATGTTGTGATGTGTCATTGAGGTTGTTATGTGTCACTGAGGTTTTGATGTGTCATTGAGTGTGTGGTGTGTCACTGAGGTTGTGGTGTGTCATTGAGGTTGTGATGTGTCATTAATGTTTGTGGTGTTTCATTGAGGTTGTGGTGTGGCATTAAGGTTGTGATGTGTCACTGAGGTTGTGGTGTGTCACTGATATTGTGGTGTGTCATTGATAATATGGTGTGTCATTGAGGTTGTGGTGTGTCATTGAGGTTGTGGTGTGTCATAGAGGTTGTGGTGTGTCACTGATATTGTGGTGTGTCATTGATAATGTAGTGTGTCATTGAGGTTGTGGTGTGTCATTGAGGTTGTGGTGTGTCATTGAGGTTGTGGTGTGTCACTGATGTTGTGATGTGTCATTGAGGTTGTGGTGTGTCATTGAGATTGTGGTATGTCATTGAGGTTGTGGTGTGTCATTGAGATTGTGGTGTGTCATTGAGGTTGTGGTGTGTTATTGAGATTGTGGTGTGTCATTGAGGTTGTGGTGTGTCATTCATTTTATTTTGTGTCATTGAGGTTGTCGCGTGTCACTGATATTGTGGTGTGTCATTGATGTTGTGGTGTCATTGAGGTTGTCGCATGTCACTGATATTGTGGTGTGTCATTGATGTTGTGGTGTCATTGAGGTTGTGGTGTGTCATTTAGTTTGTGGTGTGTCATTCATGGTGTGGTGTGTCATTGAGGTTGTGGCATGTCACTGATATAGTTGTGTGTCATTTATATTGTGGTGTCATTGAGGTTGTGGTGTGCCACTGATATTGTGGTGTGTCATTGATGTTGTGGTGTCATTGAGATTGTGGTGCATCATTGAGGTTGTTTTGTGTCATTGATGTTTTGGTGTGTCATTTAGGTTTTGGTGTGTCCACTGATATTGTGATGTGTCATTGAGGTTGTGGTGTGCCATTGAGGGTGTGGTGAGTCACTGAGGTTGTGGTGTGTCACTAATATTCTGTGCCATTGAGGGTGTGGTGAGTCACTGAGGTTGTGGTGTGTCATTGGTGTTATGTCGTGTCACTGAGGTTGTGATGTGTCATTGGTGTTATGTCGTGTCACTGAGGTTGTGGTGTGTCATTGAGGTTGTGATCTGTCATTGAGGTTGTGGTGCGTGATTGAGGTAGTGGTGTGTCATTGAGATTGTGGTGTGTCAATGATGTGGTGTGTCATTGATGTTGTAGTGTGTCATTGAAGTTGTGGTGTGTCATTAAGGTTTTGTGTTTCACTGATATTGTTTTGTGTCACTGAGGTTGTAGAGTGTGTCATTGAGATTGTGGTGTGTCATTGAGGTTGTAGTGTGTCATTGATATTGTGGTGTGTCATTGAGGTTGTAGTGTGTCATTGATGTTGTGGTGTGTCATTGAGGTTGTGGTGTGTCACTAATATTCTGTGTCATTGAGAATGTGGTGTGTCACTGATTTTGTGGTGTGTCATTGAGGTTGTGATGTGTCACTGATGTTGAAGTGTATCATTGAGGTTTTGGTATGTCATTGGTGTTGTGGGGTGTCACTGATGTTGAGGTGTATCATTGAGGTTGTGGTGTGTCATTGAGATTGTTGTGTGTCATTGAGTTAGTTTTTGTCACTGATGTTGAGGTGTGTCATTGAGGTTGAGATGTGACATTGAGATTGTGGTGTGACATTGATGTATTGGTGTGTTATTGAGGTTGTGGTGTGTCATTGAGGCTGTGGTGTGTCATTGAGGGTGTGGTGTGTCATTGAGGCTGTGGTGTGTCATTGAGGATGTGGTGTATCACTGAGGTTATGGCGTGTTACTGATGTTGTGTGTCATTGAGGTTGCAGTGTGTTACTTATGGTGTGTGTCATTGAGGTTGTAGTGTGTCACTGATGTTGTGTGTCATTGAGGTTTGTGGTGTGTTGCTGATGTTGTATTCACTGAGGTTGTGGTGTGTCATTGTGGTTGTGGTGTGCCATTGAGGTTGTGGTGTGTCATTGATTTTGTAGGATGTCATTGATGTTGTAGTATGTTATTGATGTTGTAGGATGTCATTGATGTTGTAGTATGTCATTGATGTTGTAGGATGTCATTGATGTTGTAGCATGTCATTGATGTTGTAGTATGTCATTGATGTTGTAGTATGTCATTGATGTTGTAGTATGTCATTGATGTTGTAGGATGTCATTGATGTTGTAGGATGTCATTGATGTTGTAGGATGTCATTGATGTTGTAGTGTTTCATTGATGTTGTAGTATGTCACTGACTTTGTGGTGTGTCATTGATGTTGTGTTGTGTCATTTAGGTTGTGGTGTGTCACTGAGATTGTGGTGTGTCACTGATGTTGTAGTATGTCATTGATGTTGTAGGATGTCATTGATGTTGTAGTATGTCATTGATGTTGTAGTATGTCATTGATGTTGTAGTTATGTCATTGATGTTGTAGTATGTCATTGATGTTGTACTATGTCATTGATGTTGTAGTATGTCATTGATGTTGTAGTATGTCATTGATGTTGTAGTATGTCATTGATGTTGTAGTATGTCATTGATGTTGTAGTATGTCATTGATGTTGTAGTATGTCATTGATGTTGTAGTATGTCATTGATGTTGTAGGATGTCATTGATGTTGTAGTGTGTCATTGATATTGTGGTGTGTCATTGATGTTGTAGTATGTCATTGATGTTGTAGGATGTCATTGATGTTGTAGTATGTCATTGATGTTGTAGGATGTCATTGATGTTGTAGTGTGTCATTGATGTTGTAGTATGTCATTGATGTTGTAGTATGTCATTGATGTTGTAGTATGTCATTGAAGTTGTGGGGTGTCACTGATGTTGAGGTGTGTCATTGAGGTTGTGGTGTGTCATTGAGATTTTTGTGTGTCATTGAGTTTGTTTTATCACTGATGTTATGGTGTGACATTGAGATTGTGGCGTGCCATTGATGTATTGGTGTTTTATTGAGGTTATGGTGTGTCATTGAAGCTGTGGTGTGTCATTAAGGCTTTGGTGTGTCATTGAGATTGTTGTGTGTCATTGAGGCTGTGATGTGTCACTGAGGTTATGGCATGTTACTGATGTTGTGTGTTGTTGAGGTTGCGGTGTGTTACTTATGGTGTGTGTCATTGAGGTTGTAGTGTGTCACTAATGTTGTGTGTCATTGAGGTTGTGGTGTGTTGCTGATGTTGTATTCACTGAGGTTGTAGTGTGTCATTGAGGTTGTAGTATGTCATTGATGTTGTAGTATGTCATTGATGTTGTAGTATGTCATTGATGTTGTAGGATGTCATTGATGTTGTAGTATGTCATTGATGTTGTAGTATATCATTGATGTTGTAGGATGTCATTTATGTTGTAGTATGTCATTGATGTTGTAGTATGTCATTGATGTTGTAGTGTGTCATTGATGTTGTAGTATGTCATTGATGTTGTAGTATGTCATTGATGTTGTAGTATGTCATTGATGTTGTAGTATGTCATTGATGTTGTAGTATGTCATTGATGTTGTAGGATGTCATTGATGTTGTAGTATGTCATTGATGTTGTAGTATGTCACTGACGTTGTGGTGTGTCATTGATTTTATGGTGTGCCATTGATGTTGTGTGTCATTGATTTTGTGGTGTGTCATTGATATTGTGTGTCATTGATTTTGTGGTGTGTCATTGAGGTTGTGTGTCATTGAGGTTGTGGTGTGTCATTGATGATGTTTTTTATTGAGGTTGTGGTGTGTCATTGATAATGTGTGTTATTGAGGTTGTGGTGTGTCATTTATGTTGAGTGTCATTGAGGTTGTGGTTTTTCATTGATGTTGTGTGTTATTGAGGTTTTGTGTGTCATTGATGTTGTGTGTCATTGAGTTTTTTGGTGTGTTACTGATGTGTTGTGTCACTGATGTCGTGGTTTGTCACTGATGTTGCGGTGTGTCATTGAGGTTGTGGTATGTCATTGAGGTTGTGGTGTGTCATTGATGTTGTGGTGTGTCATTGATGATGTGGCGTGTCACTGATGGCTTTGCATGTCACTGGTGTTGTGGTGTGTCACTGAAGTTGTAGTGTGCCGTGAGGTTTCAGTGTGACATTTGAGTGTGTAGTGTGTCATTGAAGTTGTAGTGAATTACTGAATTTACAGTGTGGAGTTAGAGTTTGTCTTGGACAATTTTTAAAAAACTGGAAATCTGCCCTTTCAAAGCACCACAATCAAGTTATACTGCAAATATTCTATTCTTTGCATCATTCCGTGGATGCTACTGTTGTAAGCGGTGAGCATCTGTTGTTAGAATTAACCTGTAGTGTACGATCATCTTCAAGAGAAAATAAATACCACAATGTAACATCCAAATAAACAGAAACATTCTTAAAAAGGTGAACCGGTTCAACGATCTTGGAACAGATAAGACATATCTTGACAGCAGCAAGATGTAACAATTTGTAATGGAAATTAAAGTAAGTTTTGCATATCCTTTACAGGACGTCACAGTCAACCCCAGAATGTTTGGCTGCTTGCGATTTCTTGGGAAGGTTACGTTCATTAAACGAACAGCACTCATACCATTGCATGAAAACCAGTGCAATGCAGTCTGCTGCCAATCGCCCACAGCTGTGTTCCGAAAGCGTATGCGGGATTACGAATTGCGTTGTTGTTTTTTTCTTTGTTTGCGTTCGCTGGCTTTGAATTCAAATTCAAGTGTAGTCCATATGCGTGCTACTACTTCTTGTGTACTGGACTAATGTCTGCCTGTGGTTTAGCTTTCCCCATTACCAGTGTCTCTCACCATCAGGTGAACCCACTCCGACTTCAGAGGTACTTGTAATTTCCGTCCCCAAGTCAAGGACGAGGAGTCAACATTTTAGTCAAACTGACCAGTGTAAGGATTGAACCCGCTACCCCAGCATCATCACATACCGGATGTGTAAGAATTAGCGCTCTTATCAATAAGGCCTTGCTGACCTCAAATCATGGTAAGAATCTAGGCACCTCATCCACTACATACAGATAATGGCAAGTGTGACGTCATCACATTCTAAGCTGAGTTTTCAAGAAAGGGAGAACAGTGTAATCTTTTCTATTATTTCTGTTCTGCTTCAGATGAGATCATCAATACCCTTGGAGAAGGAACGTTTGGGAAAGTGGTGGAGTGCAAAGACATGCAGAAGTAAGTACTTCTTTCATGATCTTTGTAGTTATTTGAATTTTTTTTTTTTGTTGTTGGTTGCTTCAAGTGAATTGTTGTCAGTTCACACTGATTCCCCTTCTGTCTGGTATAACCAGCAACTCTATGTGTAGTTCGCCATTGTTGTTCAATCTTTTTGTCATCTCGTAGGTCTTGCGTTTTGAAGTTGCTTTTCTCCTCTTCTTCTTGAGGAAGCATATAACAGAGTCAAATATGATCTCTTGATGCACATTCTTATGGAGAAGGGTCCTGGACTCGGGGTGGTGAATTGGACAGCAGTTACCCTGCACTCTCGTAGAGTTGCTTTCCGTCTAGGTTTATGGGCCACGGGGGCGTTCATTATTACCACAGGGAACTGCAATATCGCCTGTGTTATTCAATGTTTACACAAGCGATTGCAAGCACCAGGGATTGAAAGGATACTGACATTTACAGATGATGTCCTTGTGTATAGGCAGGGGAGAGACATGACGCTAATAGCGCAAGAGTTGCAGGAGATAGTAAACAAAGGGATCGACTGGTGTACAGAGATGGCTAATGTTATTAACCCAGATCAGGCGTCTGTGTTATGGTGCTCACTGGACAAAGGATTGTTAAGGCTACCGTGCCAGGTCTCATTGTAAATGGTAGAAATGTTAACAGGAAGAGTAGATTGAGATACGTGGAATCACCTTCAACGGAAGCCTGTCGTTCAAGGGATCGACTGGTGTACAGAGATGGCTAATGGTATTAACCCAGATCAGGCGTCTGTGTTATGGTGCTCACTGGACAAAGGATTGTTAAGGCTACCGTGCCAGGTCTCATTGTAAATGGTAGAAATGTTAACAGGAAGAGTAGATTGAGATACGTGGAATCACCTTCAACGGAAGCCTGTCGTTCAAGGGATCGACTGGTGTACAGAGATGGCTAATGTTATTAACCCAGATCAGGCGTCTGTGTTATGGTGCTCACTGGACATTCGAATTGTTAAGGCTACCGTGCCAGGTCTCATTGTAAATGGTAGAAATGTTAACAGGAAGAGTAGATTGAGATACGTGGAATCACCTTCAACGGAAGCCTGTCGTTCAAGGGATCGACTGGTGTACAGAGATGGCTAATGTTATTAACCCAGATCAGGCGTCTGTGTTATGGTGCTCACTGGACATTCGAATTGTTAAGGCTACCGTGCCGTGGAATCACCTTTAACGGAAGCCTGTCGTTCAAGGATCATGTGGAGAGAATTGTTATGAGATCTGAGAGAATTGGTGCGCTGAAGATAACGGTAGCAATGGACATGAAGTAAAGAATGTTGTTCATACTCTGTCAACAGCTGATTCTCTCATTAACTGATTTTGGATTAGGCTGTTCACAGTGTCAAAGAGTCAGCTGGTGAAACTAGAGCGCAACAGAATGAAGCTTTGCGGGTGATCCTAGGATGCACAAGGAACATGTAAACGATTCGTCCTAGCTTTACCAACAATTGCAAACAGGCTCAAGATGCTGCAAGATAAATCATATCAACGAGTGGTTGCAGACAAGTAACACTTCCCCCCCCCCCCCCCCGAATGATACCCTTGACACAGTTAAGGGCCACGGGCTGATAAGAGGGAAATAATGGATGACTCGGGCAGAGGATACAATTAGAGAAGTATGCATGCGTGAGAACATTCGGATGGGAGAGGAGTGGGAAAATGCAGACCTTTGCAGGACCTATAATCACACTGGACCAGGAGTGCAGGGAGTGGCCGGCAGGCTACCCTGAATGGGAAGAGCAACAATTGAGCCTTGACAGTACGCGTCCAGATGCTGTAATCATCGGCACCAATGGCCCTGTGAAGAGTCGAAACAAGTGTCTGAAGGCTCATAGCGAAGGTTAACGGGCGGTGTTTAGTGCAGAAGAGTGGCATATAATACCAAGACATCTAGCCTGAGAATGGAGGCAGATACTCGTGTCATGATTGTAATGGATTCACAGAATCACAGGTTAAGAAATAAGACGGGCATGCTTCGCGCAGAGTGGCATACTTCAATTCAACAAATAAAAGCTAGGGAGCATCTGTTGGCAGTGTGGTCAAGAGTTTTTAAACCACAAATTAATCATCCATTCTTTACAAATAAATGAATTAGGTATTGAATCATCTTCTTCTTTGTTCCTTTTTCGAGAGAAGTATCTCACATCTAGTCATGCACTTCAAATGTCAGTGTTTCCGACTTCTGAGTACATTTGTCTGGGGTTTGTTTCCTTTAGACATATTCCATTGATTGAGATACGGAATCAGTTACTGGACGTGTATGTGTGACTACAGGTTATTTATGGTAATCTACATACTTATCGAATGTGTCATGTTGCAGTGTTGAGTTACAAACAGAAGCATCTTTAAAATAAATTACTCACTGGCTAAGTCATCGCAGTGAGTTTGGATATTGTTTATTGTGACTTATTTTGAGGATAGGCCTCAGGGCGATTCTAAAAATAGGAGAAAAAAGTCAGAGACATACTGAACAGAGCGCAGTAGCGGCAGCAGACAGATACCTGGGAGAGGAGGAGGGGTGCTGGAACCATGCCAGGACCAGACCAGGTTGATTCTATTTGTGGTCTACACATAGACCTGTTTAGCTTAACACACCCCACTCACTATCTCTGCCGCCTTATCACTCTAGCACAGCGGCTCTCAACCAGTGGGGAATTCCTCCCAAGAGGGGGGGGGGGGGGAATTATAGGGTTTCCAGGCAGGGGGGGGAGGGAATTAAGACCACAGATTGACAGATTCAAAATGGCTTCAGGCACAATATCCTGATTTTCTATTGAGCGTTTTGTTTGATGAAGCACAATTTTCTGGCATTCTGGTATTAAGTGACAATTCTTTGACATTCTACTACACTATAAAATTAATCTATGCATATAAAGATTATGTACAAATAAGGATTTTCAGTATTATAGGCATCGTTATTTTGAATGCACCTTTTGAGGCTGACAAGTTATGGAAAGGTGGGAATTCTTCTTCTTTCGTTCGCTGTGGGGAAAAAAAAAAAGGGGGGGGGGGGGGTGACATTCTGGCATATGGTAAAAGAGTGCATGGGCCAAAAAAGGTTGAGAACCACTGCTCTAGCACACTGTCCTACTTTGCACAATAACACTCTTCATAGCGCCTCCCCATACCGTTCTTTCTCTCCCTCCTTCCCGATTTTCCTAACATACATCTTTCCTGGCCAGCTCACACAAGCCGTGTATCCCCCCCCCCCCCCCCCCCCCCCCCAGTTTACCTGTCTTCACCTTTCCTTTTGCCTGCTAGGCCGTGCTGTTCTTTGTTCAACTGAAGGGCTAGCCTAGATCCACTTTCTGGTCTGTCTTACTCATAAGCACCTGGTGCTCACTTGTAGTCAAACAGGCATATCTGTAATCATGTGTTCTCATGCTTGTTAACATCTCGAAGCATTTCTTTTATTTTAACATTGTTTGTTTTCTCACTTCATAACATCTCTTATTTTTATTATCATCATCATCATCATCATCATCATCATCATCATCAAGTGACTTGCCGGCTGGCGTGGGCGATCATGCTTCTCCACAAACTGCTATCTCATATCTCCAACAGCATGTATCATCAATTTATGTGCCTCGACACAAGACAGACTGTCAAGGATTGTTTCTCGCTG
The DNA here is from genome assembly GCA_014155875.1 of Cepaea nemoralis. Taxonomy (NCBI): domain Eukaryota; kingdom Metazoa; phylum Mollusca; class Gastropoda; order Stylommatophora; family Helicidae; genus Cepaea; species Cepaea nemoralis. The sequence goes on along the minus strand of JACEFZ010017522.1, from coordinate 121,812 downwards.
TCTTCCTCTACCTCGCTTTCCACATATCTTTCTGGTTGTCACTACATATTCCTGTATTTGTCTTCTCATAACGTTTGATCGTATTCCGGTACGAACCTAAGGCCTATCCACGTCAGTTTGGAAGCACTAGACTCGAGTTTCGCTCTCGTTTGAGCTTATCAGTAGTGCCTATCCTTGACTGGACCCGGGATCAAACCCGGATCACTGGCGGGTGTGTAACCACTAGACCACGCAGCACACGCTAGACGCGACCAAATTATCACACTAGAATATCACAACGTCACCCATTGTAGGCTACAGCCCAAAATTTGCCCGGTCGCCGCGACTGACATCCATCAATCGATGTGGCCCCAAGTGATCAGGTCTTCTCAACACAAGGCACACCAGGCTGCCTAAAGTCCAGCGAGCAATAATCACATTGATTTATTTGATTGATTATTGCTCGCTGGATTTTAGGCGGCCTGATGTGCCTTGCCAGTCAAGAAGACCTGATCATGCGGGGCCACATCGATTGATGGATGTCAGTCGAGGCGATCTGGCATATTTTGAGCTAAAGTCTACGATAGGTGACATTGTTTTATTCTAGTATGATATTGTGGTCGCGTCTAGCGTGTGCTGCGTGGTCTAGTGGTTACACACCCGCCAGTGATCCGGGTTTGATCCCGGGTCCAGTCAAGGATATGCCTACTGATGAGCTCAAACGAGAGCGAAACTCGAGTCTAGTGCTTCCACATTGACGTGGATAGGCCTTAGGTTCGTACCGGAATACGATCAGCATTGCCTGTAGTGAGTTGTGCTCAATGTTTAAATCTCATATCCCGGGAAGAGAGGGGGGGGGGGGGGGGGGGGGACAAAAAAATAAATTTTCATAACGTGTCAAACATGGCTCGGGACACAGACATACACTAGGGCAAGTTTCCTTAGTGACTCAGTGAGTATGCTCAAGAAGATAGAGATGGGGTGAATCCGAAGAAAGTGGTTGCTGTCTCTGGAGCTGGCAAAGATTAGTTTCATTTTCATGCCAGGCCATGCAGGTGTACAAGAAAATGACAAGCTCGCAAGTAAGGCTACTGTGGAAGGCAGACGACCAGGCTGGTATTCTGAATGCTTTACGAGAAATAAGACGTTTGCGAGAACCAAGTGATGACTGTGAATCTACAGCCATGGTCAGGAAGTCAGGATGCGAGGACAGCAAATTAAAAGAGCCAAACAAGAACACTACGCAGGAAGCCAAAAAAGATAAACCAACACAGAACTGGTGTCGTTAGCTGCAGCACGCTGTGGGATTTACTGAGAAGGGGATCCGAGCACTTATAGACTGAATGTTTCGATATGCAATGAGGATGATCTGTCGACAACTAACTAACTAAACTACTAACTAACTAACTAACTAACTATAACGTGTCAAATTAATGATGGTTGTGTGTTCTGATGTTTGTAATTAGTTGGCCTTGCGACTTAGCCTAAGTCGCGATGTTAACTTATCACAAACAGAAAGAGACAGTCATCATTATTTTGAAAGCCTAAGTCGCGATGTTAACTTATCACAAACAGAAAGAGACAGTCATCATTATTTTGAAACGTTATCTCCCTCAAAAACCTCCAGATTGCGCATTTTGGCTGTCCAATAAATTTTCAGCATTCTATAAAACCACATCTCTTAGGCTTCTCGATACTTTTTCGTCTGTTTACTAATTGAATTGTCCAGAATTTGCAGCCATATGTTAAATATCATGAAATATGTGTTGGCGGATATTTGCAAGTACAAATGGACGGAGGGAATAGTAGAATCCATGGGAATATCGATTCATGACGCCTATAAGCGGACACTCCCCGGCTGTTTATACTTCACCTCGACACCTCAAGGTACAAGAGGAACATGATGAGATGAGATGATGAATGCCGGTTTGACTTGCCGAAAATCTTTACTAAATCTGTATGGTTAAAAAAAATAATAATAAAGAAAGAAAGGACCGTTTTACAAGCGTTGAGTGGTATGGGGCATAGGGTGTCATTCCAAGATTCACGGTGTTATCCCTATACCTTGATAAACCAACGGACAATCGCTGGGCGATGTGGCCAGTGTCCCACCAGACGCCTTTACTTCTCACGGTGTTTCCTGGGATTTATTTAAGGCTGGGTCAGCATGGGAGCTAGGCTCAGGTCAATATTTAAACATTCACCTTGTGACGGAATCGAAAACACGACCACCAGGTCGGCAGACAAAATGACAAAATGTAAATGTATATTCAACATTTGACCCCATTACCCACTGAGTGCCAGCTGCTCTATACATATATGGGGTTAGCACCATATAGCCAATATTAAATAGCCAATATTAAGGATCATGCCGATATTATTAATGTCCTTAGAGAGATGTCGAGCGTTGAGGACTTTCACGCCAGTGATTTCACATCCTTGTCTAGAATGAGACTTTGGAGTAAAAACTGGCATGGCCAGACGCGAGAGGCGCATCGGGAGAACAAGTGGCCTCATCAACCAACAGAAAATTGGCACCATCAGCCGCCAGACGCTGTTGCATATGTAGGGGTGAGGATCTCAACACTTATGGACATGTCCGGAGTGCAAAATGATACCCCAACAGATAACTAACTAACTGAATATGACTCGAGGCATGGGAAACAGTCCTTATTTTACTTGTACAACTAATCAGATGAAGTCTCCTCAACGTAACACCGCCTGTAATGGAACCAGTTACAATGTAGTTACATATGCTTGCCGACTCTGTGGCGAAGGGGATTAAGAACGCAGTTTGTAATCCCGCATACAACATTCAAAACACAGCTGCTGGCGATTTGGCAGTGGACCGCCTTGTGTTAGTTTTCATACAATGGTATGAGTGCTGGTCATTCAGAAAGCAATGGCAAACTACTGAATGTAAACTTGCCACTGAAATCATACACAGTCAAAAAATGCTGAGGTTGACTGCAACGTCCTGTAAAGTATTAATGAAGAATAAAAAGCCACATACTTACCTGTCTTTCAATCACTTATTAATTTATTTATTATCTTGGCTTCTTGTATGACATTAATCTTGACTCTGTAACTAGTCTGGGGCATCATATGTCATGTCATCTCATCATATGTCTACAGAAACAGTGAACGCCCTGGCCCTGAAGATCATCAAGAATGTTGAGAAATACCGAGAGGCTGCCAAACTTGAGATCAATGTATTGGAGAAGTTGCGGGAGAAAGATCCCACTGGCAAATAGTAAGTGACACGGTTTTATTTTTCTGTATCCCATTCTATATTAGACAGCTGAGGTGGTGCAGTGGCCAGCATGCTAGCCTGCCGGTCCGTTGCTCACATGTTTAAATCCCCCATCAAGGCGTATGTGGTCAACTGACCTGGGTTTCAAGGTCACCCTCGGCCTAACATGGGTACAAGAAAATGTCATGGAAAGTAAAGGCCTGATATAGCAACATAACCGATTGAGTGCCGATTGGTCGATACAAATATCTCAAGGTGTCACAAGGGTCCTATACTTTTACTTACATCATCAAGAACATCATTTCCTGAAAGGATATTATAGAGAGTAACATCAAGAACATCATTTCCTGCAAGGATATTATAGAGAGTAACATTAAGAACATCATTTCCTGCAAGGATATTATAGAGAGTAACATCAAGAACATCATTTCCTGCAAGGATATTATAGAGAGTAACATCAAGAACATCATCTCCTGCAAGGATATTATAGAGAGTAACATCAAAAACATCATCTCCTGCAAAGATATTATAGAGAGTAACACCAAGAACATCATCTCCTGCAAGGATATTATAGAGAGTAACATCAAGAACATCATCTCCTGCAAGGATATTATAGAGAGTAACATCAAGAACATCATCCCCTGCAAGGATATTATAGAGTGTAACATCAAGAACATCATCCCCGCAAGGATATTATAGAGGAAACATCAAGAACATCATCTCCTAAGGATATTATAGAGAGTAACACAAGAAATAAATCTCCTGCAAGGATATTATAGAGAGTAACATCAAGAAATCATCTCCTGCGAGGATATTATAGAGAGTAACATCAAGAACATCATCTCTGCAAGGATATTATAGAGAGTAACATCAAGAACATCATTTCCTGAAAGGATATTATAGAGAGTAACATCAGAACATCATTTCCTGCAAGGATATTATGAGAGTAACTCAAGAATCATTTCCTGCAAGGATATTATGAGAGTAACATCAAAAACCACATCTCCTGCAAGGATATTATAGAGAGAACATCGAACATCATCTCCTGCAAGGATATTATGAGAGTAACATCAAGAACATCACTTGCAAGGATATTATAGAGAGAACATCAAAAACAATCTTTCCTGCAAGGATATTATAGAGAGTAACATCAAGAACATCATCTCCTGAAAGGGAAATTTATAGAGAGTAACATCAGAACATCATTTCCTGCAAGGTATTATAGAGAGTAACATCAAGAACATCATTTCCTGCAAGGATATTATAGAGAGTAACATCAAGAAATCTTTTCCCGCAAGGATATTATAGAGAGTAACATCAAGAACATCATCTCCTGCAAGGATTTTATAGAGAGAACATCAAAAACATCATCTCCTGCAAATAATTATAGAGAGTAACCCCAAGAAAATCTCCTGAAAGGATATTATAGAGGAGTAACACCAAGAACATCATCTCCTGCAAGGATATTATAGAGAGCAACTTCAAGAACATCATTTCCTGCAAGGATATTATAGAGAGTAACATCAAGAACATCATCTCTTGCAAGGATATTATAGAGAGTAACATCAAGAACATCATCTCCTGCGAGATATTATAGAGAGTAACATCAAAAACATCATCTCCTGTAAGGATATTATAGAGAGTAACATCAAGAACATTATTTCTGCAAGGATATTATAGAGAGTAACATCAAGAACATCATTTCCTGCAAGGATATTATAGAGAGGTAACATCAAGAACATCATCTCCTGCAAGGATATTATAGAGAGTAACATCAAGAACATCATCTCCTGCAAGGATATTATAGAGAGTAACATCAAGAACATCATCTCCTGCAAGGATGTATAGAGAGTAACATCAAGAACATCATCTCCTGCAAGGATGTAATAGAGAGTAACATCAAGAACATCATCTCCTGCAAGGATATTATAGAGAGTAACATCAAGAACATCATCTCCTGCAAGGATATTATAGAGAGTAACATCAAGAACATCATCTCCTGCAAGGATATTATAGAGAGTAACATCAAGAACATCATCTCCTGCAAGGATATTATAGAGAGTAACATCAAGAACATCATTTCCTGCAAGGATTATTATCGAGAGTAACATTAAGAACATCATCTCCTGCAGTCAGTTACGGTTAGTTACAGGTTGGATATTACAGAGAGCAACATCAAGCAGATGGCTACGGTTGGACAAATCCACATGGGGGTTTAACTGATTCAGTAAGTTGCCAAATGTGACCTCCCATTTGGACAAAAGGACGATATATCTCACACTAGGGTCATCATGCTTTTTCTTTTGTTTCTTTGTATCTTCCACAATTGTAATGCTCCATGAACGGAAATTTACATCATAATACCTTTTTATTTGTTTGTGTACCATGTTTGATCCAAAACTATTTTTTATTTGGCATTGAATCAGTTAATAGAACAGAGTGACAAGACCAAAGACCTCCATTATCTATCCTGACAGGGGCCAATCACCATTCTCCATCTCAGGATAGGGAACCAGAGTGACAGGATTAAAAAACAACGGCCATCATGTAATCATGTTTCAAGTATCTAGCCTGATTATATGATGAGGGATGATTACATGTGCATCCTGTTGGTCAGTTAATTTAAAAAAAAACATTATCCCATGGCAGATACTGCAGTTAAATATCAGGTAATTAAAAGGTGAGGAAAAGACCTTCACTGGATAAAACACACTGTGAGAAAACTTCAGAACAGCTTAACGAGAAAATGATTTGATTGGAACCCACAGGCAAATGAAATAAAAACACACAGAGAATATAATTTGATATAGAGATATAGAGATGAATAATATAAACAGGACATGGACAAAGCTGCCAAAGTCAGGGCACTTTGGAGTAAGTTTGTTGAGTCCCTAAGCTCCGATGGGAGGATAAAAGTCAGGAGAGAGAGAAACAGCTTGATGTGACTTGTTAGATTCTCACATATTCTAGACCAGTGCATAATGAGAGAGGATGGCCATTTCCCTCGCTCACCGTCTTTCCTTTCCAGACGATTCCTTGAACACTTTGGTCACTCACATCATCATACTATGACCTATTATGTGTGAATGCCAAATGGCAGGCCAAGGAGCGGCTGGCTGACTGACTAGATTGCCAAGTTTTCCTTTGGTATAAAAATAAATGTTTGCATACCCTTTACAGGACATCACTGTCAACATCAGCATCTTTCAGCTGATTGTTGATTTCTTGGCAAGATTACGCTCAGTAGTTTTCCATTGCTTTCTGAGCGGCCGGCTCACATACCCCGTAAATTACCGATGCGATTCGAACCACTGCTGATTCTCACCATCGTCATGTTATTTACGAGAGTATACGAGATTACGGAGAACAGTTGCTAACCTCTAGGCCAGGAAGCTGGCTCCTTTGATATACCCTGGTTCAAATCCTTAGTAAAGTGTGGATTGTTTTCTGTTTGGGGAAAAAGAAAACCCTAACCAGCACAGTTCATGGTGACTGCATTAACTAGGCAGTCTTAATTCCTCAGGCTCATCCTCGATTTTAGGCTGTTCCCCAAACTGACAGAAACTCAATCTGAGTCAAAAGAATACATAATGCAGAACTCTGCCACACTGTTCTTCACTCCCAGAGAGGCCATCATGAGATGCTTCCAACAATGGCAGGACCACTCGCTGGAAGAAGCATGTCCCATGGAGAGTATTTTGAAGATGATTAGGGCTTCAGACCTTCAGGTGTTAGTTAGTTGCATATCCTTTATAGGACAGTTGCAGTCAACTCCCAGTATTTTTATACTGCTTGTGATTTCATGGCAAGTTTATGTTCAGTAGTTTGCCATTGCTTTCCAAATGACTGACACTCATACCTTTTGTGTGGGACCCATTGCGAAGCGGTCTGCTTCCAAATTGCCCAAAGCTGTCTTTCAACCGTGGTATGCGGGAATACAAATTGCATACGTTATCCTCTTCCCACAGAGCCAGTAAGTAACTGTAATTTTTCTGGCCAAAGGTCCCATATTTGTTTAACAGACCACCTACACTTTCTATTAACAAAGGTTTCATCCTTTGTAAGGCCCTTACATCCCACAACATTACAAGAGAAAACAACCGAACGAGACCTTAAAAACAGCCAGTTAATTTGTGCACATGAAGACCTATAATTATAATTTAACATATTGATTTCTGTCCACTCCTAGCCTGTGTGTCCAGATGTTGGACTGGTTCGACTTCCATGGACACATGTGTATTGCCTTTGACATGCTGGGACTAAGTGTCTTTGATTTCCTGGTAAGCATGCTTGTAATTCACAACATGGAGTTGATTAGTGCTGCATGTCAGTGGCGTCACTGGAGTTGGTGTCACCCAGTGCGGTAAACTCTTGGTGTCACCCCTCTAGACTTTCACCATGGTCTTCTTCCGAGTGTTCCTGTACCATATATAATCGCATATAGTAATGTTTGTAAAATAAGTCAAAAAGTTAATAAGGACATAAGAAAGAAAACAAATTGAACAATATAACTTCAATACTTCAGGTAAAACATGAATAAAGAACTTCGACAAACTCGGACAAAGTTAAATTTTTGTTATTTTGCTATGTCTGCTTTGTCAAATTTGCAATTTTTTTTATTTTGGTGTCACCCCTTGATGGTGTCACCCGGTGCGGCCCGCACCCCCCGCACCCCCCTAGTGACGCCCCTGTTTTTTATTATGATGAATGTTTTTGGTGGAATTGCTTTTCTATATAATTTCTCCTGACTTTTATATTATTCATCTCTGTATCTAATTATATTCTCTGTGTGATTTTAGTACATCCTCTAATCCATTTTCCCTGTGGGTTCCAGCAAAAGGCTTTTCTAGTTAAGCTATTCTGAAGTTTTCTCAAGATGTGTCCTAGCCAGCAGTAGTCTTTTCTGCATTACTTGATTGCCTGATGTTTGTCTGCAGTATCTGCCACGGGATAATGTTTTTTTTAAGTAACTGACCAAGAAGATACATATGTAATCCCTCATCGTATAATTTTTCCGGGCTCAGATTTTGTAATATCCCTGGTGTATAGTTCTGTGGTCAGTATGTTTGCTTTCAACAGAGCTGTCAGAAGTTTCACCTCTAGTGGTGGTATGATTGGATTGTTTTCAAGCAGTACAGTTTTTGAGGTCATCAAATGGATGTCAGAGATTATTCTATGGACGAAATATAACTGGGAAGTGAGTGTAACATTTATCTTGTGGTATCAGGGGCCGGAATAGATTAGAAGTTATAGTGCCTTGCCTTTGGCTCAAGCACACCAGGTTTTTCTCATGATGTTGACTAAATTTTCATTAAAAATAAGAAAAAGGACGATATATCCTCTTCCCCAGATCCTGGATTAGGGGATCAGATGTCAAGTCTTCTTAGGCAAGGGAAAAAAACTTGAATGACCTGAGTACACGTAGCACTGTAAAAAATCCCTCCACAACTGAAAATCAAAAGTGATGCAGTGACTAGCATGCTTACCTGTCTACCGTACTGGTCATGTGTTGGAAATGCCCCTCACGGTGGAGATTTATTCTCAGTGACCTGTGCACATGGTCGGCGCGGCCTAAAGTAAGATATCAGGAAATTTTCTGGGATGTAACGGTGGATTGGTGTGACATTCACGTGATATTCACCACAGCATCCATCAATTGCTGATTGTTCTTAAAATATGAGGTTTGCACCATAAGCCCAATACACCCTATGGTGTTAAACTTTACTTGTACAGTCACACAACTAGATTATGATGAAGTGGTAACAAACTAACTCCACATATCAATCTTCATGCTGAATAATCTGATGTTGGCATTATATAAACATCATCATCATGCCAAATGGCTATAAGTGTTCATGTCTCTCCACAGATCTTGGTCCTTAGTGTTTTTGATCAATTCTACTGTCATGCCACTGTTTAAGACCCTCAAGCAACATCTATCTCTGCCTGTTTCTTCCTCTTACTGCTGATGTTTCCAGTCACTACTATGTTCTCCAATGCCTCTCTTTTCTTTATATGACCAAATACACTGTCTCTTTCTTATTGTTGTATATAATATTCTACTTTCATTAGCATCTTTCAGGCAATCATTGTTAGCTACTCTGGCAGGTCCAAAGTACCTTGCATCATAAATCTCAGAAACCACATCTCTGCTGCCTCCAATCTATTCCTGATTTGTTCATTCACATTCCAAGATTCATTACAGCAGAACAGATTAGGTATAGCTTTTCAGTACTCTTTCTAACATATGACATATTGCTTAATTATTTTCAGCTAATTTATAAATTCACACTTTTTAATGCATTGTAAACTGTTGATTTTACTTTGCAGAAGGAAAACAATTATGTGCCTTACACCCTTGAACAAGTTCGACATATATCATACCAGCTGTGCTATGCTGTCAATTGTAAGTTATAACATTTATACTATATTAGTAAACATCATTACTTCTTAATATCAACCATTAGTAAACATCATTACTTCTTAATATCAACCATTAGTAAACATTATTACTTCTTAATATCAACCTATGTGCTCACTTAGATATGGAAAGCTCTGTATATTAAGGCTTAACAAAAATTATTTTTTCCAGAGCAGTATTTTCCTAGTTATAAATTTAAACAATGAAGACACAAACAATAGATTGCACAATTAATTGTCTGGCATATTTTGCTGCATCTCAACAAGTGCATACTGCAGGAAGTCACTCAAAATAAAACAGAAAACTATGAATCCTAAAGCTGGTATATACACATATCCCCATGATTATTTAAAATTAAAACAACTGTGGTAATCAGGAACTTCATTTCACCTGAAACTGTTATTCTCACTTCAAAGTATTGGCTTTTGATCTAAATGCCTGTCTAAACACACCTGTATTTAAGTTGATTTATTGATTTTGTGTACATTGTCAACAACAGACTGGGTAGCTAATTGAGCTGGTGTTATATGCATTGAAATGGTGTTTCATGCATTGAATATGTGTTTCTTCTTCTTCATGCATTTGCTTTGAATAGGTGTTTTATGCAAATCTCCCTCTAAGCTGTGGTGTGTTGGGAGCAACAATTCTAGTTCATAAACTGCTAGCATTAAAGTTGTGAGTGAGCCTAAATCTGTCTAGGGTTAAAATTCACAGGTGCATCATCTCCTTCTGCACTGAGCCAAAACAAAAATGTGCTAAAAGCTAACAATGTATATGCTAGTGCAATCTGAGGGGACATTATCCCTCATTATTACTCCCCATGATTTCCCTCTGGGTGCTGGGTTGAAGCCCCTTGACAATAAAACTAAAATGCCTGGAGAAAAATTTACCAACCCAGACCTAATCCCAGTCAGTCAGTATTTCATTGGCTGAATCATGAACTGGTGACATCTTAATATACCTTTCTGCAGATGTGAAGCTTCAGTACCGATCTTGCATGCCCAACTGATTTCTGGGCTTGGAGAGGGAAAGAAGATCTCTGCAACATGATCTATATGAAGATAATACTTTGGTAGCTAGGTCAGAAGAAAAGTCTGTACAGCCAACCTGACATCAAGACAAAGACTGCCTTAGAGGGAGATATGCATGAGATTTATCACTGACTTCCAGAGAACTGACAGCCAACCACCTCCCCAAGACTTGGCCATGCACATGAAGAATTACACAAATGAAGCAAGGGGTTCACTTCAGTAAAGCTGTGAAAATGTCATGAATAAAAGTTAGTTAGTTGCATGTCCTGTACATGGGCAATCGCAATCAACACCAGCATTGTTTGGTTATTAGTGATTTGCTAGGCAGTTGTTATGTTCAGTAGTTTGCCATTGCGTTCTGCATTACTGTTGCCTCATACCACTGAAATGACTGCAAAGTGGTCTGCTTGCAAATCACCAACAGCTGATTTTGAACAATCGACAGGGTACGGCGGCTAATTGTGAAATGCCTCCACTGCCCCTAAGCCATAGGACATAGATAAAAGAAAAACCAAATCTGCCGAAAAGCATGTTCATCACAAAATGAGTACAGTTATCTGGTGTAGCTAGAAAGCAAACAAAAATAATCCAAGATGAGTAGATACTAATATAACTATTTGGAGCTATATTCTTGAGTAAACATGTATTATAAAAACGAAATCAAAAGTGTTCATCTGATCTGAAAAGAAGTCTTTTCTTTGGAAAAAAAAATAGTGTATCTTGTTGTTGTTAATGAGCATTTGGAATTCAAATCAGTATCTGTCTTTGGATTTCTTTACCTTATGGTTGTTGTTAGAGCCCCATGAATTCGACTTGCAACCTTCTGTAGCTTGCTCTCTGTCCTCCTTATACTATTCATCTCTGTCTTCAAGTCTCTTTACCATGTGTTTTAAGTATCTCTCTATTTTCGTTGACCCTGCGGGTTGTAGACAAAGGACTTACTGGCTACACAATCTTGATTATATCATTCAATTTCTTCTTATTCTGTGTTCATCTGGAGAGTTTTTTCAGATGTGACTGTGTTGTGCCTGTTTACAGTAGAGCTGCGTTCTTGCGCCATTAGGCCGACACGTCCAACTTCTGCAGACATTTGTTGACCGGGTTAACCTTCCCGTGGTATCATTACATGTTAGTCCTTCTATTCTATGCAGCCACCAATTACTGAATGCTTGTAGTTTATTTGTAATTATTTTGGTTGTTCTCCATGCTTCTGATCTCTTCATAAGTAATTATTTAACATTAGAGTTAATGTTCTAAGTTTGGTGCTGTGTAATTTCCTTGAGGAAAACCATTACTGTGGTGTAAATAAATGTGCCAATGTTTTATCATCTGCCACAGGTGACCATGCCTATCCACAACCTCATGCTGTTTTTGTGCTGTTTGTTAATTCTATTGTTGGCATCTCTCCATGTCATTATCACAGATTGTTTTGTATATACATTGCTCTCTTCCTGTTTTTTTTTTTCAATCAACCTTGTCAGTATCGCAGTGAATTCTATTTTTGTTTATTTCTTTCCAGGTAATGATCATTTAAAGTTAACTGCTGTTCTTTCATGTCTAAGATAACCTCTGAAGTCAGAGTGGGTTCACTTGATGGTGAGGGAAACTAGTAATAGGAAAAGTTAATCCCCAGGCAAACATCAGTCCTAGGTACTAGGAGTAGGTAGCACGTGTATTGACTACTCTTGAGCTCAAAGCGAGCAAACAGAAAGATGTCTAAGATATAGATTTGGCAGCAGACCGTCTTGTGTTGGTTTTTATAAAATGGTATGAGTGCTGGTCATTCAGACAGAAATTACAAACTACTGAACGTAATCTTGACAAGAAATCACGAACAGCTCAAATATTCTGGGGTTGACTGCGACGTCCTGTGAAGGATATGCAACTAACATATAGTGGCTACTTATAATGTTATAAACATTTAACTGGTTAATCTCCAGGTCATAACATCCTGATAGAAGGTACCTTGTAGATATTAGAACAAGAATCACTATGGCAAAGGTAGCCTTTTACAAGATGGAAAACATTGACAAATAAAATGCTCACTGCCACAGTGAGAAAAAAGAGTGTTAAAAGCTATATAGAACCAATGCTGTTATGTGCATGTGAAACATGGACAATAAGCAGACAAGCTGAGAAACATCCAGTGGCAGTGGAAATATGGTTTCTGTCGAATTTCCAAATGCTGACATGGATGGATACAAAAATGAAAGAGACAGCTCTATAAGAAACATGAAAACCATACATTGATCAGAGAAATTAGATATAGACATTTAAGATTTTCTGGGCACATGAGAAGTAAACTACAAAATTTTGTGACAAACTGGCAGAATCGATGAGAAGAAGATCAGGCAGAGAGATTTTAAAAAACTGGATGACTTGGGCACATGACGTAATCAGGACAAGAACACGGAGCTGACCCAAGACTGGTTGATCATGTGACATGGCCAACCAAGACTGGTGATCATGTGACATGGCCAGCCAAGACTGGTGATCATGTGACATGGCCAACCAGGACTGGTGATCATGTGACATGGCCAACCAGGACTGGTGATCATGTGACATGGCCGACCAAGACTGGTGATCATGTGACATGGCTGACCAAGACTGGTGATCATGTGACATGGCCAACCAAGACTGGTGATCATGTGACATGGCCAACCAAGACTGGTGATCATGTGACATGGCCAACCAAGACTGGTGATCATGTGACATGGCCAACCAAGACTGGTGATCATGTGACATGGCCAACCAAGACTGGTGATCATGGGACATGGCCAACCAAGACTGGTGATCATGTGACATGGCCAACCAAGACTGGTGATCATGTGACATGGCCGACCAAGACTGGTGATCATGTGACATGGCCAACCAAGACTGGTGATCATGTGACATGGCCAACCAGACTGGTGATCATGTGGACATGGCCACCAAGACTGGTGATCATGTGACATGGCCAACCAAGACTGGTGATCATGTGACATGGCCGACCAAGACTGGTGATCATGTGACATGGCCGACCAAGACTGGTGATCATGTGACATGGCCGACCAAGACTGGTGATCATGTGACATGGCCAACCAAGACTGGTGATCATGTGACATGGCCAACCAAGACTGGTGATCATGTGACATGGCCAACCAAGACTGCTAACATTTATCAGGAAGTATATGATGATGATGTTATCAAGGTGAGGAGGTAAGAATGATAATGGTTGTAGTAGTGGTGATGGTGATAGTTGTGGTTGCAGCTGTTATCATTATGAGATTCCATCCATCCATCATGTGCCATGCCGGTAAGCGTGGGCGGTCATGTTCTGCCATCTCACTCGATCACCAGAGTCGTGGATCAGCTCCGTGTTTCTGTCTCGACCATGCCACAAGGCCAAGCCATCCATGTACTTGCTTCTAGGTCTTCCCCTTGGTCTGTTCCCTCGATCTTACCAGTTGTCACCAAATTCTCCAATTATGAGATTATCTTGATTGAAATGTTTATGTTAATAATGTTGATGATGAAACACAGGATATAAACACACTTATGCTTATGGGCCTTTGACATCTATATCTCTCCTGTTAATTATTTTCAGTTCTCCACGAAAATCAGCTGACACACACTGATCTCAAGCCAGAAAACATTCTCTTTGTGAACTCAGACTTCGAAACAGTTTTCAATCCCAAAAAGGTAAGAATGGTGTCTTCTTCAAGGTTTGCAGTGAATGTGCGTGATGACAATGACCTTAAAGTAAAGTTCGTATAACTGTTAGTGTTCTGATTTATCATCACAGTAGTTGAAAGTTCAGTTCCAGTTACTGACAGGATTCTTTTAATAACTGTAGAGTCAACTTAGTCTTGTAGACAGATACCAGAAATAATTTGGTGGGAATACATGGCAAAGAAGAGAATTGGGCAATCCACTTCATAATGTCATGATTTAGTGTACGTGAAAGAATATTTTGAAGCAGTACTTTTATTTTTCTTTGACTCTCCTCCTCCATCTCCTTTGTCCTCCTCCTTTCTTTTTTCATCAATTTCTTCTTGTGTCATTCACTAAATAAACACTTACATATCTCTCTTACAAAGTGTTCCAGGCTTGTTATATCATCATACACTTTTCCTTCCTTTGAGTTGGGCAAGACACAAGAACTGATGGTCTTGAAGTATGTTTCACTGTTTGTTTGTCCTCTCCATGTGGACACTGTAGCTCTCTCAACATGGACACTTAAGCTCTCTCAACATGAACATTGAGCTCTCTCTATATTAAGACTTTAGCTCTCTCTACATAGGCACTGTAGCTCTCTCCCCATTAACACATTAACTCTCTCAACATGGACATTTAAGCTCTCTCTCCAGATAGACATTGAGCTCTCTCTCTCTCTCTCTCTCTCTACATTAAGACTTTAGCTCTCTACATGGACACTTTAGCTCTCTCTCTACATTAACACATTAACTCTCTCTACATGGACACTTGAGCTCTCTCTACATTAACACATTAACTCTTTCTACATGGACACTTTAGCTCTCTTCGCATGGATTTTTTAGCTATCTCCACATGAACATATTAGCTGTCTATATAGGGACACTTTATCTCTCTCTACATTTAACTCACTACATGGACATTTAACTTTCTCTCCATGGACACTTTAGCTCTCTCTCTCTCTTCATGGACACTTTAAGCTCTCTCTCTCTACATTAACACATTATCTCTCTCTACATGGACACTTTAGCTCTCTCTCTCTCTCTTCATGGGCACTTTAGCTATCTCTCTACGTTAACACATTAACTTTCTCTACATGGACACTTTAGCTCTCTTTGCATGAATTCTTTAGCTCTCACGTCATGAACATATTAGCTGTCAAAATATGGACACTTTAACTCTCTCTTTACATTTAACTCGCTACATGGACATTTAACTCTCTCTACATGGACACTTTAGCTCTCTCTTTACATGGACACTTTAGCTCTCTCTCTCTCTACCTGGACACTTTAGCTCTCTCCACATGGACATTTAACTCTCTCCATATGAACACTTTAGTTCTCATCACATGGACATTTAACTCTCTACCTGGACACTTTAGCTCTCTCCACATGGACATTTAACTTTCTCCACATGGACACTTTAGCTCTCTCCATATGGACATTTAACTTTCTCCACATGGACACTTTAGCTCTCTCCACATGGACATTTAACTTTCTCCACATGGACACTTTAGCTCTCTCTCTCTCCACATGAACACTTTAGATCTAAATCACATGGACATTTAACTTTCTCCACATGGACACTTTAGCTCTCTCTACATGGACATTTAACTCTCTACATGGACACTTTAACTCTCTCTCTCTCTCTCCACATGAACACTTTAGTTCTCATCACATGAACATTTAACTCTCTCTCTACATGGACACTTTAGCTCTCTCCACATGGACATTTAACACTATCCACATGGACATTTAATTTTCTCCACATGGACACCTTAGCTCTCTCTCTCTCTCTCTCCACATGAACACTTTAGTTCTCATCACATGGACATTTAACTTTCTCCACATGGACACTTTAGCTCTCTCTACATGGACATTTAACTCTCTACATGGACACTTTAGCTCTCTCTCTCCACATGAACACTTTAGTTCTCATCACATGGACATTAAACTCTTTCTACATGGATACTTTAGCTCTCTCCACATGGACATTTAACTCTCTCTACATGGACACTTTAGCTCTCATCACATGGACATTTAACTGCCTCTACATGGACACTTTAACTCTCTCTGCATGGACATTTAACTCTCTTACATGGACACTTTAGCTCTCTCCCCATGGACATTTAACTTTCTCTACATGGACACTTAGATTTCTCCACATGAACACTTAGCTCTCTCCACGTGGACATATTAGCTTTCCCCATATTAATACCCCTCTGTATGTCCAACCTTCATGTTGCTGAACAGATGCTATTTGAGTGTGCAATGATTAGTTCTTATACATACCTGTGAAAATGTAATATCTTATTAAAAAGATAAATAACTATACATAACAGCTATATGTCTTACAATTTGCCCTACATGCTTACAGAAGAGAGATGAGCGGCGAATCAAGAACACTGATATAAAGCTGATAGACTTCGGTTCTGCCACATTTGACCATGAGCACCACAGCACCATTGTCTCAACCCGCCACTATCGGGCTCCTGAGGTTATTTTAGGTATGGCTTTACATTTATTGGATGGCGTGGTAGCACGATAATTAGCATGTTTACCTGCCAGCCCATTGGTCATGAGTTTAAATCCCCATGAAAGTAGATTTTTAAAATTGACTTGGGCGGCCAGGATGACCTAGCCTAAAATGGGAGCAGACGCTGTCATAGAAGTCAAGGTCAACAGCATGGTATTTACCACATCACACATTGAGTGCCAATTTTCTATAAAAATATGGGGCTGGCACATTATGCAAAATTTACCTCAAAATGCTCTTCTTCTTTTGTTCCTTGAAATTTGTCTATATATGCAATGTTGTCTCTTGTATGAATTTCAGTCTTGTTTTTTTAGTTCACTCAGTGGTCCATAGAGTTTATCCTCAAGTGTTGTTTATCTAGGCCGGAAGGTTTGCCTAGATATGTCGTATTTTGGGCAGTCTTGAAGTATGTGACCTGCTGTCTGTGGCACCAATCCACATATGCACCTAGCTGATTCGCCAATCTTGAATTTTGTATACACCTAGTCGTGTAATCTGTTATGTCCTGTTCTGAGGTGCAGAATAATGATTTGTTCTGGTCTATCCATAAAGTAGAGATGTTTAAAAAGGTTCTTTGCTTTACTTTTTTAGAATATACCCAGTAAAAGGGTTCGGTTTGGTTATACCATTACCTCTACCCCGTTCAACCTCAGAAGAGCCGTTATATTAGGGTCCATCCCTGGCTCAGATTAATAATCCTGTGACAGAGTCAGCCACAAATAGGATATTAATTAGAAGGTGATTGTTGTCCAAAGAGGGTAATGGCTATTTAAAAGGGTCCATGATATACCTTTCTATACATAAGACAAACATTTTAAAACAGTTTCTGAAAGCTTCTAGCCATTATTATTGGTATCTCACTTTTTTTTTGTGCATATCCTATTTACAAGACATTGCATTCAACACCAGCATTTTTCTTCTGCTGTTGATGTCTTGCAAGTGTTACGTTCAGTAGTCTGCCATTGCTTTCTGAACGACTGGCTCATATCCGTAAGAAATTGAAGTGACACGATCCGCTGTCAAATCTCGCGCAGCTGCGTTTTGTACGTGAGTATACGGGATTATGAACAGCGTCCTTAACCTCTTGGTATCTCACTACCTGCTCCAAATATTGACTCTCCAATTTTTCAGAGTTAAGTAGTTAAGATTTGAATGTTTTACTGAGTAATTTAGTATATTGTCCTTGATGTAGAATTCTACAATCAGTAATCTAGTTTGCTGTCACTGTTGCAGAATTCTACAATCAGAATTCTCCTATATTGTCACTGTAGCAGAGTTGTACAATCATTAATCTAGTATATTGCCATTATTGTAGAATTCTACAATCAGTAATCTATTATGTTGTCACTGATGCAGAATTCTACAATCAGTAATCTAGTCTACTGTCACTGTTGGAGAAGTATACACTGTGTAATCTAGTCTGCTGTTGTTGTTGCAGAACTTGGCTGGGCCCAACCGTGTGATGTCTGGAGCATTGGCTGTATCATGTTTGAACTGTACACAGGATACACTCTCTTCCAGGTGACACAGCTACCACTTTCTCATTCTCATGTCATGTTTCACAAAGTGTCCAAGCTTATTTTTGATTCTCACACTGATTTACACTGCAGCAGTTCTGTAGTCAGTGCCACTTAACTGTCAGAACATTGTTTCAGGGTTTGATTTCAAGTGGTGGTCGAAATATTACTTCGTGATCAGTGGGTGGAGAATGCTACATAAAATCAGTATCATTGATTCATCTGGGGGAAATAATAGCTTTCAGCATCAATGTTTTCCATCAGCTGTGCTATATTGTGCTGTCACACATAATTTTTAGCCCCTGATGCATATATTTTTGACTCAGGGCATGAGTAAGTATATGACTATGAAATGTATGCCAATGTCAAGTGTAGGCTTGCTCACAGCTTCCAGGTCGACCCAGCCTCATTTGGGTATCAGGAAATATCTCGGGAGGTGAAGGGAGCCTACGTGATGTTGACCAAATCACCCCTCGAGTGCTGATTGGTCTATAAAAATATGGGTCTAGCACCATATGCCCAATACACTTTAAGGTATATAAAAGGGTGTCTTTTGTTCACTCTTCATTTCAAATAAAATAAACATCATCATTTCTTTCTTTTTTTTTTTAAAGAGAAACATCTCTTCATTTCAAATAAAAGAAACATCATCATTTCTGTTTTAAAAAAAGAGAGAAACATCTCTTCATTTCAAATAAAAGAAACATCATCATTTCTGTTTTTAACAAAACATAAACAGCATCTTTTCATTACAAATAAGAGACATATCATTCCTTCATTTCAAATAAAACAAACGTCACTTCATTTCTAAAAGAAACAGCAAAGCTTAATTTTATATAAGAGAAACATCATTGCTTAATTTCATTTAAGAGAAACAGCATTGTTTCATTTCAAATAAATGAAAAATATTACAAAAATAGATATTCGAATTAATAAAATGCTAGGAAAGATAAAATTCCATGTGACAACAAACTGTTTCAGAAAGTTTAGCCATCTGTAATGAAGATGTGGCATCATCCAGTATTAAATTATGTTAAAAATGCACAAGCAGTTATAAAAACTTAACTTAATGTCAGGTAATTTGTCACAATCTATTGGATTATTTAATTATAAAAAGTTAGTTGCATAGCCTTTACAGGACGTCGCAGTCAACACCAGCAATTTTGTTTGCTGTTGTGATCAATGGGCAAGTTTACGTTCAGTAGCTTGCCATTGCTTTCTGAACGACTGGTACTCATACCATTTCGTAACAAACCAACGCATGGCCATCGGCTGCCAAATTGCCTGCAGCTGTGTTTCGAACTCGGGTATGCAGGATCATGAACTGCGTCCGTAACCCCTCCGCCACATAGCCGGCATTTAATTATAACAGTAAAATAATTAGTATTAATTGTATCAGTTTGTACATGAAAAAATTTCAACATAAGGAAGATTCTACAATTCTGTTGACTTTCTGGTTGACATTATTGTTGCAATAGGATGGCTGCTGTGATTTTATGGTTGTCATTGTAAAATAGATAAATAATTATTAATTAGCACTTATATGATTTCTTGAAAGTAGACATTTTGAAAACTAACAAGACATAAAAAAATAAAGCAGTGTCCTTTTAAATAATTTCATGCTAATGTAATTTGAGCTTTTTTCCCAGACTCACGACAACAAGGAACATTTGGCAATGATGGAGAGAATCTTAGGCTCCATGCCTTACCGCATGACTAAGAAAACAAAGTGAGTATAATGCATTATTTTTTTCTATTAATAATGAGAAGTACTGGAGTTTATGTTTGGTTTTGTTTTGTTTATAAAACGTGTGCCTTTTTGTGATTGGAATTACATGCGTCTTTTATAAACGAAGCTGTGGAGGAGGGGTTTACTATTTGGGAGCAGACTGTCTTGTACTAGTTTATAAACAATGATATGAGTGTCAGTCATTCAGAAAGAAATAGAAAACCACTTAATGTAAACTTGCCCAGAAATCACAAACAGCCAAAAATTCTGGGGTTGAGTGCATGTCCTGTAAAGACTTTTCCAGTAAAAACTTTTTTTTTTAAAATATGAATAGCAGTTTGTAATATTTAATTAAGCTTTGAAGCAATGGAGATGTGGTTTCTGAGATGAATTTTGGGAATACCTTGGACTGTAAGAGTAACTAACAATGATTGCCTGGAAAAGGCTCATGAACGTAGAACATTATATACAACAATTAAAAAGTGACAAACATTATTCTTTGGTCAAGTAATGAAAACAAAGGCATTGGAAAACATGATAAGAAGTGGAAAGATCAGTGCCAGAAAAGACAGGCAAACCGAGAGAAATTATGCCAGATGGCATTTGATGATGACATGGAGAAATATCAACAGAAGTCATCAAGAGCAGCAAAGATCCAGATCTGTGAAGATACATGAACACATCTGCCATTTGGCATGTCACATGCTGATAATGATGGTTAATGAGTGTTACAATGATAGGCTTCAGAGCTAGTACAGTGCATGAAACCCTGGAGGTCAATATTTGGGACCAATATTTCCAAGCATACTGGATGAGATAACATAAGCTGAATTTTTTGTTTCGTTCTGAATGAGTTTTGAATTTTAATTATCCCCTTTTGTGCCACTAATAATACAAATATCCTTTATTTTATAATTTAAAAAAGAAATAAACAGAAAGTTAAAACTCGTGGAGAAATTTTCATCATGAAAACTCACGTCTTTAAGAGTTTAAGGACACTTTAATCTATATCTGTGTCATTTGCATATTATTTTTTTCCCTTTCTTTCAAGGGGGATTATCCCCATTACAATAATTTACGCAGTGTAAATCCAAAAGCATCAAGCAATAAACTCTCTCTGTCTCTCTCTCTCTCTCTCTCTCTCTCTCTGTCTTCTCACTCTCTCTTCCAGTCTCTTTCTGTCTGCCTCACACATACATAACTGTATGACTAATGTAGTAAACATACCATCTTAGAACAACTTACTTCTGGCATGGTCGTCTCGACTGGGATCCCACAACCTCATCCGGGCGATATGTTAGAGAGAACTGCAAACCTCTCTTTGTGAGTATGTTTGCAGAGTGCACACTGAAGTTTACCATATGCCTGCATGCATGACCAGGTCAGATGACTGACATTTGTTGCGATGCAGCCCCATCATTTCAACTCTAATCTTATCATAGATTGCCTAATCTAAATTGTTATTCTACCATGATGCAGTCCTATAATCTAAACTCTAATTTTGTTGTGATGCAATTCAAATTTTGTGTTAGTTAATTAAACAAAAATATTGCTTGACATTTTAACTTTTGGTGAAGTGATAAAAGTACAGAAACATTTTAGCATATGACAACACATTTTCCAAAAATTGTTGTCTAATTTTCTAACCCTAACATGTTCAAAACATAATGAGGTCTCTAGCTGCTGTATTAAAGATTTTTATCAAAAGATATGACATAAACAATATTAAGATTATGATGCAGCCTTGGTACAAAAAACAGTAAATAAGAACTCTATTATGAGTTTGATACCTTTGACAAAAATAAGACTTTGTCATCAGGCTATCAGATGGATGTAAAAATTACAAAATATGTTCTGATTTCTTCTTCTTCTTCGTTCATCCGGAGTTTTTTTTCGGATGTGATTGCGTTGTGCCTGTTTACAGCAGAGCTGCGTTCTTGCGCCGTTAGGCCGACACATCCGACTTCTGCGGGCATTTGTTGACCGGGTTAACCTTCCCGGGGGTTTCTTAGGACGTTTGACTCTCACTGTTGTGGTGTTATCCCCCATCCCAGCTGGTCCATATAGAACAGCCAAAGATCCTGGTCAGCCCTCAAGGGAAGGCAGGGGCAGACCATGGGCATTCCCCGCCATCCAAGGAGGCTTCCATACTTGCAGAGCCAATACATAGCGCTCTGGTACTGGGCTCACCCAAGGAATCGTCACGTCCTGCACATGGCTGCTTAGCCTCACTTCCGTATATTGGGCCTTCCGTTCACCATAGGCTGTTCTTCCGGAAACCAGAAGTATGCAGTCTGCAGATGACATCCACACAGTGAGCTTTCGATTCGGACTTTCCACGTAATGGATTTGCTATCCAAGCAATATTCCATTTCATGCCACTAGGACACTTTTCCACCTTTTATAAAGCCCACACAATGGGCTTTTGATTCGGACTTTCCACGTAATGGATTTGCTATCAAGCAATATTCCATTTCGTGCCACTAGGACACTTTTCCACCTTTTATGAAGCCCACACAGCGAGCTTTCGATTTGGACTTTCCACATAATGGATTTGCTATCCAAGCAATATTTCATTTCATGCCTCTGGGTCTTCATGCACCTTTAAATGTCAACCTGTATGTAGTTAAAGTAAGCTGCGGTCAACTTGAGCTTGTTGATATCTCCATAGAGCTTGTCCTCAAATGAAGCAGGTGTGGGCCAAAATATCTTTCTCTGTTCTGCATACGTTGGGCAATCCTGCAGCAAATGTTTTGCTGTCATTTTTCCAGTTCTACAATTACATTCATCAGTATCTCCTATCTTTAGTTTATTGAACAAGTGGTATTTCAGCCTGTTATGTCCTGTGCGGAGTCTGAAGATTGCTACTTGTTCTCTTCGGTCGAGTTTGTAATATGCATCATCCTTCTGATGGCCTGGATGCTCAGATTCCCATTTGGTTCTTCTTCTTCTTCTTCGTTCATCCGGAGTTTTTTTTCGGATGTGATTGCGTTGTGCCTGTTTACAGCAGAGCTGCGTTCTTGCGCCGTTAGGCCGACACATCCGACTTCTGCGGGCATTTGTTGACCGGGTTAACCTTCCCGGTTTTGGTTCTATAAGTGCTTTTTATCAACCTCTTTGCCTCATTATAGGTTATGTCTATGTCAGGCTGTGGTAGTCGTCCGCCCTCTTTTGCCAGTCTGTCAGCCTCTTCGTTTCCAGGTATACTGCAATGTGATGGGATCCACTGTATTACAACTTTTTTTGATTTCTGGCATAGACCATGGAGTGCTGCTCTTAGGTCAGTTAGTTCTGTGCTGTTATTGCTCTTGAGTATTGAGACAGCTGACTTTGCATCTGTGAAGATAGCTATTTGCTTCTCTTTATTTTCCTCCATCAGGAGCATTTCTGCTGCAGTTTTCAAAGCCTCTACCTCCGCTTTGAAGTTACTTGAAAATTTTCCAGTTGCCATTGAATGTGTTTTTTTCACTCCATTTTTTAAATTTAGGAGAATTCCTCCTCCTCCATTCTCTATTGAATTTTTGGCTGATCCATCTGTATATGCATGGGTCCAATTCCTGCTTGGGTAATGTTCTTTTATGTAGTTTAGGGTTATTTCTCTTCTTTCGGTTTCATGCTGAGTGTTCTTTTTCTCAATACCAGGAATGTTTTCTATCATCTCAGGCAGTTGCTGCTGTCTCCAAGCTGGGAAGTTGTGTGCATTGTGTATGGGCTTGACTGTTGATATGTTAAGTATAGGATCTGCCCTAATCCTTCGTTTTGCAGTTTCTACAAAGTTGCTACGCTTCAGTCTTCCCTTTCCAAAACCATTAAATCTGTTGTACATAGGGTGGTCTGTCAATCTTCTAAATTTTTCTGCTTGTTGCTGGGCTCTGCTATCTCTTCTATCCTGCATTGGTTGTAAACAAGTGATCTTTTCTAGTTCATTAATAGGCGTTGTCTTCAGGCTTCCAGTTATGATTCGCATTCCTTGGTTTTGGACTCTACTTATTTTGTTAAAGTTTGACTTAGCTGCTGTTGCCCAAGCTGCAATGCCATATTCCAGTACTGGCCTCACCCGTCCAGTATATAACTTCTTGAGAACTTTCTCATCTGCTCCCCACGTTGTACCAGCAAGCTTTTTCATGATTGCCATTCTCTGCCTTGCTCTTGTTCGATTTTTCTCAACCTGTGTCTTCCATGTCAGGCGACGATCAAAGGTGACTCCTAGATAGTTTGGATTTTCTTCATGGCGCAATATTTTTCCATTCAATACCAGCTTAGGTTGCTGAGTTTTATTTGAGAGGGAGAACACTGTGCATGTTGTTTTCTCCTCACTTATCTTCACTAGCCATGATTTTGACCAGTCCTCTAGCGCTAATAAGGCTTGCTGTATTCTGCTGTTAGCTGTACTAATATATTCTTCAGATGTCCATATGGCTAGGTCATCTGCAAAGGAGGATGTGTGTACTCTGGCTGGAAAATTTTCTGTGATGTCATTTATATATGCTAGGAATAATGTTGGTGAAAGAACTCCTCCTTGGGGGACACCTTGCTCCAGCAGCATCATTTTGCTTGTTTGTCCTTGTACTTTTGTCCTGGCAGTTCTGTTCTCAAGGTAGTGGCTGATCCATTTATACATTTTTCCACAAACATGCATGTTTTGCAGTTTTACTTTCAGTCCTTCCTTCCATACTTTATCAAATGCTTTTTCTAAATCTATCCAGACTGCTAGTGTGTGCTTTTTCTCTTGGAAGGCATCCTCTATTTCCTGAGCTATATAGGTTATTTGATCTTCAGTGGATCTGTATTTTCTGAATCCTGCTTGGTGTGGTGTTAAGAGTTTGTTTTCTTCCAGATGCCATGTTAGCCTGCCATTGATAATGCGTTCCATTAATTTTCCTACACAGCTCAGTAGACTGATAGGTCGATAGCCATTTGGTTCTTCCAGGTCTTTTCCTTTCTTTGGGACTGGTATTAGTATAGCTTCCTTCCATGCCTGTGGGACTATTCCTCTCTTCCAGCTGTTATTTAGGACTGCTAGTAGTTTCTTCTTTGCCTTGGTGCCTAGTCCTATTAGCATTTCATTTGTGATTCCATCCTTTCCTGGTGATTTCTTCTTTTTTAGGGTATTCATTGCCTGTTCCATTTCTTCCATTGTTAGATTTGCCATCATATATTCTGCTGCTGTCTCTGTATTTCTATGATGTGTCTGTTTGTCTTTGATTGCTTTCTTCTGTTCGGTTGTAATATCAATGTGGTTTGCATTTGCATAGTGTTCCATTAGTGCATTTGCAGCCTTTTTGCCTGTAAGCAAGGCATTTCCTTGTTTAATTGTTATTTGTTTGTTTCTAGGTCCTTCATTGTTCATGGCTTTCACTAGTTTCCATAGTTTGTTTCCATCCCTGTCAAAATTCAGGTTTTCTGTTTTTTCCCTCCAACAATCTCTTGTTGTTTGATTTACTGTTCTTTTATATTTTGCTGAGATGGCTTTGAGAGAGATGTTTGCTTCAATTGTTTGTTCTCTCTCTGCTGTCTTCCTGGCATCTTCAACTTTGTCCTCCAAACTTTGTAGTTCTTCAGTCCAGTATGGTTTGTAATTTTTCCTCGCTCCTCTTGGAATGGACTCAGTGGCTGCCTGTATTATCGCTCTGTTTAGACTTTCCACCATTTGCTTTATGTTGCCATATCGTGTATTTATGTTTTCACAATATTTGTCTGTTAGTATGGCAAATCTGTCCCAATCTGCTCGTTTGTAATTCCAGCGGGGCAAGGGCTTTTGCTCCTGTGGAACATACTCCATATTCATTTCAAGCTTGATTGGTCTGTGGTCACTACCTGCTAATTGGTCCAGCACATGGCGATCGATTTTGTGGAGGATGTCTCCTGTGCAGAAAGCTAAGTCTGGAGTAGAAGTGGTAAGCCATCTTCTGGAGTAGAAGCTCGGTGTGTCATCCGCTTTGTTGAGTAGATGGAGATTTGAGTCTATTTCCCAGTCCTCCAATTCATCTCCTCTTTTGTCAGTATCTGGGTATCCCCATCTTTCTGAACGGCTATTAAAGTCTCCGACAATAATGCAGTTTGTGTCAGTTATTTTCATGTTTGAGAGTGTAAGGTCCTTATCTGCTGGGCTATACAGATTGTAGATTCTTATTTTCACGTCCTTTATCATTATGTCAACACCTATAATTTCCGTTTGGTTGTCAGAGATCACAGATACCTCGCTGCAAGGTATTGTATTTCGTGTAAGTATTACAACTCCACCTTTGTGTCCTTCGCGGTCGAAACGTGTGGCCTGATATCCTCTGACTGAGAATTTGTGATTGGCGTTGAGGTGTGTCTCTTGAATGCATGCCACATCTATTCTATCTTTATGAAGACGATGTGTTAGGGAGTCTTTCTTCTTGTAAACTCCTTCGGCATTCCACTGTAGTATGTTGAGTGTCCGGGGTATTTGGTCAATAGCTCTTAACCTACTCCTCTGTGCCTTGACTCCACAGCACAGGGGAAGGTGACCACCAGTAGTCATGGGTGGACCCCCTCGAGGCAGGGGGCCCGGCACTATCACCGCCTGATGGGACTTCACGGGATTAGCACCATATCGATTAATTTTGATTTGTGACATCATGAATTAAGTTACGTTGCACTGCTTTGTCAAGCCTGTGGCTCAGTACATCCGATTTCGACAAGCATTTATTTGGGGTGCTTTCCCTAGCCTTTGACTGTCCCCAGTCTACCTACAAGGCAGCAGGTTTCACGTTGCACTGCTTTGTCAAGCCTGTGGCTCAGTACATCCGATTTCGACAAGCATGTATTTGGGGTGCTTTCCCTAGCCTTTGACTGTCCCCAGTCTACCTACAAGGCAGCAGGTTTGTGTGTCTCTTCGTCTGGTCCCTCTCCCTTGACCTGTCCGACATGGGTGGCCCTACCAGTAGCTGTGCTACCGTCGGCATAGCTCTTGGGGTCATTGGGACGCACAAGCCCCTCTACCTCGTCACGGTGGACACACAGCAGAGGGGATATGTTCTGATTTGAACTTATAGAATTAATTTAAATCAAATGTGTTGCCATTAAGCAATTATTTTGGGGCGAAGTGATATACAAAACTTTTCTTTCAACTAAATGATAGCATTGATTAAAGGGATTGATATGAGCCTTTTAATTTGCCTGTAAATCTCTTTCATTTATGATGTTCTGGAACATCTCATCATTTTTATTTGTTTATCTCTATGATTACTCTCAGAATATAATAATCTGTAGAATCTTAGTGGAAAATATCAGTAAAGTATATAACCCAAATTGCCTGAGTATTACCATTTTGAAATAAAAATTCAACCTACAATAGAATCTACATAATTTAAAACCTTTGTCTTACTGGGGTCACTAAGGGAAGCACAGAATAGTATCACAACAACCTACAATAAAATATACATAATTTAAAGCCTATGTCTTACTGGGATCACCTAGGGAAGCAAAAATTAGTAACACAGTAACCAACCATGCATGTCATAAGAGACAACTAAGGAGGGTTGGCATGAGGCTGGCTACCTCATCCTGTAGAAATCTCTAGCTGTAAAAATCAACCAATCACAAACAAGTCTACAAAGGCTTGGCTTGAGTATGTTAGACTTGTTGTGATTGGTACATGAGTTGGTTGAGGTCTTGTGCTCCACTGAGAGATGACAGGCGGAAGAAGTTATCATCAAATAGCAAGAACAGCAAAAGCAAATATTGGCACGGCTAAAGAAACATGGGATTCTCAAATTCACTTAGGTTAATGAAATCACATTGGCATAGTGGCGTGTAAGCTTGCTTACTAACATTGTAGTCCATATTCAATCCTGAGTAGTGGCAAGGATTTCTCTGACTAGTACAGTTCTGGAGGGAAACAGCTTTGGGAAACTGGTATTGGATAGTTTTCAAAATGTTATGGAAATTATCTTGGCAGAAGCAGCACTATCCATCCCAAAGCACCATTCTTCTCAAGAGGCAAAAACACTCTTAAAACAATCAATGAAAATGAACTGAAGATAACAAAACGAAGCTTACAGATCAGATGATAGCATTTTCAAGATAGGCAGAAACCAGCGAAGCAAGATCTCAGAACAGGCACTGTGGACTGAAAGTACACTTTCAACAAGTGGATCTCAGAGACTCTGCCACATGCGGCTGTGGAGACAGTTTGCCAGATGGCCAGGGACACTGGTAATAGGGAAAACTGGTCCACATGCAAATATCAGTCCAGTGTGGATTATGCTCAACTTCAAAACAAGCAAACAAAAAACAAAAAAATAAAAAGGCCCCTATGAGTTGACAGCAGATGTCCATGGAGGAAATAACCGCAATGAAAATTCATGACTTTCATAGAAGCTAAAATCACATTTGAGGTGACCACTGGTGGGGCAGGTTTCTTTAGTATGTTATGACCACATGTAAACAATAGGAACATATGATATGATGTCTGGGATTCAAGGGGAAGAGCAAATTACAGATAAGACACAGTCTAGGAGTGAAGGAGTTAAGTGACTGATATAGGTAATCATGCACCGCCAAAACCTCATTCTCTGGTGATATTTGTTAACTTGTCTTTTCCAAGCAACGCACTTTGTGTGAATGGCTAATCTTTATGTGTATCAATCAATATGTCAGGTGTTATTGGCTAATCTTCATGTGTATCAATCAATATGTCAGGTGTTATTGGCTAATTTTCAAGTGCATCAATCAATATGTCAGGTGTGATTTGGCTAATGTTCATGTGTATGAATCAATATGTAATGTGTGATTGACTAATCTTCATGTGTAACAGTGTGTCATGTGTGATTATGTGTCTTATGTTTTGTCAGAACATCTTAAAGAAATTTGACTATTTATTTGTGTGTGTGTGTGTGTGTGTGTGTGTGTGTGCATGCAAAGTCTGTATATCTGACCCTTGTGAAAGTGATACACTTGTGATTTTCTGGTTGTCATTATTGTTGCAATAGGACAACTGCTGTGATTATTGTTATTGTTATTGGCTAATTTTCAAGTGCATCAATCAATATGTCAGGTGTGATTTGGCTAATGTTCATGTGTATGAATCAATATGTAATGTGTGATTGACTAATCTTCATGTGTAACAGTGTGTCATGTGTGATTATGTGTCTTATGTTTTGTCAGAACATCTTAAAGAAATTTGACTATTTATTTATTTGTGTGTGTGTGTGTGTGTGTGTGTGTGTGTGTGTGTGTGTGTGTGTGTGTGTGTGTGTGTGTGTGTGTGTGTGTGTGTGTGTGTGTGTGTGTGTGTGTGTGTGTGTGTGTGTGTGTGTGTGTGTGTGTGTGTGTGTGTGTGTGTGTGTGTGTGTGTGTGTGTGTGTGTGTGTGTGTGTGTGTGTGTGTGTGTGTGTGTGTGTGTGTGTGTGTGTGTGTGTGTGTGTGTGTGTGTGTGTGTGTGTGTGTGTGTGTGTGTGTGTGTGTGTGTGTGTGTGTGTGTGTGTGTGTGTGTGTGTGTGTGTGTGTGTGTGTGTGTGTGTGTGTGTGTGTGTGTGTGTGTGTGTGTGTGTGTGTGTGTGTGTGTGTGTGTGTGTGTGTGTGTGTGTGTGTGTGTGTGTGTGTGTGTGTGTGTGTGTGTGTGTGTGTGTGTGTGTGTGTGTGTGTGTGTGTGTGTGTGTGTGTGTGTGTGTGTGTGTGTGTGTGTGTGTGTGTGTGTGTGTGTGTGTGTGTGTGTGTGTGTGTGTGTGTGTGTGTGTGTGTGTGTGTGTGTGTGTGTGTGTGTGTGTGTGTGTGTGTGTGTGTGTGTGTGTGTGTGGTGTGTGTGTGTGTGTGTGTGTGTGTGTGTGTGTGTGTGTGTGTGTGTGTGTGTGTGTGTGTGTGTGTGTGTGTGGTGTGTGTGTGTGTGTGTGTGTGTGTGTGTGTGTGTGTGTGTGTGTGTGTGTGTGTGTGTGTGTGTGTGTGTGTGTGTGTGTGTGTGTGTGTGTGTGTGTGGTGTGTGTGTGTGTGTGTGTGTGTGTGTGTGTGTGTGTGTGTGTGTGTGGTGTGTGTGTGTGTGTGTGTGTGTGTGTGTGTGTGTGTGTGTGTGTGTGTGGTGTGTGTGTGTGTGTGTGTGTGTGTGTGTGTGTGTGTGTGTGTGTGTGTGTGTGTGTGTGTGTGTGTGTGTGTGTGTGTGTGTGTGTGTGTGTGTGTGTGTGGTGTGTGTGTGTGTGTGTGTGTGTGTGTGTGTGTGTGTGTGTGTGTGTGTGTGTGTGTGTGTGTGTGTGTGTGTGTGTGTGTGTGTGTGTGTGTGTGTGTGTGTGTGTGTGTGTGTGTGTGTGTGTGTGTGTGTGTGTGTGTGTGTGTGTGTGTGTGTGTGTGTGTGTGTGTGTGTGTGTGTGTGTGTGTG
Organism: Cepaea nemoralis; assembly: GCA_014155875.1. Lineage (NCBI taxonomy): Eukaryota > Metazoa > Mollusca > Gastropoda > Stylommatophora > Helicidae > Cepaea > Cepaea nemoralis. The sequence continues at coordinate 91,318 of JACEFZ010017522.1, read as the reverse complement.
TGTGTGTGTGTGTGTGTGTGTGTGTGTGTGTGTGTGTGTGTGTGTGTGTGTGTGTGTGTGTGTGTGTGGTGTGTGTGTGTGTGTGTGTGTGTGTGGTGTGTGTGTGTGTGTGTGTGTGTGTGTGTGTGTGTGTGTGTGTGTGTGTGTGTGTGTGTGTGTGTGTGTGTGTGTGTGTGTGTGTGTGTGTGTGTGTGTGTGTGTGTGTGTGTGTGTGTGTGTGTGTGTGTGTGTGTGTGTGTGTGCATGCAAAGTCTGTATATCTGACCCTTGTGAAAGTGATACACTTGTGATTTTCTGGTTGTCATTATTGTTGCAATAGGACAACTGCTGTGATTTTCTGGTTGTCATTATTGTTGAAATAGGACAACTGCAGTGTTTTCTGGTCATCATTATTGTTGCAATAGGACAACTGCTGTGATTTTCTGGTCTCCAAAAGTTAACTTGCATTTTATCTCTCCATGTCACTGAGTCAGATTAACAATTATCTCTGCCCTGTCGCCCTCTGTCTACTTTGCTTTTTCACTTTACCTGTTCTTTGGATGTATTTGTGTATTTGTAAGGGGCCACACTGATAATGTCATGAACAGGTTTGAAGAGGGCTCGATGTCTGCGGTCATCATCTGCCAACAGAGGGACAGACCGACCACCTATTCCTCTGTGATTTCAGGCCTACGATACGTGACGGCCCTATCACATCACTGTGTCAGGTCTTAGTCAGATATGACTAAGCTACCATATGGCAGTAGACAGTACTACCTGCTTTCTGTTAGTGCTTAATGTTGGGTGGCGCTCACCAAACCCGACACCCCACATTGTGCCAACAGCTTTGGCTGGAGGAGCATAACTGGGAGGATAGAAGCCTTACCCTAGGGCGAGGAAATGCAACCTAAAGACTAAATGGCAGGGCAGGTCAGGTCCTTAGACCTTGGTTGGCAACTGGTCTAGGATTGAAGCTCTAACAGGCAGATAGTGGCATGTTCTGCAGCTTGTCTTGTTCCAGATGTGTTAGTGTTATCTTTCCTCTGGAGTAAACTAGGCTTTGCTGAGAGAGGGATCATGCTGCATGGGCAACACATGGTCTCTACAATTCAGCCTAAGCTGTGTGCTATATTAAGCCTGTTTTTAAAGCTTAATGTAATGAACTATCAAGATTGCAAGGGCCTGTATGATATCACTGATGTATGGTAGGGTCCTGCTTTGGGATCTGTTATTGTTAATATTTACCCTGCGTCAATTAATTTGATTTGCAGAACACATCCATGTGACATGGTGGTTGTAGCAAATATTACAGGGTTAAGTCAGTTAGGAACCTATGGCAGGTCTAGCAAACTGATAGGGAATTTACTTGATCCTAGACAGCTCATTCATTCATTCATTCATTCATTCATTCAGTAGCATGTCCTTTGCAGAAACTCGCTCCCATAAAAACCTTCTGGAAAACTTCTCGGTCATAAGCAAGATGTCCCGCATCCAATACACCCATCCGGAAGATCATCTGCCACATCCTGCACTCATCTTTTCTTTTGCCTTCCTCTTCCTCTCTTCCGGGCATATAACCCTCCATTATTGTTCTCTCCAAACTTTTATGACATTTCAAGTGACCAAAATATTTAAATTTTCTTTGTTTTATCGTCTTTAGTAGCCAACCTTCTTCAGTATTCAGACCTTGTCGTATGGATGCATTTGTTCTTTACTGTATCCAAGATATTCTTTGAACCCGTCTATAACATTTGTATTCAAAAGCATTTATGCGCTGTTCAGCTTGTATAGTAAGTGTCTAGGTCTCACAGGTGTATGTTGCAATGGGAATGGTCATAGGCGGTCACGGTTCACCATCTCATGTGGTCACCACAGTCTCGAATCAGGTCTGTGTTCTGGTCCCGACCATGCCATGCTGCCAAACCAACAAGATGTTTATCCCTTTGTCTGCCTCTTGCTCTCTTCCCATCAAGCTGAAGATAACATTGGGGTTGATCACAGTGTCGTGCAGCAGACATGCAACATTTATTTTTCCAAATATAAATGATTGTTTAACATGCAGCATGCCAGATATCATCTTGTTTTATGCCTCCAGGTATGTCTGTGTGCAGTTTTAATAGTTACTGCATGTAAAAATTAAGAGGTTTGTTCAGTGTGTAAAGTGCACATGTTTTCAGTACGTATAGAAATAGGTGTGTTGCGACACATGTTCGCTATATGAGTGTAGCACAAATGTGTTCTGAGTTGAAGATGCATAGGCAATCTCATCTCATAATGCAGTAAACCAGTTAGTGTAATATCCTTAGCATGTCACTATCCTAATGTAGTATCCACTATTGAGTTGTCTTTGATTATGAGTGCTTAAATTCATATATATTGGAATTTTGCATATATAATGGATTTATCTTCAGTCTTATGGATGGATGGATGTGTTGATGGATTAGTAAATGGATGGGTAAATAAATAGATGTGTGGATAGAGGGACAGATGGTAAAAAAGATTTGTGGATGCATGGGTGGATAAATGGAGGATGGATAAATTAATGTTTGGATAGATGGGTGGGTGTATGAATGGATAAATGTGTGGATAGATGAATGGATGAATAAATAGATGTGTTGATAGTTGAATATATGAGTGGTTTGATGGTCTGTTGTATGGATGTAATGTAATCTACTATGCATTTTAGAGACTGGTATGTCTTCTTCTTCCTCTTTCTTCTTTTTTCCTTGAGACTCCTAGTGAGGTAAATGCCCACAACCATGCAAGCCAAGCCTTTTGTAGGCCAGTCCATGGTTGGTTGGGTGGTGGCTACAGTGTGAGATAGTCATTCTCAGACCAACTCTCTGAACTGGTTCAGTGTCGAATATATCATCAAATGTGACCTCTCATTTGATTATAAGGACAATATATCAGCATACAAGGGTCATTGTGTTATTTGTTTTGTTTCGTGGCATCTTGTGCAGTTTCAATACTCAGTGAATGGACATTTACATTACAATACTTGCTTGTTCATTTGATTGTGCACCATGTTTCGTTCAAACTACTTGTGGTTTAACACTAATGTTTACAACATGCACAGGAGATCTACAATTGTACTATTCTTTTCTTCCCCTTTGGGGCTCCAATACGACATGGGTGACTGGTATATCTGAGTGCGTTTAAATCTCGCTCCACATTTTCATCTCTGGGACCCTTGTGGATTTGCTTGTTAAATTTCTACATTGCCTCTCTGCCAGGATTCTTTTAATTGAGCATGATTAAGCCATCTACAAATATTGGACTTGACAATGCTGATAACTGATGGATGTTTGTATGTATGTATTAGTTTTGCGCTTGCTCTTGTCCACTTGTATTGCTATCTTATAAGTCTGACATGCATGTGAAAATAATACATCAGCGATAGATTAACTCTTTCGGCACCAAAGGAACATGTCATGGGCATCAAGCAATGCATGGTTTGTTATTATATACTTTAAGTTTAGACTGAGAATACTAAAGAAATCTGGATAAATGTGTGAACTTACAAGTATAACACAGTATATGTTGTGTCTTTGAAAATAATACATTCATACTTATTTCATTATGGTTACTGCTTCTTTGGGCATCTTTGACGAAATCTTCTAGGACTGAAATAGGTAAGACCACAGAGTGGGTGAAGTATAGGTATAGGAACTTTTTATGTGAATATTTGCACAGACATTTCAGATTTTATAGAGATTTCTCCAAATGTTGTGAACATCTACTTAGGTTTTAAATCCTAGCCAAATCTAATTTTCTTTGCAAACAATATGTTTATATAAGTTGTAATATTTATAGAATCTAGAATCAGTTTTACAAATGTAACAATCAATTAGACATTTTTGTGCTGAAGGTATATATTCCATGGATTTGCCTGTCTATACATTGTTTTGTGGTTAATACTGCCAACAATCTTCAATACCATCATGAAAGCCTTCCCTCACAATCTTAGAACAATACATTACTACGTAACTGGGCAATTTCTAATTATTTGTATTTAAATTGTCAACTTATTATTTTTTGTCAGCTGCTTTCAAAAGTTGACTAAAACGCTGGTATTAAAGTACTTTATAGCTTTTCAACGACCTTGTGGAGTTGGTTTTAAAATATTTAAAAACATTGTAGTAAACTACAGAACAATGTATAATTAATATATAGACAAATGATTGGTGGGGTAGATAGATACAGGTGAATACATTTTTCTTCTTCATCTTTCTTATTTTTATTAATCTTCTTCTTCTTCTTCTTAATATTCTTTCTCCTCCACCTCCTCCTGTATCTTCTTCCTCTTCTTTTTCTTCTTCTTTATCTGCTGCAGCTTCGTCTGCTTCTTTTTCTGCTTCTTCTTCTTCATCATCATTATCATCATCATGCACCTTGACACTTCAACATGAAAAAGTATATATAAAAGTATTTTACTTTTATATTTAAAGTAAGCAACAGTCAACTATTGACACCTCGATTGAGTTTGTCATCAAATGGAGCTGGTATATGCTCAATTAATTGTCTCTGTTCAGCATATATTGAACACTCCTGCAGCAAATGATTGGCCATTGATTTACCAATGCCATAGTTACATTCATCAGTATCTCCTATATAAATGTAAGAGAGTGAAAAGACAGGCAGATGAAATATTTTATTACTCTTTATATTAGTGTTAGGCAGGGATGTGTAATGTCTCCAGATATTTTTTCCCTATACAGTGAAAATATTTTCAGAAATGTAGAAGATATAAATGGAATCAGCATTGGGGGACGAAACATCAGTAACATTAGATATGCAGATGAAGCAGTATTGATTGCAGACAATGCATAAGATCTACAACAATTAGTAGACGTGGTTGTTGTACACAGTGTGCAGCTGGGGTTGGAATTAAATTGTAAGAACACACAGGTTATGGTCGTCACTAGGAAGAACGAAGTACCACAATGTAATATACAAGTAAATGGGAATATTCTTCAACAAGTGAATCAGTACAATTATCTCGGACAGTCATAACATCTGATGGGAGATGCCTTGAAGAGATTAGAACAAGAATCGCCATGGCGAAAGTAGCCTTTAGCAAGATGAAAAACATTCTGACCAATAAAAAGATGTCAATTGAAATGAGAAAAGAGTGTTGAGGGGATACATAGAGCCTGAATTTTTGTATGGATGTGAAACTTGGACAATGAGCAGTCAAGCTGAAAAACATCTGATGGCTGCAGAAATGTGGTTTCTGAGGAAAATGCAAAGAATACCATGGACAGACAGAAAAATCAATGACAAAGTACTACAGGAGACAAATGAAAATCATAAATTGATTAGAGAAATTAGACGTAGACAGTAAAATTATTTTTTTTTTGGTTATGAGAAGAAATGGATTAGAGAACTTAGTGATAATTGGCAAGATCGAAGGGAACAGACCAAGAGGAAGACCGAGAGGAAAATACCTGGATGGCTTGGATGTGACAGGAACACTGAGCTGATCCATGACGCTAGTGATTGAGTGAAAGGCAAGTCATGACCGCCCATGCTTTCCAGCATGGTACATGATTGATTGATTGATATTACTGTATGGGGGAAAATACGTGTGTAGGAAGTTTATCGGACATTCTTTGAAACACTAAATTAGTTTCATGATGACTGAATATACCAGAATGTTTCCTATAAACATATCATGAAACAACCACCGAGCTTTCTTAATCAATCATCTTTGGTTTATTGCTTTTGTTTAACCTGGCAGGAATAGTCACATGGAAGAAATTAGCTAAGTAACAAAAGAACAAATAATACTAAATCCAAGCACAGGAATTACCTCGCTAAATTAAGGAATAACCTCACAAAATCCATGAAATGCCTCACTAAATTCATGAACCACCTCACTAATTCAGACATAAATCACCTTGTTAAATTCATAAATCACCTTACTAAATCCATGAATCACATCACAAAATCTATAAATCACCTCACTAAATTCATGAACCACTTCATTAAATTCAGACATATAAATCACCTCATTAAATTCATGAATCACCTCACTAAATTTTTGAATCTCCTCACAAAATCTTAACACAAATCATCTCACTGAATTCACAAAATACCTCACTTAATCCAAATACATGAATCACCTCTCTAAATCCAAACTATTTCATGCTGTTATAATCTCTCCACAGCATTACCTGAGAGACAAAGGCCAAGATCACATTCAAGTCCTGGAACTTGTGGAGCAGATGCTGGAGTACATCCCCGAGCAACGAGTTTCCCTAAAAGAAGGCCTCAGGCACCCACTTTTTGAGTCAATTCGGCACAAAGAGCGAGAGAATACTTTGATGAGTGTCCCTAAAGACAGTGAACCACGTGAAGCTACAGCTAATTCTAGTAGTGCTAACCTGAATGAGCTTGCTTGCGATGAACCCTCACTACAGCCTAATGGTGTTGCTTCTAATGCCTCTACTATTACTGATATAAAATTGGGGGAAGGGGAAGGGGTGGGTATAGGAGCCTTAGCAAAAAAGGAAGCCGAAATCAAGGCCAACAAGACCAGCACTGGAACAATAGACAGCTCCATGCCCACCGTGTCCAAAGCAAAAGAGGAAACGCATGGAGAGTTCTCTGGTCTTGCTGCAGCTGATTCAAGAAGAGATAGATTCACAAAGTTTGGCAGATATCATACTATGGAGGACCCCATGGACGCGAGTGGGTTTCAAGAGATGGGAGAATGCTTGGATGCTGCTGATGGTGATGTTAAGAAGACTAAGAATGAAGACACTGCCGTTGTGGTGAAGCCTGAAGAATCTAATAAAAATACAGCCAATGAAAAGCCACTTGGTGTCATGGGACGCCATAGAGCAGCTCACCAAGATATACTGAAGCAAGCCAAGAGTTTAGACTATGGGGATCAAGGACGTGTTGACTTTGAGCCTGAAGAAGTGCCCAGGAGTGTACTGGACCGTCCTATACCTAGACAAAGGACTGAATCAAAAGGAGAGGCACCAGTGACGGCAAGAAGAAGACGCAGGGAGAAGCAGTTTAGAGATAAGACACCGCCGTCTGGACATAAACCTTTAGAGAGCTCTTTCGATGATGAAGTTTTTGATCAAGCTATTTCTCTGAAGGTTGGAGATATAACTGGATCTCTCCTTAATCCAAGTGCCTCAGAATTTGTTCCAAAATCCACCTATGTTCGGCGCTTACCACATGAAATACTTGAATTGGAGAGAGAAAGGAATGCCAAATTACAAAAGTTAAACACAGAGAAAACTGAAAACAAATCACTGAGCTTTCCAGATATGAAGTTCCCCAGTAAGGACAAACAGATTACCCAGGAGACACAGACATTGCATGACCGGGTGACACGTATCTTCATGGAAAAAAGTACCCAGACTCCGGAAAGCTTCTATCCTCCAATCCCAACACAAGATAAAGCCATTGATGCAAATCAGTTTTCTGATGGTCCACTATCTGTGGCTAGTACTTGGTCATTTGATTCTGTAGCAGATCTAAGTATTGATCTAAATGATTCCAGTGAAACCCTGCATCCAGAGATTGAAGTTTCCATCGTGCCAGGATCACAGTCCAATTCTCACATTTCATCCAAAAATCAAAATCAGGTTAAAGCCATAGAAAAGCAGCCTCAGACAGGGGTGACCACAGCACGCAGCTTACCAGAACCAGTCAGCAAATCTTCTCAGGTAGTTGTGACTTCGCCATCAGCAGTTTCAGGAAGCACACAATCAGACAGCAAGCCAGGAAGCACACAATCAGACAGCAAGCCAGGAAGCACACAATCAGACAGCAAGCCAGGAAGCACACAATCAGACAGCAAGCCAGGAACAAGTGCAATGTCAGTATCTAGTCCGGCAGTAAACAAAGCCGCAGCCCCCCAGAATACATATGGTAGCAGAATTTTGGAGCAGCCAGTTGTCACTTCAGTTCAGCCTAAACAACAGATCAAAATGGACAGTTCTCAAGGAAATTTTATTACTTTGGAGAGTCCAGTTGTGACCTTACCTGTTAACAAGGCTCCCCCGTCTATCAGGGAACCTGCTAAACAAACCCAAGCCACAGTCATGACTGCAAAACCATCCGGACCTCTTGTTCCTCAAGGGCAGACAATCCAGGTTTCAAGTTCCCAGCCTGCCTTAACATCGCAATCGCAAGAGTCTTCAGGTCAAGGTCAGAATACAGCGGCTGCTGTTAAAACTGTGACATCAGTTCCCATGGACACAGCAGGGCAGAACCAAGTATGGAGCGAAGTTCAGGGCGTTGATTCTGGCAGTGAAGTTGTACTGCCTAAACTGGAAAAGGCCAGAGCCCGTCGCAGGCGCAGGATGGACAGAAAGAAAAAAGTGGATGGTGATGGAACTGGATCAGAAGGCCATGGTGAAAGTGTGAATGATCTATCATCAGAAACCACTGATGCATCAGCAGAAGTATCACTTACGGGCAGAACACCAGAGGAAAAAAAAAAGTCCAGCCAGCCAAACACTGTGAATGTCAGTGACAATAAAATCCTGAGTCCCGGTGGAATCGCCAAGAGAACATTAAGCATAGACAGCACCAGCTCTGATGTATTTGTGTTAGCTTCTGACAATCTAGAGAGTAACAGATGATTTTAGCGAGTGCCTGTAGAGTTGCTGTGGAGCAATGTAGATGTACTTTTTGTTTTCATCATGTTTTGCCATTTTCGCTCATTCACTCTGAATTCTTTCAGTGATAGAACTCATGTGATGCCCCTATGTAGCCTTTTGCCATGTGTACATAAAAACCCTATGACACAAGAAGGCTGTCAAGTCTCTTGTCCGTCCAGTGTGACATAAAACATGTAAATATACGGCTGACACCTAGTCAGCAGCTCTTGTCAGTTACTGGTGTATATATATAGTTGTCTATAAAGATTAGATAGACTCCAGCAGAAGGCTTTCTATATGTACAAATGGATCACTAACATCTTTTGTGTCATGCACCGCTTCCATCTCTATTTACGTGGAAAAGTTAGTCTGTTGCTTCTGTCAAATCCTGAGAATGTGTGAGACGTAACCAATAAACAAAGCTAGATATCCTTGTCCCACACAGCTGAATATAACTTTAATGTAATTATCTTTCACAGTTATTAAAGAGCTGAAATGTTATTTTGTCAGAGGACAGTTTGTATACAAGTTAAAAGTTGTAAGTTCAAACTAAAGTAAAAGACCCTTTTCCACACCATGTGATCAATATCCTGCCGACTGCTTTTACACCCCATAATATTTTCTGGTACCAATTTTAGGCTTGGTTGACCAGGAAGCCAGTGTCAATTTTTATTTATACCCACCTAAATAGGGATTTGAACAGAAAACCACCGGGCCAGTAGGCAAATGATACAACAGTAAAAGGTCATTACACAGCAGATACTGCCACTGTAGTGTGATGTATTAAAGCCTGCAAACACTAGGCAACAACATATTATTAGGTGATGTACTCATTTCTCTACCACATCGCCTTTTTTCCCCCAAGACAATTCCCAGAAAGTTCTGAAAATTGCCTGGTACTGGTTTTTATGAGACCGGGTCAATCCCAGAGCCATACAAGTAAAACAAAACAACCCTACCTCTGCTGGAGATTGAACACAGAGCACTGTCTTGGTGGGCAAGTACACTAACCACTTTGCCACAGCACTACAACAGTGGGAGAAATTAAAGTGTAGTTTATATGATGCTTGATAACATCTGAATACACTTTCTGATAAATTCAGGTATCTACACTAATAGAAAACAAAACCACTGCCAGAATGTTTTTAATGGTTTGTTTTTATAGATGTGTCACACGTTTTCTACACAACCACAGATTAATGCTCGTCTTTGTGTGGTCAATTTCTTGATGTTTGCGGTCCTACAAGCACTGACCAGTGGCCAGCAGAGTCTAGCCTCAATATGTCATATTTATGTATGAGTGCAAGTTCATTTTGTACACTTGATATTTCCACTTGAGAACGAGTTTGAATAATGAGTGTACTCCCCTGGTATTTTGGCTATGCAATAATTATATAATGCAGCTTTTTTATGGATGTGATATTTTTTCGTTTGTTTTACGCGGCCATTAAGAAATATAGGGTCATGAATGGAACAGTATGTGTAATACTGTCAACTGACATATATTTGCTAGCGTTGTGAATGGCAAAGTGTATACATTTGCGCTTTTGGATATCCCATAATTTATTTTGTGCTTGTATGTGTTTGTGTGCATTTTATATTTCATTTTGTGTCCTATTTTGGGGGGAAAGAGAGGGCAAGTGGGATGGGGGGAGGGGGAGACCAATAAAAGCAAAGTATTCTCTCAGCCAGCTGAATTATCATTCTCACTTCCCTTGTCAAGTAAATTTGAGACAAAACTTTTAAAAGAAAAATTGTAACCAAAACAATGATTTCCCCACCCCTAGCTATCTGATATTCTCTAGTTTTCTAGTAGCTGAGATCTACACTGAGGTCATACCAGGTAAGTGCAAATATATGTCTTTAATTTTGTTGTAACTGTTAATGTTATGGATTAACTGTTGACAGATATCCGATTTCCCCATGTTTTGTGTTCTTTCTCTTTTGAATTTATATATGAAATTGAAGTTTAAAGTTGGTTATTTTCATACTTTTTCCCCTCAAAACTATATATTGATGTAATGCATAGTTGTAAAGGAAACATTTAAAAAGTATAACCAGTAGAAAAACGAAATAAAATTTTTGAAATTTACTAGGCACTTTTAGAGGCTTCCCATTTAGTAAAATAAATAAACGACCCCTTTTGACGCCACGAGATGTATTGGGTATATGGTGCTAGTCTCAGACTTTTAGACCAGTTGGCTTTGGTAATGTGGTTAATCCAGCCACCTTTACTTGCCAGGAGATTAATTGATTGATTTAGGAATTGACATCACAGCATTCGGGGCATTCCCATAAGCACACCGTCCCCATCCTCAGCAGCCAGCAAAGAGTCCCAACACCCATAGTACCAGTAGCAATCTGAGTATATGTCCGTCTCGCCTTTCCTCTGAGCATTGAGCGTCGGCCAGATCCCCTCGTCACTCTTCGCTGTCTCATTCTTGCCAGACCATGGTAATCCATTTGCTCCTCCGAGGTGTACACGTGCTCCCACGTGCCAGGAGATTTCCTAGTAACCACTTTAGGCAAGTTCAACTTAGCAGCCCACATCAATGAACAAAATTCACAGCTCAAAAAGTATTCAAACACACGGCTGTTAGGCCAACTTGTAAATGTGCTAGCCATTGAACTAGCACAGCTTCTACTTCTCATTACCAACCCCCAAATACTAGCTCTCCAGTATTTATAAGTTATTATTACTTATTGTTCAACACAATCCACGTTAACACAGTCATCAAAAGCTGTTCACCATACCCAGTAAAAAAGCTAATTAAACAGTCTGCCTTTCTAACCCTAATTTGCCACTATGATTTTTCTGTAGTTCTCTCTCTCTATATATATATATATATATATATATCTCTTACAAACATTCATCACTCTCTCCCCAAACTTATTCCTATTTTCTCTCTTTTTCCAAAAACAAGAGTTGTTTGTCTCATTCAACCTGCTTCCTCGGCATGGGTTATAATTCAGATATTTGTGGTGTTTCCTTTTGTTTTTGTTCATTTGCAGCTGAGTTCTGTATTATATTGCTGGTCTAGCAGGTGTCACTTCTATTCACTCTTGAGAACATGATGTTTATCTATACGCTAGAATGTTGAACTGCTGGTTTGTTTATTCTGATTTCTGATTGTGCATATTGGGGTTGGTATTTGAGTGGTTGGTTGACCTCTAGAAGACAGAGTTCTAGCTCTTGAGTTCAATGCCATGATATTCAGGTCCCCTATGCCCTGTAAAGGGCTTGCATCTGTCAGTGTGAGGCTGGTGCAGAGACTTTCCTCCCTGCCCAGTCCTGAAGCACCATCTGTGGTGGGGTGGGGGTGTTGCAGAGCTATCCTTTCCCTCTCCAATCACAGGAACCAGTAGAGTGTGCAATACCAGTGGTTGAGCTTTGCTCTGAGGAAAAGGCATGGCAATCCTTGGAAAATTAACCAGACTGGGACTCAGCATGTGAGTAGGCAGTACCATGGAGAGAGGCTCCCAGGTCTGGGCCGGTATGGGAGATGATTTTGTGACCTCTGTGGTCCTGGCTTATTAGAGATAGAGGATGTCAATGTCATCAGGCGTCCTGCGGTGTAAGCCCCATGTTTGTATAGACCAACTGACACTCAAGAGGTGACGTCAACACCATGCTGGCTACCTTCTCTCCCAAGATATTTCCTGGTAGCTACAGGTGAATAAACCTAGGAGTCTAGGTATATTTTTAAAATCTGCCCTTATATAAATTCTTCTTTTTTGTTCGCTGGAATATTTGTTTTGGATGTAATTGTGTTGTGCCTGTTTACTGCAGAGCTACAATATTTGTGCTTTTCTGCAACTTCTTCAGGGATTTGTTGACTGGGTTAACAATCCCAGGTGTTTTGTAGGATGTTGTGTTGTTATCTCCATCGCAGCTGGCCCATCCCATGGTCTTCCCTCAGCCCTCAAGGGAAGGCAGGAGTAGACCATGGGCATTCCCCACCATCCAAGGAGGCTTCCATAAATGCAGAGCTGACACATAACGCTCTGGTACTGGGCTCACCCCAGGAATCGTCACATCCTGCACATGGCTGCTTATCCTCACTTCAGTATATTGGGCCCTTCCGTTCAACACAGGCTGCTCCTCTGGAAACCAGAAGAATGTAGTCTGCAGATGACATCCACACAGTGAGCTTTCGATTCAGACTTTCCATGTTATTGATTTGCTAGCCAAGCAATATCTATGTCAGTTCAAAATCACACCTGCTGGGCCAGCAGGAAAGCATCTAGCCACTATTGCTTCCTTGTTACAGGGACATTGTTTTATTCTGTCTGAGGCCCAAAAATTCCCTAACCTCACAGTTCACAGTAATTGAATTAGCCAGGCAGCTTTTGTATCTCAGGCTCAAGTATTTTAGTTCACTCAGTAGTCCATAGTTTATCTTTCACTGGTGTTCCTCTAGGCCAGAAGGTTTGTCTAGATATGTCATATTTTGGGCAGTTTTGGAGTATGTGATCTGCTGTCTGTGATGCCAATCCACATGTGCACATGGCTGATTTGCCAAGCTTGAAATTTGTATGAATGTGGTTGCATAATCTATTGTGTCCTGTTCTGAGGTACTAATTATTTGTTCTGGTTTGTCCCTAATGTGGTAATCATCTTGAGCTGGTGCTGGTGGCTTTTTTCTACCATAGGGAAGATTCATTTTCATTGATTGAGGTTCTTTATTGCAGTTTTATGGCATTCAGAAAAACTATTGTATGTCACCCATTCTTCATAAACCTCAGATCAGATCAGATCAGTAGTCAATTGTCACAACGAAGCTTTGCTGCAGAGGCAAGATAATTTTTTTTCTTGAATCGACCCAGCCTCATGAAAATTAGCACCAGACAATTTTCTGGGAAGAAAAAGTGAGAGAGGTACTTCTCTTTCCTAACAGTGAAGAAACACATGTGGGTTAGAGAACATGCACTTCTGATGAGAACGCATCTATGATAAGGAAAGGAACAGGGCACCAAACCACATGTGTTGTGGCCTAGAATATATGAAGGCCTAGCACTTCACATCCCCTCAGCAATATTTACTATGGGATCACCTTTTAATTTTTTACAATAAAATAAACAGCTGAAATAAATTATTCTGTTTTTTTATGTATGGTCTTCTAACAAAGTAATTTTCTATACCTTTTATAGCTTATGAAAGACCAAGTTGATGAAGACCTCAAAGATGTGTATCGGCCATGACAATTTCTTCAGAACAGCATCAAATGCAGCTGCCGTATCATTAAAATGATGATTTGGATGTAGCCCCTCTCAAAATGGCAAGATCATCTCTCTCCAGTGCAGATATTCTATTATACTCAAGCACAGCAGAACAACCTCAGGTCAACAGAAAGTAGCAGTGCTCTTATTACAGATATCATTTTAACATATCAATAACAAACTGTGTCAAGTATGCCAGATTTATGATGCAAGATGTGTAGAGCTGGCAATAAAAGGATTCATGAATTTTTACATGGCAAAGTGCATTGTGATATGAGATATTTATATACTGTTGTGAGAATGATATTTGTTTCCCTCGAGTTTTATTTATGATCTGGTTTGCTTCTGTAATGATTTGTCATTTTCAGTTTGCATTATTTTCTTTTATTTTAACTGCAGATTATGAAAATAGTTGTTTAAGTATTTTGGTCTCAGAAGGTTTCGAAGAAGATGGTTAAGTGGGGATACTGCCACTATTATAGCAGGATTTAATGCACTTGCATTGAAACTTCTGGTGCGCTGATGGCGATGATTAGGGGGTAAATCCCTACACCGATCAATTTGACTGAAACGTTGATTTCTCTTCTATCGAATGCAAAATGCCTAGAAAATCAACCTGGGGTTGGGGTTGATTGCCACATCCTGCAAAAGAAAAGGGCAATTTTTGTTTAACTATGACAGAAGCTGAACACACAGGTGGGAGTGGCCTCTGGGGAAGCCAGATTTATTGAGTAGGATCTGACCAAATGTAAAAAGTTTTTAAACTTTTTTGGTCCCAGTAGGTTTTGAAGAAAATGATTAAGTGAGAACATATGCATGAAGGATCATATGTACATTACTACTAAAGATCCTAGGTTTACAGCCACTGAAAAGTAAGAGAACACATTATGTGATGGTTGGAATTCAAAGGGAAGAAAGAGCCAATCATTCTTCAAGTGTATTGTCTTCACTTCATAGAGTTATGACATTGCTGAAATGAATTGAACTGTATAACTTCATAGAGTTTTGACATTGCTGAAGTGAGTTGACTGTTGAAGTGTCTTTACTTCAAAGAGTTTTGTTACTGCTGAAGTGTCTTTACTTCAAAGAGTTTTGTTACTGCTGAAGTGTGTAGATTGTTGAATTGTCTTTACTTCATAGTTTCGTCATTGCTGAAGTGAGAAGACTGTCGAATTGTTTTGGTCAAGCAATGTAATACACACATACAATGTGAACAGCCACTGAAGCAGGATTTTCACCAAACAAAGGAATCCCTAATGGGTAGAACGCACAAATAGATGTGCTTGTTGATCCCATGGGATTCATTTTGTACCTCACTTACACACACAGCCACACTTACTGTGTAAGATGTGGGACAATGGAAGACAATGAATGTATATACTAAACCCATTCATCAAATAAGCAAAGAATTATTACCAGAAACAAGACAAAAAGCTCAGAAGAAATAGATAGAAGCTAACAATATGCATGAAATGGTCAGGAATGCATTTTATGCCAGGTCACGCTGTATTTTTTTCTTACCACCTGCTTTCTTTACCCATATTTCATTATGCAGTATAGGTACTTATTGTCCAGCATGTGTGACAGCAATTCCACAATGAGACTTTGATTCTGGCACTCATATTGCAGAGCCATTAAAGCCAAACTTCCCTGTAATTGTTTTCGAGTGCTCTCTATTATATTTTTTCTTCTACTCATGCTGCATTTTATCTATTAATGAAGCAATGACCTTCAGCCAACTCACACCAATCAACACCTATCTTTTGCAGCTCCTTCCATATTATTCATATGTCTCTAAGTCTTCATGTGTTTTTAATGCCTAAAAATGAATTTGTTTTGTTTTACAAAAGGTCACTTTCACTGCACATGGGTACATGATTCACCGTGTCTGCTTCAGAATAAAAAGAACTGTATTGATATTTGAGAAATGTTATTCAGGTTTTGAAGGAATGTGAAGTATTTTAACCCATTTAGCTGCAACATTAACTCATTCTGTCCCAAGAGATTTCAAGCAGATGCCTCGGGGAACATTAGCAGCTAGCAGGATGTTACATTCAAAGAGATAACTTTGTACAAACCATATACTTTGTTGCTTATTAACATATCTAGCCAGATTTCTTAAGTATAATTCCTTGGCACCTTGCCGTCTTGACAGACGATAGTTTGTGTTGGTGCATGTGAACACGTGGTCATTTCCACCATCATGCACCATCTTACGTCTCACACGCTCGGTGTGTGACTTATCTGCAATAATTTTCTCCTTTGTCTTTATTCCATTTCTGATGTTTGCCCTCCATGCAACACTTTCGTAAGTATAATTACACCAAATGTAAAATATGTAATAACACACAATACATTGGTGTGTACTCTGCTTCCACTCTTTATTCCCACAGGGACGTAAGCTCTCAGCCAAATCACTATCTCCCACAGCTCTACGTATGTTATTTATTTGTCTCTAATTATTTGATATTTGTCTCTATGTTGGCTCTGTGGTGAAGGGTCTATGAATGAAATTTCTTCTTCTTCGTTCATCCGGAGTTTTTTTTTCGGATGTGATTGCGTTGTGCCTGTTTACAGCAGAGATGCGTTCTTGCGCCGTTAGGCCGACACATCCGACTTCTGCGGGCATTTGTTGACCGGGTTAACCTTCCCGGGGGTTTCTTATGACGTTTGACTCTCACTGTTGTGGTGTTATCTCCCATCCTAGCTGGCCCATATAGAACAGCCAAAGACATCCTGGTCAGCCCTCAAGGGAAGGCAGGGGCAGACCATGGGCATTCCCCGCCATCCAAGGAGGCTTCCATACTTGCAGAGCCAACACACAGCGCTCTGGTACTGGGCTCACCCAAGGAATCGTCACGTCCTGCACATGGCTGCTTAGCCTCACTTCCGTATATTGGGCCTT
Organism: Cepaea nemoralis; assembly: GCA_014155875.1. Taxonomy (NCBI): domain Eukaryota; kingdom Metazoa; phylum Mollusca; class Gastropoda; order Stylommatophora; family Helicidae; genus Cepaea; species Cepaea nemoralis. Next base: position 74,584 of record JACEFZ010017522.1, on the reverse strand, counting down.
CCGTTCACCATAGGCTGTTCTTCCGGAAACCAGAAGAATGCAGTGTGCAGATGACATCCACACAGTGAGCTTTCGATTCGGACTTTCCGCACAATGGATTTGCTATCCGAGCAATATTCCATTTCGTGCCACTAGGACACTTTTTCCACCTTTTTTGAAAGCCCACACAGTGAGCTTTTGATTCAGACTTTCCACATAATGGATTTGCTATCCAAGCAATATTCCATTTCTTGCCACTAGGACACTTTTTCCACCTTTTTTGAAAGCTCACACAGTGAGCTTTTGATTCGGACTTTCCACGTAATGGATCTCCTATCCAGCAATATTCCATTTCATGCCTCTGGGAAGCTTTTGTAACCGACATACCTGTGGTATGAAGTGTGGCAGTCTGAATACTTCTTCATACACCTTTAAATGTCAACCTGTATGTAGTTAAAGTAAGCTACGGTCAACTTGAGCTTGTTGATATCTCCATAGAGCTTGTCCTCTAATGAAGCAGGTGTGGGCCAAAATATTTTTCTCTGTTCTGCATATATTGGGCAATCCTGAAGCAAATGTTTTGCTGTCATTTTTCCAGTTCGACAATTACATTCATCGGTATCTCCTATCTTTAGTTTATTGAACAAGTGGTATTTCAGCCTGTTATGTCCTGTGCGGAGTCTGAAGATTGCTACTTGTTCTCTTCTGTCGAGTTTGTAATATGCATCCTCCTTCTGGTGGCCTGGATGCTCTGATTCCCATTTGGTTCTATAGGTGCTTTTTATCAACCTCTTTGCCTCATTATAGGTTATGTCTATGTCAGGCTGTGGTAGTCGTCCGCCCTCTTTTGCCAGTCTGTCAGCCTCTTCATTTCCAGGTATACTGCAATGTGATGGGATCCACTGTATTACAACTTTTTTGGATTTCTGGCATAGACCATGGAGTGCTGCTCTTAGGTCAGCTATTTCTGTGCTGTTATTGCTCTTCAGTATTGAGACAGCTGACTTTGCATCTGTGAAGATAGCTATTTGCTTCTCTTTATTTTCCTCCATCAAGAGCATTTCTGCTGCAGTTTTCAGAGCCTCTAGCTCCGCTTTGAAGTTACTTGAAAATTTTCCAGTTGCCTTTTAATGGGTTTTTTTTTAAACTCCATTTTTTAAATTTAGGAGAATTCCTCCTCCTCCATTCTCTATTGAATTTTTGGCTGATCCATCTGTATATGCATGGGTCCAATTGCTGCTTGGGTATTGTTCTTTTATGTAGTTTAGGGTTATATCTCTTCTTTCGGTTTCATGCTGAGTGTTCTTTTTCTCAATACCAGGAATGTTTTCTATCATCTCAGGCAGTTGCTGCTGTCTCCAAGCTGGGAACTTGTCTGCATTGTAAATAGGTTTGACTGTTGATATGTTAAGTATGGGATCTGCCCTAATCTTTCGTTTTGCAGTTTCTACAAAGTTGCTACGCTTCAGTCGTCCCTTTCCAAAACCACTAAATCTTTTATACATAGGGTGGTCTGTCAATCTTCTAAATTTTTCTGCTTGTTGCTGGGCTCTGCTATCTCTTCTATCCTGCATTGGTTGTAAACAAGTGATCTTTTCAAGTTCATTAATAGGCGTTGTCTTCAGGCTTCCAGTTATGATTCGCATTCCTTGATTTTGGACTCTACTTATTTTGTTAAAGTTTGACTTAGCTGCTGTTGCCCAAGCTGCAATGCCATATTCCAGTACTGGCCTCACCCGTCCAGTATATAACTTCTTGAGAACTTTCTCATCTGCTCCCCACGTTGTACCAGCAAGCTTTTTCATGATTGCCATTCTTTGCCTTGCTCTTGTTCGATTTTTCTCAACCTGTGTTTTCCATGTCAGGCGACGATCAAAGGTGACTCCGAGATAGTTTGGATTTTCTTCATGGCGCAATATTTTTCCATTCAATACCAGCTTAGGTTGTTGAGTTTTATTTGAGAGGGAGAACACTGTGCATGTTGTTTTCTCCTCACTTATCTTCACTAGCCATGATTTTGACCAGTCCTCTAGTGCTAATAAGGCTTGCTGTATTCTGCTGTTAGCTGTACTAATATATTCTTCAGATGTCCATATGGCTAGGTCATCTGCAAAGGATGATGTGTGTACTCTGGCTGGAAAATTTTCTGTGATGTCGTTTATATATGCTAGGAATAATGTTGGTGAAAGAACTCCTCCTTGGGGGACACCTTGCTCCAACAGCATCATTTTGCTGGTTTGTCCTTGTACTTTTGTCCTGGCAGTTCTGTTCTCAAGGTAGTGGCTGATCCATTTGTACATTTTCCCACAAAAATGCATTTTTTGCAGTTTTACTTTCAGTCCTTCCTTCCATACTTTATCAAATGCTTTTTCTAAATCTATCCAGACTGCTAGTGTGTGCTTTTTCTCTTGGAAGGCATCCTCTATTTCCTGAGCTATATAGGTTATTTGATCTTCAGTGGATCTGTACTTTCTGAATCCTGCTTGGTGTGGTGTTAAGAGTTTGTTTTCTTCCAGATGCCATGTTAGCCTGCCATTGATAATGCGTTCCATTAATTTTCCTACACAGCTAAGTAGACTGATAGGTCGATAGCCATTTGGTTCTTCCAGGTCTTTTCCTTTCTTTGGGATTGGTATTAGTATAGCTTCCTTCCATGCCTGTGGGACTATTCCCCTCTTCCAGCTGTAATTTAGGACTGCTAGTAGTTTCTTTTTTGCCTTAGTGCCTAGTCCTATTAGCATTTCATTTGTGATTCCATCCTTTCCTGGTGATTTCTTCTTTTTTAGGGTATTCATTGCCTGTTCCATTTCTTCCATTGTTAGATTTGCCATCATATATTCTGCTGCTGTCTCTGTATTTGTATGATGTATCTGCTTGTCTTTGATTGCTTTCTTCTGTTCGGTTGTAATATCAATATGGTTTGCATTTGCATAGTGTTCCATTAGTGCATTTGCAGCCTTTTTTCCTGTAAGGAAGGCATTTCCTTGTTTAATTGTTATTTGTTTGTTGCTAGGTCCTTCATTGTTCATGGCTTTCACTAGTTTCCATAGTTTGTTTCCATCCATGTCAAAATTCAGGTTTTCTGTTTTTTCCCTCCAACAATCTCTTGTTGTTTGATTTACTGTTCTTTTATATTTTGCTGAGATGGCTTTGAGAGAGATATTCACTTCAATTGTTTGTTCTCTCTCTGCTGTCTTCCTGGCATCTTCAACTTTGTCCTCCAAACTTTGTAGTTCTTCAGTCCAGTATGGTTTGTAATTTTTCCTCGCTCCTCTTGGAATGGACTCAGTGGCTGCCTGTATTATCGCTCTGTTTAGACTTTCCACCATTTGCTTTATGTTGCCATATCGTGTATTTATGTTTTCACAATATTTGTCTGTTAGTATGGCAAATCTGTCCCAATCTGCTCGTTTGTAATTCCAGCGGTGCAAGGGCTTTTGCTCCTGTGGAACATACTCCATATTCATTACAAGCTTGATTGGTCTGTGGTCACTACCTGCTAATTGGTCCAGCACATGGCGATCGATTTTGTGGAGGATGTCTCCTGTGCAGAAAGCTAAGTCTGGAGTAGAAGTGGTAAGCCATCTTCTGGAGTAGAAGCTCGGTGTGTCATCCACTTTGTTGAGTAGATGGAGATTTGAGTCTATTTCCCAGTCCTCCAATTCATCTCCTCTTTTGTCAGTATCTGGGTATCCCCATCTTTCTGAACGGCTATTAAAGTCTCCGACAATAATGCAGTTTGTGTCAGTTATTTTCATGTTTGAGAGTGTAAGGTCCTTATCTGCTGGGCTATAAAGATTGTAGATTCTTATTTTCACGTCCTTTATCATTATATCAACACCTATAATTTCCGTTTGGTTGTCAGAGATCACAGATACTTCGCTGCAAGGTATTGTATTTCGTGTAAGTATTAGAACTCCTCCTTTGTGTCCTTCGCGGTCGAAACGTGTGGCCTGATATCCTCTGACTGAGAATTTGTGATTGGCGTTGAGGTGTGTCTCTTGAATGCATGCCACATCTATTCTACCTTTATGAAGACGCTGTGTTAGGGAGTCTTTCTTCTTGTAAACTCCTTCGGCATTCCACTGTAGTATGTTGAGTGTCCGGGGTATTTGGTCAATAGCTCTTAACCTACTCCTCTGTGCCTTGACTCCACAGCACAGGGGAAGGTGACCACCAGTAGTCATGGGTGGACCCCCTCGAGGCAGGGGGCCCGGCACTATCGCCGCCTGATGGGACTTCACGGGATTAGCACCATAACGAGTAATTTTGATTTGTGACATCATGAATTAAGTTACGTTGCACTGCTTTGTCAAGCCTGTGGCTCAGTACATCCGATTTCGACAAGCATTTATTCGGGATGCTTTCCCTAGCCTTTGACTGTCCCCAGTCTACCTACAAGGCAGCAGGTTTTACGTTGCACTGCTTTGTCAAGCCTGTGGCTCAGTACATCCGATTTCGACAAGCATTTATTCGGGATGCTTTCCCTAGCCTTTGACTGTCCCCAGTCTACCTACAAGGCAGCAGGTTTGTGTGTCTCTTTGTCTGGTCCCTCTCCCTTGACCTGTCCGACATGGGTGGCCCTACCAGTAGCTGTGCTACCGTCGGCATAGCTCTTGGGGTCATTGGGACGCACAAGCCCCTCTACCTCGTCACGGTGGACACACAGCAGAGGGGTGAATGAAATTTGTAATTATGCATACTCTGTTTGAAACACAGCTGTGGACAATTTAGAAGAAAAGCAGACTGCATTGCGCTCGCTTTCATACAATGGTATGAGCACTGGTCATTCAGAAAGCAATGGCAAACTACTGGATGTAAACTTGCCAAGAAATCACAAACAGTCAACAAATTCTGGGGTTGACTGCGACATTCTGTAAAAGAAATGCAACTAACTTTTAATTCTATCTTCTTGATTTATATTTAGGTCTTCCTATATTTCATTTGCCCTATGGGTTTGAAAGATGTCTTTAATACACAGGTTTAGCTAATCCTACATGGCATGTTTCTTGGGACAGAAAGAGTTAGAACAGCAGAAATTTTCAACATCTATGTACAGCTTCAATATATACGCTTACTTTCCATCTAAACAAATGCCATTATTAACTCAAAAGACAACCATTGACCATTGAGGATATTATGAGGAACTGCCTTACACTTAGAGCCTTAGTGTGATTCTCAGTTTTGCACATCACATTTGCAAATACAACACTGTTTATGAAAATGTAATCTGTGTGTGGCACCTACAGGTAATCCACCAGTAATATTAGAATGTTGTCAATCATTGATACATCCGTCCATTTTTCTGCCAGTCTATTGGTTTGCTTCTTTGATGACATAATAGATTAAACTTGTAGACAATTCTCAAGTACACTTTGTTCTTTTCTTTAATGACAGTCAGTGTTATTTCTGTCCTTTTGAAAGTTATCTTAATATGCCACACATACACATGTGAGTGTGGGTACACACCAGTGTCTTATGGCACAGGGGCAGTGAACAAGAGTTTCACAATACAACATAGTGGGTTCAAACATCAGTTGCATGTCATTTGTAAGCACAAAGTCTTGCATTGATTTTAACAATAATAAAGGTGTAAGTAGTTAAGAAGGCAATGGTAACTTCTAAACATACAGTGTGTGTGTGTGTATATATATATATATATATATATATATATATATATATATATATATATATATATATATATATATATATATATATATAAACTAGGTATTTGTAGTCTCACTACACTTTGTGTGTAGAATAAATTTGAAAAATGAAGAACATGATACCAAAAGAATGGGCTCCACAGTCAATCGTGAAGCAATATGCAGCGAATGGCTGTCGTCTGCTGAAGTAATTGTTTGCACTTCAGACACCTGTTATAATGAATACTTCATTGGTACTTTCCAGCTTACCAAAAACAGCGTTAGACCACAGCAGTGACTGTTGTAACTAATTTAATGAATGGATTGTTTAGCACATTTTTTGATGACATCATGCACTTCATTTTCAGATTTGTTCTACATGCAAAGTGTAGTGGAGTGGGACTTTACAAACACCAGATATATATATATATATATATATATATATATATATATATATATATATATATATATATATATATATATATATATATATATATATGAAATACTTTATTAAAAGTTACAGTTGTTTGGTAAAAGAAGTTATTGATGGCATGGTTTCTAAAAGAAGAGGCAGCGTCAACCAGCACAAAGATGGACACCGGATGTCGCAGACATCTTGAACGTGGAGCAGGAGGACTGACCAAGGATTGAGATACTTCGGCAAGCCGTGATGTGAGCCACGTTCTGTAAAGTATCTGTTACTGATGGTGGGATCTCTCTCTTTCTCTGTTCGAGGTGGGGTTGAGATATCAAGTTGAATATCAACTTGGAGCAGACTGTAGTTATGTACCAGCCAGCTCCAGGGATTAATCTCACAGAGCCGAATATCAAAGTGAATGGTCATAGACTAAGTGTTGTGGACAAATTCACCTATCTTATCTTGGCAGCACTGTGTCAAAAGCTGCCACAATTGGTGACAAAGTGAATGCAATAATCTCCAAGGCCAGTGCAGCTTTTGATAGACCACAAAAATGTGTTGGTCAGAAATGGAATAAGCCTGCAAACAAAGCTGAAAGTCTACAAAGCAGTCATATCTTCTTCTTCTGCGTTCATCCAGAGTTTTTTTTATTTTTTCGGACGTAATTGCATTGTGCCTGTTTACAGCAGAGCTCCGTGCTTGCGCCACTAGGCCGACACATCCGACTTCTGTGGGCATTTGTTGACCGGGTTAACCTTCCCGGGGCAATCCATCCATCATGTGCCATGCCGATAAGTGTGGTCGGTCATGTTCTGCCATCTCACTCGATCACCAGAGTCGTGGATCAGCTCCGTGTTCCTGTCTCGACCATGCCAGTGGCCAAGCCATCCAGGTATTTACTTCTCGGTCTTTCCCTTGCTCTCTTCCCTTCGATCTTGCCAGTTGTCACCAAGTTCTTCAGGTGATTTCTTCTCAAAACATGTCCAAAAAATTTTGACTATCTGCGTCTAATGCCTCTAATCAGTTTACGATCTTCATTTGTTTCTTGAAGGACTTGTTCATTGGTTTTTCTGTCTGTCCATGGTATACTTTGCATTTTCCTCAGAAACCACATTTCAACAGCCATCAGATATTTCTCAGCTTGTCTGCTCATTGTCCACGCTTCACATCCATATAAAAGTATAGGTTCTATGTAGCACTTCAACACTCTTTTTCACGTTTCAATTGATATCTTTTTATTGGTCAGTATGTTTTCCGTTTTGCAAAAGGCTACCTTCGCAATGGCAATTCTTGTTTTAATCTCTCCAAGGCATCTCCCATCAGATGTTATGACTGTTCCGAGATAACTGTATCGGTTTACTTGCTTAAGAATATGCCCATTTACTCGCATATCACATTGTGGTATTTCCTTCTTCCCAGTGACGACCATAATCTGTGTCTTCTTACTATTCAGTTATAACCCTAGTTGTTCACTGTGTGCAACAACCGCATCTACTAAATTTTGCAGGTCCTGTTCATTGTCTGCAATCAAGACTGTATCATCCGCATATCTAATGTTATTGATGTATCGTCCCCTAATGTTGATTCCTTCCATATCTTCAATATTTCTGAAAATATTCTCACTGTACAGGGAAAAAAGATCTGGAGACATTACACATCCCTGTCTCACACCTCTTTTAATAGGCTGGTATTGGCCTACATCATTCTCAATTCTGATGGCAGCTTGTTGTTTCCAATATATGTTTTTTACAAGTCTTAAGGTCTTTTCCATCAATTTGTAGATCTTCAAGCATCCTTATCATGTCGACATGTCTCACTTTATCGAAAGCCTTTGAAAGATCTAAAAATATAGATCTTTGTTTACTTTTATAGAACGTTCAATTACTGTTCTCAGTATATACACAGCATTTACTGTACCCTTGCCTTCTACAAACCCGCATTGTATTTCTATTTCGGGTTGTATTTTCTTTCTAACTCTTTGCATGATAATTCTGAACAAAATCTCCGTGATGTGGCTCATTATACTAATTGTTCAATGTTGATCACACTCCAAGGCTTCTTCGGGCTTCTTCTTTCTTCGGGATTGCAATAAATATCTCATCTCATCTCATCTCATCATGTTCCTCTTGTACCTTGCGGTGTCGAGGTGAAGTATAAACTTCGTGAGAGTGCCCGGTTATGGGCTTCGTATATCGACATTCCCATGGATTCTGTTATTTTTGTGTCAGTCCGTTTATACTTCTTAGTTTTTCTACGAGCAGTATGAAGATCCCCTGCCGGCTTGCTAGGCCAGTCGCAGGTTTAGGACACTAATCTGACCACAGGGAGTCCATCCCCTATGGCGAGCCATAGCCCCGTTAGCCCATGACCTCGCGGTCATGGTTGCCCGGTCTGCACCACGTGGAGGTGGGGGTTGACTTGTGTAGTCTGCGGGTCATCGGCAGGCTACTAATTTTCGCTCTTCACCCCTCCTGGGAGAGGCTAGCCGATCCTAACCCTGCTGGCTGCAGGGCCAGGCGCATTCCACACCTTACAGACAATACTGCAATAAATATAGAATTACATAATTCAGGAGGTTTATCTCCAGTATTGTATATTGCATTCAGCAGTCTGGTGGCTTGGTCTATTCCATATTCTTCTAAGGCATTGATCATTTCTATTGTGATGTTATCTGTACCTGGGGCCTTGCCAGTTTTCATATGGATAAGGGCATTCTGAACTTCCATCTTCAAAATTGATGATCCTTTATTATTATTCCGAAGATCATATTGTTCTTCTCTTGTATCATCATAAAGGTCTTTTACATAATCTGACTATGCATGTAAAATCTGATCTTTTTCTATTCTGATTTTGCCATCTTTGTGTTCTGTTGTGAGTGATGTAATCAATTCTTTTGTGTTAATTTGGTATTCCGGGTGTTGTGTTGGTTTTCAATTTCTTTGCAATTTTCCTCAAGCCATGTTTCTTTTGCCTCTTTGCATAGCTTTCTAATTTTCCTGTGAATCTCTTCATATTTTTCCTTGTTATTTCTTCTTATTTCCATGAGTTTTAAGATGTCTTCCGTCATCCATTTCTTGCGTCATATTATCTTTATTTTTGGGATGGTTGTTTCTGCAGCTTGGTTCACTGATTTCTTTAATATTTCCCATTGGTCAGTGACGTCTTGAAATAATATTTCCATATCGGACAATGCCCCTTCCCGGGGCAAAGCAGTCATATTATCCACTATTTGTGAAACCTCAACTGTTTACCAGCGACACACCAGGAAATTAAACAACTTCCACACCGTCTGCCTTAGGAAGCTATTGAAGATTAAATGGTAAGACAAAATCCCAGACACTGTAGTTCTAGAAAGAGCGTCCATGCCCAATATTCACACAATACTATACTAATGAAGAATCAAATTCGCTGGGCTGGTCACTTGACTCACATGCCAGATCACAGGCTCCCTAAACGAATTTTTTAAAACTGCGACCTGTGTTGTAAACGCTCCCAAGGCGGCCAGAGGAAACGCTTTAAAGTCTCTGAAAATCTCGCTAAAAGCTTTTGGAATTCATCACGACACTTGGGAGACTGCTGTCAAAGACCGAAATTCGTGGCATACATCTCGGAACAGTCATAACATCTGATGGGAGATGCCTTGAGGAGAATAGAGCAACAATCGACATGGCAAAGGCAGCCTTTTGCAAAATGAAAAACATACTGGCCAATACAAATGTGTAAATTTCTACGAGGAAAAAAAAAGAGTGTTGAGGTGCTACATAGAGCCTGTACTTGTGTATGGATGTGAAGCGTGGACAAGCTGAAAAAGCATCTGATGGCAGTGGAAATGAATTTTATGAGGAGAACGCAAATAATACCCCGAACAGACATAAAGACCAACGACCAAGTACTACAAGAAACAAATGAAAATCGTAGACTGTTTAGAATTATTATTAGACGTAGACAGTGACCATTCTTTGGACATGTTCTGAGAATAAATAAATGGGAGAACTTGGCAACAACTGGCAAGATCGAGGGGAAGAGAACAAGGGGAAGACAGAAGTAAATACCTGGATGGCTTGACAACGTGGCATGATCGAGACAGGAACACTGGGCTGATCCACAACTCTGGTGTTCGAGTGAAATAGCGAATCATGACCAACCACACTTATCGGCATGGCACATGATTGATAGTTAGTTAGTTAGTCGACAGATCATCCTCGTTGCACATCGAACCATTCAGTCCATAAGTGCTCGGATCCCCTCCTCAGCAAATCCCGCAGCGTGTAGCGGCTAACGACGCCAGTTCTGTGTTGGTTTATCAATCTTCTTTGGCTTCCTGCGTAGTGTTCTTGTTTGGCCACCCCTCTTTTAATTTGCTGCTCTAGCAGTCTGGCCATTGTTGTAGATTCACAGTCATCACTTGGTTCTCGCAAAAGTCTCACATCACGTAGAGCATTCAGAATGTCAGCCTGGTCCATGGCGCGTCCGCCCTCCACAGTAGCCTCACCTGCGAGCTTGTCAGCCCGCTCATTTCCTTGTACTCCCGCATGCCCTGGCACGAAGATGAAACTAATCTTTGCCAGCCGAGACCGCTTCAGAGGCAGCAACCATTCTCTTCGGATCGACCCCTCCTCTATCCTCTTGATCATGTTCATTGAGTCGCTAAGGAAACAAGCCCTGGTGAATGTCTGTGTCTCGAGCCATGTTATTGCTTTACTTACTGCCATGACTTCCATGGTCAGGCTACTTGTGGTTTCAGTGAAAGCACCAGAGTCCTCCTTCACAATTCTCCCTCCGGCCCGAGCTGTAAAGGCCCATGAGCTTCTCACATGTCGGACGACCGACCCATCTGTGTAGATGACCGCGTCACCGTCTAGCGAATTCTCGAAAATCAACTGCTTGTACTTCAGCCTCAACAGCAGCCGGATTTTCTTGTCTGCATTTTCTATCTAGTTGGATGCAAACTGAAAAGGATGTGCAGAAGTCTGTTGGCACTTGCACCCACTCCTCGCCAGGTTCTAAGTCCTCAAGTGAACACACCTGTTGAAGAATGTCTTCGGCTTGACCCATCCACGACCGTCCTCTTTTTAACCTGCTGCCCTTCACCTTCCTAATTTCACTATGCAGTGGATGTTGTGTGTTTGCGTTAATTCTGAGGTAGGCGCGTGCCCTGCAAACTTGTATTCTCTCTTCAATGGTTGGAAAATCAAGAAGGTAGCGCATCGCCCTGCATGCTGTATCTCTTGTACATCCAAGAATAATGCGCATAGCTTCATTCTGTATCCTTTCCATCCTTTCTATCTGCTTATGGCTGAGAGTCAAGATTGCCATTGCATACTCCAAAACAGACATGACCAGCCCCTCGTACAGAAGACATAGATGGCGCTGCTCACAGTTTGCTGCCGCCATCACCCGCATCGCTGCCAAACCCCGCTTGGCCTTTGTTATCACCTGGTCTATGTGCACATTATAAGCAAGGCTTCGATCAAACCGTATCCCCAGGTAATTCATTGCCTGCGTTCTTTCCACCGTCTCTGAACACAGCATTACAGTTGGTGTTGGATTGTTGACAATATGATTATTCAACGAGAACCAAGTCACTGTTGCCTTTGTTGGGTTGACCATTGCCCCAGCTTCATCACACCAAGTACTTATGCGATTGAGTTCGGTTTGTAGTTCCCCAGCAACCTCCTCTCTATCCTTACCCTGACGATACACTAAAACATCATCGGCATATGACAATGTCCTGCCAGGTCCAGTGATCTGCTCACTGGTGATTCTCACTGTGTAGGCGTTGAACAGTACCGGAGATAATGGTGATCCCTGTGGTAGGCCAGGATATATTGTTGTTGGTTCCGAAGTCCAACTGCCACATCTAAAAACTACTTTCCGTTGGAAGAGGGCTGCAGCGATCCAACTAAGGAGGAATGGACTTACGTTTAGTTCAAGAAGCTGAAACATTAAAAAATCCAGTGGTACTCTGTTGTATGCGTCCTCAAGATCAATCGCTGCAGCAACGGTTTCAGTGCCTGAGTGGAAACCTTCATAGACATCATGGGCAAAGACTGCTGCATTGGTCCAGGTTTCTCTTTTTGGACGGTACCCACCCAGGGTAGGTGGGAAAACACCTTGCCTCTCTAGTTGGCTTGATATTTTCCTGGCAATTACCTTCTCCAGCAGCTTGCCTATTGTATTCTGCATGGTTATAATTCGATATCCCTGAATTTTTTTGTGGTCTTTGTCAGGCTTCGGCAAGGGAATCAGATAGCTGTGTAACCATTCCTCCTTGATGCTAGCACTCCCTATACTGTTGTTGTACATGTCTGATGGTTTCTCTAGCTCATTGTCGGTACACCTGTTTATGTCGTCGTATCTTATGCCATCAGGACCTGGAGCACTGTTTTTTGATCGTCGAAGCACAGCCTTGATTTCTTTCACTGTCACTGTGTCTTCATCCGAAGTGTTCTGGGCCTTGCATCTGTCTGAGGTGACCTCCTTGGCCAGATTTCGACCTCCCATGTCTGTCTGGTTGCTCTGCTCAAGGTAGCGTTCAAAGAGGGCTTTGCCCTTGTCCTCGTCAGTCCTCTGCCAGATGAGGTCAGCACCTTGGAAGTCAGAAATGCTCTTATTCTTGACTACACCACTCATGCTTTTATGTAGTCGCCAGAACAATTTCAGTGACTTGTCTGTGCTTACTCTTTGACACACCTCTGCCCATTTTTCGCTTTTAACCACCGTGACCAGTTTTTTGAAATAGCTTACTTTTGTGTGCATCTCTCTTTCTAAGTGCAAGCAGGGACTAGGATGACCAGCTCTGTTCTTCTTGGCATTTTGCCATCTCCTTACAGCACTACGCTTATCCACCCAAGCCTTCTCCACCTCGAAACTCCACCACGGTGGCTGCTCCCAGCTTTTTTTCCTGCCCTGAAACGTTCTGCGCTTGTCACGTCTTATTTTACTCACCACATCTTGCCCTGTACTGTCATACTGGAACGTCTTTACCTTTAGCTTGTGCTGCCTGGTTCTGCCTTTCTCCACCAATATGCTGCAATGGTGGTGGTCGCTGCCATGGTGTCCTAGGACACCCCATCTACACACTGTAGTGAGTAAAGGTGAAACTAGCGCCAGATCAATAGCACTGTCCTCATCGCCTGGACGGCTTGCTGTCCTGGTGACACAGCCACTGTTGATACAAACCAGGTCGATGGTTTCCAGTGCAGTCTCGAGCTCCTCCCCTTGTGTATTGGAGGAAGTGTTTCCCCATGATCTGCCTTTAGCGTTGAAGTCACCACAGAAAATAACATTTCTCTCGTGGCCTAATATGCCACTTAAGCACTGCCACTTCTGTGCGTCCACACTCGCATTGCGGGCATAAACATTAACCAACACGAATGGTATACTGGAATGAACTCTCAACGCCTGTATTTGTATATCGTCACTGTCCCAACTGGACATGTCTAGCTCTGACGCCACCATGCTGTCGCGAACGAGAATCGCCGTTCCCAGATGTCGTCTGTTGTAGAAACATTTGAAGCCGGCAATTCGGAGTGGCTGATCGCCCAGTCTCGTCTCCTGGAGTGCTACAATGTCGTTCCTGTAAACTAGGGTTTCTAAAATAGAGCCCCGTTGTTTTACACTGGCACAGTTCCAATATAGAATACGGATGTTCCTGAGTCCTAGACGGTGACACTTGAGTCTAAAACGTCTCAAACCACCGCGCTTACCTTGTTTCTTCCTCCCTGCGCGGCTACCACGCCGCTTCGTTATGTTGACTGCTGAACCCTCGGAAAACACACGTTGTTCCGCCATGTTGAAAAAACGTAAACACAGACTGCTGAGAACCACACACGCTGCTGAAAATTCACTCAAGGAAGGCTTCGCTCGATGCACGAACTCCGTAGCACCCGCGCAGATCTTGAGTAGAAACTCCTGGTTTTACATCCTGGCACACCAATTACACGCAAGAGATGAATAAATCCATCCCCAACGCGAAAAAGTTAACGAACACAAAACAACACGACCGTCCGTCGCCATCTTGAAACCGGAAGTGATTGATGAAATGTGAGAATTAGCGCAATCATTTATTTAATAAGAAAATGCAGCTCTTGTGTGTTATTTTCTTGTGTGTTCCTTTCTTCTTGTGTGTTGATTTGACTACTGAAAGTTTGCGTCAGTTCAATCTTTCCCTGTGGAGAAGTTTCTCTTTCGAGTGGTGGGAAATCTTCTTGGCTTTGTACACTGACTGCTGCTGCTGTTGGTGTCATCGGTTGTCGTCGACTTGAGCATTTATTTGCCCAGTGGTTGTTTTGGCCACACGCTGTACAATTGGTCTTTCTCCCCGGCATCGTGATCAACCCTCTGTGATTGTTGTTCGTAATACCAGGAGTGTAGATCCGTATATAATGGGGGACTTCCTTTGTTGGGTTGCAGAGCGCTCCCCACTTGCCAGCCACATTCTTTATCCTAAAGACCCCAGCCTTGTCGTCTCCTGTAATACTGTGCACCCGTATTTTTAACTCCTTGAGGGGCAATCGTGACAGGTAGCCAGTGGATGGTCAGCCTGTCTCTTTCTTTGTCTAGATGTTGTAGTGATATTTCTATTCCTAGGTTTGGTAGAGAAAACGTTTTGCCGTGTATCTTGTCATACACGGCTTTCTGAGCCTCTGCTGACAGGTGAAAGTGCCACCTAGTGGGAACTTCGAACCTATGCAGGTCGACTCCTCCTCCAAAAGGTACACCTCCTGGACCAGTTAGGGCACTCATAATAAGTGCAGGTGTTGCTTTAGCAGCAGCCCCGGGACCAGTTATGGAACACACTATCGTTCCGGACTGGTGAAGTAGCTGGACATCGTAGTCGTTTTCCGAGACCACGAATTCGGTGATATTTGAATACATCTTGAAATTTGTTGTTTCCGGTAATAATACCGGAGGAATATCTAGAATATCAACTCCATCGAATATCAACACAAAATCCGGAAAAATTACACCAGTTTTTATCACTTTGAATAGTTCACTTTGAGTTTTAGAAAAATCAAGACTTAGCTGTCAGATCCAGTCATAAAGAAGATGTCACGTAGACACTATTTGAAACTATGCCGTGGAATAAGTACGAAACACAGAAGTCGTGGGGACAGTCCACAGGTTAGTTTTTTTTTTTTTTTTTAAACTTGTATGTCATACATAGCAATGTATATTTACAAGTTGTAGTGTGTGTTTCTTTTGTTTGTGTATATTACAGAGCGTTGCCGTTTGTTAGTGTTAAGTGTGACATTGTGAATAAAACACATACATACATATACACAGTTATGATAATATGACATTTATGGCATAGTGCATGTAGATACACATTCCTTGCATATGCTTCACTTCCACTTCCGCAAGCGGAATGCATGAAACACCTGTCCATCTCTCCCTCTCCTCTCTCTCTCTCTCTCTCTCTCTCTCTCTCTCTCTCTCTCTCTCTCTCTCTCTCTCTCTCTCACACACACACACACACACACACACACACACACACACACACAATCTCGTGCTTTCTGGAGACCGCAGTACATTAAATGCCCCGCGCTTGGACAATGACCTTTAAACTATCATTTCCATTAAAATGTGGCTTCTTTGTAATTTCTGGGTCACTTAGCTACTGAGGTGAAGGTCGTTGGTGTTGTTGCCTGATGACAAATTACAGGGTGACGCTCTAGTCCATGATACCTTTTGTTTGGGGGACAAGAATCGGGGATTTACTACTAGCAATTAGAGTCCATGGCCTGTCCCCAGGGAGATAATTGGTCCAAAGTTGTGATAGTGTCTGGGTTTCATATACAATGGGAAGGACTTAAAACCTGGCCACTAAAAGCCACCTTACCTTACTGGGTACTTAAAGGGATCATTCAATTTGTTTATACATGGTGGTGCATATTTTTCTTTTGAAACATATCGTTACCATATAACATCATTTTAAAACATGAGATACCGACTTGGTTTAAAGGCTGCTACACGAATGCACGCACGCACACACACACGCACCTGCATCCACACACAGACGCATACATATGTTACTGCCAACGGCACAGACATCCATCCACAATATATTTCATGTTGCACATTCAAATATAATAATGGGAAAATTAATAATAATAGTAGCTGTAATAATAATAGTACTATTAATAATAATAATATAATTGTAAGATTATTAATACCATCAATAAACACATTTACAGTTGTAGGATCCTTTGTTTAAAACAAGTTATTTGCTTCTTCTGTAATATGTGCTGTCTTCAGCCAAATCTTTTACGAGATTTGCGCTTGTGGGGCTAAGATTAGAATGTTTGCGACTTTTTGTTGATAAAGTTGTTGGACAATTTCTTTGTTGATTGTTCTGTAATTGTATAGTGCTTTATTTCTTAATGTCCATATAAGATTTCTGTACTCTGCCAATAGAACAAGTAGCTTTGTGTGGATGTCTTGTGTGGAGTAAGGAATGGAATTTATCATGATTGCTTTGTAAACATCTGTTCTTTGTTTGGTATGAGTGTTTAGGATGTTTTGTAGGAGATTTCTTGTTGGCATGATCGTGTTGCATTCGTAATAGATGTGCTCTTCTGATTCTTGGACGTTCCGTCTACAAAGCTGACACTGAAGTATTTGTTTAGTTATTTTTACTGTTCTCTCTGTTGTTGGGGTCATGCTGTAAACAAGCCTATATGTAATTCCCTTTGCTTTTGGAGTAATCTGCTTGTTGTGAATATTAGAGAAAATTTCGGTATAATCTTTTATGAAATATCTATGTCCTCTTTTAATTCTGAGATGTACCGGAGTTGCTTGTAATTTAACTAAATGCCTGTAGATTGTATGTGTTTTCTTGTGTAGTAATTTGTCGTGTCCTTTAATGGCTGAAATACATGTTTTGTAGAACGTTGGGAGAGTGCCAAAGTAATGTGAGGATGTATTCCTAATAGGTTTTAAATAAGATAGCCTAATTCCAATGTAATAGTGTGCTAAAGGGTGTTTTTCTGGGTGTTGTAGGATTTCACCTACGTGTTAGATCCTAAGTGCTTGTATTTTGGTTGTTATGTCTTGGAGGGCGATACCTCCATCTTTTTTGTCTTGCATGAGTGTAGTATGTTTGATACTGTAGATGGTGCTGCCAAACACAAAGCGTCTAATCTCTTTGTTTATGTTTGTGACAGTCTGACGTGGAGGATCTAGGACTGTGCACAGATATCTTCTTCTTCGTTCATCCGGAGTTTTTTTTTCGGATGCGATTGCGTTGTGCCTGTTTACAGCAGAGCTGCGTTCTTGCGCCGTTAGGCCGACACATCCGACTTCTGCGGGCATTTGTTGACCGGGTTAACATTCCCGGGTGCACAGATATAGTATTTTTGGAATTATATATGTATTAACAATGGTACTTCTACCAAATATGGTAGTTGTTTTGTATTTGTACCTCTGTAACATATCTGTTATTTTCTTCTCTAGATTTTGCCAAGTGTCTTTGTGTGTCTGATTTGGTTGACATGGGAAGATATTCCGTACACTTTTATAAGATTGTTTGATGTTAAGTCAAATGGAAAATCCGCCTTATTTGTCCATTTGCCTAAGCCCATTATAGTAGTTTTTTGGACGTTTAATTTTGCCCCACTCCCTTTGCCGAAAAACGAGAACGTCTCCAAAATGATCCGTACAGATTTTTCAGTTGTCGGAAAGAAAATGGTATCGTCCGCATAAGCACGCAGCTTTTGTTCACCCTTCCCTGGTATGAACGTACCCCTGACATTGTCGTCCTGTCGTATCTTTTCTAGAAGTGGCTCTAGAGCGACAACGTACAGTAATGGGGACAAGGACATCCCTGTCTCACTGACCTAGTCAACCTGAAAGAATTGGTTAGGGTATGGTTTAATAGAATCCGACTTTCCAGGTTTCAAATATAAAATTTTGACCCATGTCCGAAAATAATTTCCCACGTTGCAGTGTGAGAGAGTTTTGTGGAGGTATGAGTGAGATATTCTGTCGAATGCTTTTTCTTGATCTAAAGAGAGAAGTTGAGGACTTGACAGTTTTTCAGATGTGTGTAGTTGATTATGTCCCTTATGAAGTGTGTGTGTTGCTGGATATTCCGGTGTTGCTACACTACATTGCTGGTCTTCATGAATGAGAGATGACATTACTGGTTTCAATTTATTCGTCAAAGCCTTTGTTAAAATCTTGTAGTCTACATTTAAAAGCGAGATCGGTCTGTAACTCTTTAAAAGTGTCTTGTCGGTGTTCTCCTTCGGAATAAGAGTGATGTAAGACGTGTTGAAACTGGATGGGAGTTCTTGTTTTGGAAAGATTCAGAGAATACTGTTAGTAAAAGGGGACCTAGAAGAGGAAAGAAAAACTGATAGAATTCAGCGGTAATACCGTCAGGGCCAGGCGATTTGCCCTTCTGCATTCCGTGAACCGCTTGTGTTATATCTGTTAGTGTTAATTCAGTATCTAGTGTTAGTTTCTGTTCCTCTGTGAGTTCTTTGTGAATTTCATAAAGTGTTCTTGCACGTGCGCCTGTGTGTTTTCCTCTGTATAAAGGTTCTTGTAATAATCTTCAAAGGCTAAGGCTATTTGTTGTGGCTCGACTTGTATATTTCCTTCCCTGTCAATTATCTGGCCTATCTGTCTGCTGCGCTGTATGTTTTGTTCTAAAGCTAGGTATTGTTTACTCGGTATCTCTTGTGTTATAGTTTGTAACTTTGTTCGCAGTAAAGCCCCCTGAAATCGATGATGTCTGTGGAGATCTAATTCTTCCTGTAATGCTATGATGTGTGGTGAATTTTTGTCTGTCTGTAGTAAGAGCTTAATTGCATTTTCCAATACTTTTTCTTGTTGTAGTTTTTGCTTGTGTATTACTGCTGCTAGTGTTTGTGTTCTCTCTCGTATAGTTTGTTTAAGTGTTTCCCAGAGTTCTCGCGCATTACCCTCTGGTATATCGCTTGTGTATGTGAGGATCAGTTTTGTTATGCAATCTACATAGTCCTGATTTTGTAAAAGTGTGCATGTTAAGTTTCCAATGGGGAGATCTTCTAAGATGTGGTGTTGCTTGTACTGTGTTTATTGTTGCAACTACAGCCTTATGGTCTGTGAAGTTCAGTGTCTCCTGTAAATGCTTGACTTGTGTTATATGATGTGTTATGGGCGCATAAATTCTATCTAATCGCGCTGCTCTATTATGCGCATTGTTTGTGTGTGTTGTATCTATTCCATGGGGATGCATCTGCCTGTATGCGTCTGTTAGCCCATGGATATCTAAAATTGTTTGCAATGTGTCTAATTGATGTTCCTCTTCCCCCGTTGTGTTTCTAATTTGCATTCTTACATCTCCATTTATAAGGTCGTGCGCCGAAAGTACGCAATTAAAATCACCCCCTAGAATGATGTTGTGACCCCGATATGAGCGTGATAATAAATTTTCCAGTGTTTGGTAGAAGAGCGGCTGATTTCTGTAGTCAGGCGGTGCGTGTATGTTGACAATTGTGTATTTATTTATGTTATTTCTCACCTGTACTATAGCTATCCTACCCTGGCAGTCCCTGTCCTTCTCTATAATCTGCCACCTGTCCGATGTCTGTATTATTGCTGTACCCAATCCGATATGTTGAGTACTAAGACTAAAACATGAGTGTCTTAGACCTAAGCATGTTGTGATATATGATGCGTGTTCGTCGGTGTTAACGTTAGTTTCCTGAATGAGTATAAAATCAGGTTTATATTTGTGTATGAGTGGTATAAGATGATTAATTTTGGATCTTATACCTCGAATGTTAATACTCATTATTTTAATTTCCGCTGCCATTTTTGTTGTAAAATAAGAAACGGTTGAGCATAATTATGTTTCTTGTTTCAAACTGTCTGTATTCATGTTATCATTTCTGGAGATAGTCAGTAGATTCCTTCGCCGGGCTTGAAATCTCTAAGTCAATAACGAGGCGTGGTGAATAATCTGACAGGTTTCTTTGTCGTGGTGGTGTGTTAATATTATCACTGTCTATTTCGGTCATGGCGCTGGTCGTTATCTGTTCAGTATAATTACTTACACATTTCTTTTTGTTTGACCTGTGCGCTTCAGGCGGTGTAGGGTAGTCGTGGTTGTTGAGGGGCGGCAGCGTGGTAACAGGTGTTTGGCAGGCTGGAGGTGTCGAGCTCTCACCGTCAGACAGGCTCTTGGTTGAGCGTCCCCTTTTCCGACTGACCAGCTGGAAACCGTCTTCATCCTCCTTACTATGTTGATCTGTCTGGGAGTTCGAGGTGACTTTTTGTGCCAGTCTAGGTCCCTTCTGGATTTGTACTTTGGCCGGACATTTATTACTCCAGTGGGAGTATTCCCCACAGACTGTACACACCGTACGGCGCCTCGGAACTGAGATGAAGAGACGGTGTAGCTTGTCTTCTACCCCGTCCAACTCCATGTCCACGTAATGTGGCAGAGGTTCTTTCGGGTTGCACAGAAGTAACCACTTGTCCGTGCTGTTTTTCAGTTTATGCACTTCCGCGTTTATATCTCCCGAAATATCCGCGGCTATTTGCTTCACTGTCTCAATCTTTGCGGTTGTAGGCATCCAGTGAATCATAGCCTTGGTCTTTTCCTTCTCTATGTTTTTACTTACAATAGTTACTTTAGGATTCTGCAGTTCATGATTCGTCCCGTGAAGCCGTTCATAATGAGCCGCCTTTGCTTCCGGTGTCAGCGTAGCGTACCATCTTTTAGGGTCCTCAAAACGGTAGATGGATTTTATCCCTTACCCTACCGATCCCGCAAGGCCCCCTCAAGACGCTCGCCATCAGTGAGTAGTTGAACCGGAATACATGAGGTCCTGATAAAGAAAACACAAGTATGTTCGCTTGGTGGAACGCTCCTCCCTCGAAACCTTCACTTGTGTTTTACTACAGCAGAATCTCCCAAAGATTATCTTAACACTGACACCAGTATGTAGAAACATTATTTTTCAATTTTGTTGTCAACAAACACTTCTTCGCCTTCGCTTACACTCAGGAAATAAATGACCGTAGACCCCGAGGTAGACCAAGAAGGCGGTGGAGAGATAATATACATACAGACCTACAAGCACTTGGAATCAACGACTGGCAAGAGAAGGTCCACCAGAGAGACGAATGGAGACAGATTGTATTTGCAGCAAAGAACCTCAATGGCTCGGAATGCTGAAGAAGAAGAAGAAGAAGAAGATATTTTTAAATAATCCGTGAAAGAGAAAATCGTTAATCCAAATCTACACATGGTGTTGACCCGGTATTGCAATAGGCTTCTCGGCTGGAGAAAGCTGAGTTTTTTGGTTTTTATTTTTGGGTTTGGCGGTCATCCCAGACTAGCTGGTTCCCCGCCTCCCCTGTTTTTGGCGTGGACCCTTAGTCCCACTGTGAGCTATTGCCCACAGTGGTCCACCGGGCCCACATTTAAAGTGATGCTCTTGACGACCTTATCGAGACTTCTGAGAGAGATAGCTGAGGTTTCGATATTTACGTTGTGAAGAGAAACCAGAGTAAAATGTCATTCCGATTCCGATTTGTCGAAAAAAAAAGAAACTTTCCACCTCGTTCAACCCGTCTCAATGACGTTGGTTATAGTTGTGGTGGTTCATAGTGCGGTATAGGTTTTATGGTCTTTTGTGCGTTAGACAGCTTCTATTACTGCCTGTCTGGCCGAGTCCCTCTTTTTTGCCATCCTTTTTGCTTTTGATGTTGTTGCTGGTGTGTCTGCTATCATTATCGGTTTGCCCATCCCTCTCGTTTGATGTCTTCTTTTCCGGAGCTGACCTTGGGGGGTGGGGAGGGGCTGTCTTTTTTCATCTGTTTTCTTGGGCTTGTCCTGGGGAGGGGGGGGGGGCGCCTGTTATCGTCTGGGCTTGTTTTCTTGGGTCTTGGTTCAACGGTTTTTTGTCAAGCATAGGGGTCGGATTGTATCGTCTCTCTTGTCCATCGTTGGGGAGGTTTCCTACGGTCTCATCTTGTCCCGCGCCGGAGGGGTTTCTTGCACGTCCCTCTTATCCATCGTCAGGGGGGTTTCCCATCGTCTTCTCCATCGTTGGGGCAATTTCCCCCCTTCTCCTTGTCTCCCGCGTCGAAGAGGGTCGTTTCGTCTCTCTATTGTTTGCCATTTGAGAGTTTTAACGCCCCCCCCCCTATATATTTCCTATTGTCTGGTTTTCGTGTGGTCGAGTTTTTCCTCACTGTATTTTTATTTTGCTGTTGGCTTTATTTTATGTTGGTTATATTTCTTTCCCTGTTCTTGCAATGAATTGTTTTGTAAGCTTTTGTACTTCTTTGTCGCCTTCCACCTGTAGACATTCCTTCATCGTCATCGTCGTGTTTCTTGTTTGGAAGTATTCTACTAGGTCCCTGCGTTCCTGGGCATAGGCTGTGCACGATAGTAGGTAGTGTTCTATAGTGTTTTCCTCCAGGCAGTCAATGCAAAGTGGTCGGGTGATTTTATCTTTCCAGTTCCCGATTCTCAATCTCCATAGTTTCTTGTACGTTGGTATTTTTGTGTTGTCTTTCACTTGACTTTTCAAACTTGGTTCTCTGAGCATGTGGTAGGCGTGTCGTCCTTTATTGCTGTCTCTCCATTGTTGTTTCCATTTGTCGATTACTTGTTGTTTGATAATGCTTTTTGCCTCCAGAATGCCGAGTCCTGTGTCTACTATATTCTGGCTGCTTGTCCCGCGTTTTGCGGCCCTGTCTGCCCTCTCATTGCCAGTTATCCCTCTGTGTGCTGGTATCCATACAATTGTGACCTGGCATCCCATACTTCTTAGTTTTGTTGTTAGTGTTAGTATTTTCTCTTTCAGGTCTTGTCTGTTCACTTTAGAATGGTTGCCTAGCGCTTGTACTGCAGATAGTGAGTCCGTCAGTATAGTTAGTTTTATAGGGGGGTTCTCTGCTGCTATTTCTAGTCCTTTCATAATACCTACTAGTTCTGCCGTGTATACCGATGTATTGTCTGTTATTTTGTACTCCTTTTGGATGTTCCGGTATGGTACTACTACTCCTGCCCCTACCTCCCCATTCTCGTTCTTTGACCCGTCTGTGTAGATAGTGAGGTTGTCCGTGCTTATTTGTCCTATGTATTCCTCCGCTATGTCTTTGGCTTCCCTGTCCTCTGTTGATTTACTAATTATGCTCGCGAGTGTCGTATCCGTCAATGGTAGTTCTAGCTCCCATTGGGGTGTTGTTTGTCTGTGAACTTTCGTTCGTGCCAGTGCCCTCGCTAGTTTCTCGTCCGCGTTCATCTCTTGTGCCGCTGTCCATCCTGCTGGTGTTTGTGTCTTTTGTATGGGTATTCCTCCCCATTTGCTTCTGTTTTCTTCGAATGCACTGAACGCAGGGTGTCTTGTATCCTCGCAGCCTTCATCCAGTAGTTGTACACTAATTGCTTTCTTCTCAGTTGTAGTGGGAGTACTCCTAGTGCTACCTCTAGGGCTTCCCTTGGTGTTTGCTTGCCTGTTCCTAGGATAATGCCCAGCGCTTGGTTCTGTATTGAGTCCAGTCTTCGTTTGTTGTGTTCCGGTGCAGCGTCGTATACTATGCTTCCGTATTCTATTCTTCCTCTGATCAGAGATTTGTATAGCATTAGCATCGTTTTGTATGGGCTCCCCATCCACTGCCTTTAATTACTCTTAGAATATTTATTGTCTTTTTGCCTTTTTCGACTGTCTGGTCTATATGTTTTCTCCAACTTAGTTGTTCGTCTAGTGTCATCCCGAGGAATCTTGTGTTTTTTGTTCTCTTTATATTCTTCCCTTGGATCTTGATGTCCCCGTCCGTGTAGTTTCGTTTTCTTTTCGCGTTGAATATCATACTGACCGTTTTGTCTGTGTTGATCTGGAAGCCCCATTTTTCCATCCATTTGGCAATTCTGTTTAGTTGCCGTTGTAGTCGGTCTCTTGTGGTTTTTATGTGTCTTCCGCTTCTCCATATTGCACAGTCGTCGGCGAATTGCGATATCCTATCCTGTCTTCTAGTTTCTCTTCATCTAGGTCATTTACTAACATTGTGAATATTGTTGGTGATATTACCGATCCCTGTGGTATTCCGTTTTCTTGCTCATAGGTTCTGGATTCCTCGTTTTTTATTCGTACGGTGAAGCTTCTGTTCTGTAGGAAGTTTTCGATATATCGATATGTCCTGCCTATTATCCCTATTTTGTTGATTTTGATCAGAGCTGCTTGTCTCCAGCATTGTCATATGCTTTAGCCAGATCTAAAAATACTGCTATCGTTTCTCTCCTTTTTGAATGCCCTCTTTACGTGGTTTTCTAGCTTAATTATTTGGTCAATTGCGCTTCGGTTGGCTCTAAACCCTGACTGTGTGTCGCTAATTAGTCCGTTTTTCTCCAGGTGGTGTGTGATTCTTTTATTGATGACTGTTTCCATAATTTTTCCGAGGTGTGATGTCAGGGATATTGGTCTGTATGAGTCGATTCTTTGTGAGTTCTTGAACTGCTTTTTGACTGGTATAACTGTCGCCTTCTTCCATTGTGCTGGTATTTGTCCCGTGTGCCACACTTTGTTGTATAGAGCTGTTATTGTCTCTATTGTTTTTTCTTGGTATCCTTTTCAGTATTGTATAGTTTAGGATGTCTGACCCTGCTGCTGTGTCGTCCTTTTCCTTGATTGCTGATATTACTTCGTCAGTCGTTATGTCTGCGTCCATGTAGGAAGTCCTCTATT
The DNA here is from genome assembly GCA_014155875.1 of Cepaea nemoralis. NCBI lineage: Eukaryota > Metazoa > Mollusca > Gastropoda > Stylommatophora > Helicidae > Cepaea > Cepaea nemoralis. The sequence goes on along the minus strand of JACEFZ010017522.1, from coordinate 49,847 downwards.
TCTTGTTGCAGTTCTTCCATCTCTTCAGCGTATTTTTCTCGTCTTTGTTTTTCCTGCTCTCCTAGTGACATGTTGGAGCAGACTTCGTAGAAGTATTTGCCGAATGCGTCTGCTTTTCTTTGTCTGTTACTGCTAGTGTTGGTATTTTATTGTTGGAATATTGCTGTTTGTTTGGTTTCTTTGTATAGCTTTTATTTGCTCCCATACTTCTTTTGTGGGTGTGTCTGGTGTCAATTTCTGGCAGTACGTTTTCCATGCTGTTTCTTTGGCTTTGGTTATCAGTCTGTTGGCTTCATTCCTCTGAATTTTGTATTCGTTGTAGTTTTCGTCTGTCCTCATTCTTCTGTATTGTTGGAGCGCCTTCTTTCTTTTTTCCAGCGCCTCTGTGCAGCTCTGGTTCCACCAACCAGCTGGTTGTTTGTTCCATTGTTTTCCTGTTGTTCGCGTTCTCTGTGTGGCCGCTGTCAGGTATGTAGGCATATTTCTATTGGGGATGTGTTTTACCGCGGCCTGTAGGATGTTGTTAGTGATTCTTTCTGTGTATTTGTCTATATCTTCACCTTCTGTCTGTTCTATCTCCATCCCCTCCAGTTCTTCTCTAAACTGCTCCCATTTCGCGTTCTTGAAGTGGAAGGTCGGTTTATTACTTTCCTTACTCTTCTGTGCTCTCGTGTTTGTGTCGATGATTATCGGTAGGTGATCGCTGTTGGTGTCTTCTTTCACTTCCCAATGGCTCCTTGTTAGGCCCGTTGTTACTATTGTTACGTCGATTGCTGTGTCGATTGCTTATCGAGACTTCTGAGAGAGAAAGCTGAGGTTTCGATATTTACGTTGTGAAGAGAAACCAGAGTAAAATGTCATAGCATCCAATTGGGTGATAATCGTTAACATCGTGCACGGAGCTTGCAGTGTTTAAATATTGTATATATTCCATTCACAAGTACATTTTATTCACATTTAGCAGTAAAAGTATTTCAAACTTTAGGATGTCAAATTATTGTGTTAACTGTGAATAGGTGATGTCATTATATTAAACATTTAACAATATAATATAACTAATTGCTTCTTTAGAGAAAAAAAACGTTGGCGAGTTATGTCCCTTGCAAACAATAAAATAAATCAGTTATCAGTTATCAGTTGGGGTATCTTCGTTACACTCCGGACATGTCCATAGATGCTCAGATCCTCCCCCCATAAATAAAATAAATATTATGTTCAAGTGATTTTACCAAGATGTGGCGTTTTCTTTCACCATATACTATTATACTTAGTGCCTAAAGAAATGGAAAAGCAGGGTACTTCACTTTTTATGTTTAAAACTGCTACTACTACAGTTACCACTGTGGCTACTACAGCAACTAATGTCTGTCTGTCTGCCTGCCTGTCCGTCCGTCTGTCCGGCCGCCCCCCCCCCCCCCCCCCCCCCTCGGTCTGTTTTTAAAAAATATAAAAATATAAGATATCATAGTTTATTTCATATCAATGTTGTATGTTCAGTTTATGCATGAGAATGAGAAAACGGCACATTCTTGTAAAAAAATGAATGTTATCTCTTGTAGTGGACACAAGCACAGCACAATAACTGGGCACAAGAACGAGCTGCTATCTATCCTAAGGATACCATCTTACAAAATCTCAACCAAATCAGAGAGACACAAAATTTAGTGAAAGTAAACAAAGCCAGCCAGCAACTTTCCAGCGGTAAAGCGCCTGGTCCTGACTCCATCCCAGCAGAGATATACAAGGCAAGTGGGCCGGTTCTAATAGAGCAGCTTCACCAAGTCTTTACAAACATATTTCAAGGACGCGTCAATAGTCCACCTTTACAAACGTAAAGGAAACCGCCATTCCTGCGACAACACCTAGGTATCTCCTTGCTCTCAATTGTAAGGAAAATACTTGCCAGAATTATTCTCAATCACAGCCCATCTCGACCAAGTCTTCTTCCTGAGAGTCAATGTGGCTTCACAAACGAACGAGGAACTGTTGACATGATTTTCGCTGCCAGTTACAGAACTCTGAAATGTTCTCCACTTTCATTGATCTTACCATGGCCTTTGAAATAGCAGAGAAGGACTGTGGAAGATTATGGCGAAATATGGCTGTCCACGATAATTTGTCCAAATGTGCGGCTATTTCATGATGGTTTGCAGGCAAGAGTACAGGAAAACGGTGAGCTGTCTGAACCCTTTCCTGTCACCAATGGAGTGAAGCTAGGCTGTGTCCTGGCACCAACACTGTTCAGCCTCGAGTTTTCAGCTGTGCTGACGAATGCCTTCGAGAACAACGACTTTGGAATAGACATCAACTACCGTATAGATAGAAAGTTGTTCAATATCAGAAGGCTGAAAGCTAAAACCAAAACTAACAGCGACACCGTCAGAGATCTCCTATTTGCTGATGATTGCGCTCTGTATGTCAAATCAAAGGCAGACATGAAACACAATGTTTCTGCTTTCTCATATGCCTGTGCCAACTTTGGGCTCAATATCAACTTGGAGAAGACTGTAGTTATGTACCAGCCAGCTCCAGGGAATAATCACACTGTGCTGAATATCAAAGTGAATGGTCACAGACTAAGTATTGTGGACAAATTCACCTATCTTGGCAACACTGTGTCACAAGCTGCCACAATTGATGACGAAAGTGAATGCAAGAATCTCCAAGGCCAGCGCGGCTTAGGCAGACTGTACAAGAATGTTTGGGACAGTAATGGAATAAGCCTGCTAACAAAGCTGAAAGTCTGCAAAGCAGTTGTATTATCCACACTGCTATATGCTTGTGAAACCTGGACTATTTATCAGCGACATGCTAGGAAATTAAACCACTTCCATACAGTCTTTTTTAGGAAGCTATTGAAGATTAAATGGCAAGACAAGATCCCAGACACTAACGCCTTGAACACTAACTCGCTTTGAACTCGTGTAGTCCACACATATGCCACCCGCAGTGTACTGGACTGATTTTTGCATGTGGGTGAACATTCCCTATTACCAGTGTCCCTCGCCATCAGGCGAACTCACTCCGACTTCTGAGATACTTGTAATTTACATCCTTAAGGCACGGACGAGAAGTCAGTTTAGTTCAATTGACCAGTGTAGGGGTTGAACCCACTACCTCGACATCAGCACATCGGAAATTTAAGAGTGAGCGTTCTTATCTATTCCACCATGCTAACCTCCAACTTGAACTTATGTCTGTACGTCAATGATGTTGATGACATACGGCGGATGAAGTCCTTTTGAGGATCAAAGTATACTGTGTCTGTACGTCAATGATGTTGATGACATAAGGCGGATGAAGTCCTTTTGAAGTCAAAGCTATACACTGCTTTCTTCTTTTTCCATGCTGCCACTTTATATTTGAAAAGTTTTCTCTAATTGCGATATATCCTCAAAACTAATATTACGACATTTCTCTTCTTCTTATCTACCATGCCTTATGGCGCTGAGTTAACTCGGCTCCACACAAGCCGGGGTCCAAATAGTTTATGTCCTAAGTATACTTAGGTTTCTGTTAGCGCCGAATGTTGGGCGGCGCTTACCAAACCCGATACCCCACATTGTGCCAACGGCTTCGGGTGGAAGAGCGCAATTGGGAGGGTACAAGCCGTATCCTTGTGCTAGGAAAGCAACTTAAAGACAAAATGTCATGGTAGGGCAGACCAGGCCCTAAGCCTTGGTTGGCAGCTGGTCTAGGATCGAAGCTCCGACAGACGGACAGTTAGAGCATTGCTTTGCTGATCCGGCAGCTTCTGCAGCTTGCCTTGTTTCAGATGTTTAGGTGTTACCTTTCCTCTGGAGTGAACTAGGCAGGCCGAGAGAGGGATCATGCTGCATGGGCAACACATGGTCTCTATATTTTAGCCCAGGCTTTGTGCTATGAAGAGATTGCATGATGATGGAAATGACAATATTTTCACATGCATCCACTGTGGATGAACATTTACATCGCGAATTGGTCTTGTCAGTCACATTCGCCACCACCATGGGTTGTAGTTATTATGCCTTTTTGAAGCACAATGTAACAAACTCGTCTGTCAAGACGGCAAGGTGCCAAGAAATAGTTAGAAATCTTGTAAAATGAGTCCCAAAGATCAGCACCGCACCTTTTGTGAGCTATCAGGGTCCCAAAGCGTCGAGATCCCCTGTGTATACGGTAACAATAGCCACGACTAGAAGACAAAGTTGCGAAGAGTATTTTAACTGATTCTGTATCAAACAAAAAGTACGTTTGAACCAAACACAATCAAATGAACAAGTAATTATAACGTCAATTTACTGTCACTTAGCACTGAAATTGCGGAAGATACGAAACAAAACAAATAACAGTATGACCTTAGTAGGCAATATATCGTCCTTCTGTCCAAACGGGAGGTAATATTTGGCTACATATTATCCTTCGACACTTCTTCTTCTTCTTCAGCGTTCCGAGCCATTGAGGTTCCTTGCTGCAAATACAATCTGTCTCCATACGTCTCTCTGGTGGACCTTCTCTTGCCAGTCGTTGATTCCAAGTGCTTGTAGGTCTGTATGTATATTATCTCTCCACCGCCTTCTTGGTCTACCTCGGGGTCTACGGTCATTTATTTCCTGAGTGTAAGCGAGTCTTGTTTCCCTATTATCTTCCATTCTTTCTATATGCCCCAGCCATTGTAGTCTATTAGCCTTCATGATACCAGTGATTAGCGGGGACTTAAACAAATCATAAATGTCTTTGTTACTTCTTCTTTTCCACTCTCCACTTTGTGTATCCCTAATGGGTCCAAAGATGCGTCTTAAAATTTTGTTCTCAAAGGTTTGTAACAAGGCTTCATCTCCTTTCGTTGTACTCCAGGTTTCAGAGCCATACAGCTCAACTGGTCTGATCAGTATCCTTCGACACTGAATCAGTAATATTGATGCCCAGGGGTATTATATCTCAGGCCGGGAAGGTTAACCCGGTCAACAAATCCCCGCAGAAGTCGGATGTGTCGGCCTAACGGCGCAAGAACGCAGCTCTGCTGTAAACAGGGACAACGCAATCACATCCGGGGAAGAAAAAAAACTCCGGATGAACGCAGAAGAAGAAGAAATCTCATTAAGGATGTCGCAAAAAATTATGTCTGATCAAAATGGATCACGAGGTTTGAAATATTTGTGAAATACTGCCTAGGCTGTAAGTTAACTGACTAAGTGCCAAAGGATGACACTGAAGTACTAAAAAGAGCACCCATGCCCAGTATCCACACTCTATTACTGAATAATCAGAATCGCTGGGCTGGTCACTTGACTCGCAGATCACAGGCTCCCTAAACAAATTTATTTTACTGAGAGCTGCGCTGTGGTAAAGTTCCCGAGGAAACGCTTTAAAAACACCCCGAAAGTCTCACTAAATGCTTGAATTCATCTTGACGCCTGGTAGACTGCTGCCAAAGACCGAAATTCGTGGCGTACATTATCACGAAATGGTGTAGTCACTTGTGAAGCAAACAGAACTGCAAGTGCTGTGGAAAAAAGGCTGGACAGAAAAACCACCCATCTTAGAACTGACAGCTGGGAACTTTTAACCCCATTGGATGAAATGAATGAACATCATTGTTGATGGACTAACACCAGCCCACTAGCTTATCAAGGCAGTGGTGCAGATTCAACTCCCAGCAATGGCATCATTAACAGAATTAATTTTCCCCCGGTGCATTGCTCTCGGGTCGACTCATTCCACAAACATATGTCAAGAATACATTTGATAATTTTACGAGAATTGTTTGGGGGGAAAATGGTGACTAGGAAGGGAACTGTTTACCCAACATTTTTACATTTTGGCCTAGAATGTTACGATGTCTGCCCCAGAAGAACGGCATATATAAATGAAACAAACTGCAGTAAAAGTGTGGCTGTGTAAACGGGAAAGTATCATCATCACGTTGTGCACTGCCATTGACGTAAGCGTTCATAAATCACCACAGACCTTGTCTCTGGTGTCCTGAATAAATTCCACTATGAGAAACCGTCATCGTTGATGCATCATTTCTCGTGGTCTGCCTTTTTTTCTACTATCGCTGTTTTCCAGTTGCCATAAGGTTTCCCAACACTGTTTAGCACATTAAATGGCAAAATAAAATAAACAAAAAGGTGCCCTGTGTCTCCTTCTTTGTGTATACAACATTCTACTTGCATTGACATTTTCCGGGAGATAATTCCATACCCTGGCAGTTCGCGGTATTTCCATCACTTGTCTACTTCTGTGTTCATCCGTTTTTTTTCTTTCTCGGACGTGATTGCGTTGTGCTTGTTTACAGCAGAGCTGCATTCTTGCGCCGTTAGGCCGACACATCAGACTTCTGCGGGCATTTGGTGACCGGGTTAACCTTCCTGGGGCATCACTTGTCTTATAGCTATAAAGCTAATCTCCACTGCCTCCAAATTCTTCCTAATTTTTTCGTTCCCATTATATTAATAACTGGTTCAGGTTCTTGAAATTCTTACTTTTAATGTGCTTATCTTCTTCTTCGTTCATCCGGAGTTTTTTTCCGGACGTGATTGCGTTGTGCCTGTTTACAGCAGAGCTGCGTTCTTGCGCCGTTAGGCCGACACATCAGACTTCTGCGGGCATTTGTTGACCGGGTTAACCTTCCCGGAATGTGCTTATGATACTTTCCTTTTCTTAAATGCAAGATTTGCTTTGTCATATCTCTCCCCCGCATCTTCCCTCGGTATTTGAATTTACTTTAAAGATTGAGCACAACCCATTACTGGCAACGCTGATCGTATTCCGGCACGAACTTCAAAAGCACGCGTCAGATTGGAAGACTCGAGTTTTGCTCTTGTTTGAGCTCGTCGGTAGTGCATAACTCTTGAGCAACCACTGACCACTACCAAACATCATACTAGAATATCACATCGTCACCATTCTATAGGCTGCAGTTCAAAACTTGCCCGATCACTATGACTGACATCCGTCAATCGATGTGGCCACGAATGATCAGGTCTTCGCGATCTGGCAAAGCACAGCAGGCCGCTTAAGTCCAGCGAGCAGTAATCTGACGTGGACACGGCTTGGTTCGTGCCGGAATACGATCAGCGTTGCCAATAGTGGGTTGTGCTCAATCTTAATCCTCATATCCCGAAAAGACCAAATAAATTTAACTTTTGTTTAAAGATCTCTCCCCAATTTTGGCACTATAGCTTTGCTTTTGATATAACCATCGTTTTCGTGCTATTAATATTCATGCACTCTAGTTTACTAAAATATCCAGTTGTAGAGCTGCTATCAGCTGCGTAGCGTAAACACGTGTTTAAGAGTTAAAATGTACTATGCTGTTGCATTGTGGCAATTCTTTCTTTCTGAAAGTGCCATAATCTGTTTTCTTACACTTAAATTCCAACTACAGTCGCCTGCGATATACAAAAAATGGCATCCACCAAACACCACAGACTATGTTCAATTGTTACCATCATCTGCACATCTGATGATATGTCCAGTAGCGATTCCTCTGTCTCTTAAATTTCGGAACTTCTATGTAGGGGTAAATCAATTTTTTTTCCCTGTCTTTTCCGTCAATTTGGAGATCATATCGAGGTCTTACTGATTGAAAATCTGTGTGTAGTGAATGAAACAAAGATGCATTTTTGTTTATAATACTGCGCACCAATACCTTTTAAAAACCCTTGTATTTCCTCCTAATTCTTCTAGATGACTCTAGGCAAAATCTTAATTCATTATACAATACACAGATCAGGGGATATATATGTAGGGTGCATTTTTTATGACTGCAGTGTTTCAACATATTGCTAGTACTAGTTTCGTATTCACCCTCTGTAAAAGTCCATGCAAAATTTGGACCTGCAATATTTTCAAACACAGCAGTCATTAAAAATACACCCTATATCTCCATCATCATATATTATGTTCACCAGGTTGGTGAACTCATCTATTCCATATCTTGTACGGCATTGATCATTTCAGTTGTGACGTTTGGGCTACCGGAGTTCACAAATCCTGATCTACGTGAAGGGGACACCAATGCCAAACCGGCACTGCCTTGTAGAAGTTCTTGTAATAACAAAGGCTAGGGCAACAAAGTCTGACAGGAAATGTGGGTAGGCAGACATTACAAGCACAGGCTCCCAAGGCGGCCAGAGGAAATGCTTTAAAGTCCCTGAAAATCTCGCTAAAAGCTTTTGGAATTCATCACGACACTTGGGAGACTGCTGTCAAAGACCGAAATTCGTGGCATACATCTAGGAACAGTCATAACATCTGATGGGAGATGCCTTGAGGAAACTAGAACAAGAATCGACATGGCAAAGGCAGCCTTTTGCAATATGAAAAACATACTGGCCAATACAAATGTGTAAATTTCTACGAGGAAAAAAAAGATTGTTGAGGTGCTACATAGATCCTGTACTTGTGTATGAATGTGAAGCGTGGACAAGCTGAAAAAGCATCTGATGGCTGTGGAAATGTATTTTATGAGGAGAACGCAAATAATACCACGGACAGACATAAAGACCAACGGCCAAGTACTACAAGAAACAAATGAAAATCGTAAACTGTTTAGAATTATTATTAGACGTAGACAGTCACCATTCTTTGGGCATGTTCTGAGAAAAATAAATGGGAGAACTTGGTAACAACTGGCAAGATCGAGGGGAAGAGAACAAGGGGAAGACTGAAGTAAATACCTGGATGGCTTGACAACGTGGCATGATCGAGACAAGAACACTGGGCTGTTCGACAACTCTGGTGTTCGAGTGAAATACCGAATCATTGCCAACCACACTTATCGGCATGGCACATGATTGATGAAATGTGAGAATTAGCGCAATCGTTTATTTAATAAGAAAATGCAGCTCTTGTGTGTTATTTTCTTGTGTGTTTCTGTCTTCTTGTGTGTTGATTTGACTACTGAAAGTTTGCGTCAGTTCAATCTCTCCCTGTGGAGAAGTTTCTCTTTCGAGTGGTGGGAAATCTTCTTGGCTTTGTACACTGACTGCTGCTGCTGTTGGTGTCATCGGTTGTCGTCGACGTGGGCATTTATTTGCCCAGTGGTTGTTTTGGCCACACGATGTACAATTGGTCTTTCTCCCCGGCATCGTGATCAACCCTCTGTGATTGTTGTTCGTAATACCAGGAGTGTAGATCCGTACATAATGGGGGGGGGAAACTTCCTTTGTTGGGTTGCAGAGCGCTCCCCACTTGTCAGCTCCATCATTTATCCTAAAGACCTCAGCCTTGTCGTCTCCTGTAATACTGTGCACCAGTTTTTTAATTCCTTGAGGGGCAATCGTGACAGGTAGCCAGTGGATAGTCAGCCTGTCTCTTTCTTTGTCTAGATGTTGAAGTGATATGTCTATTCCTAGGTTTGGTAGAGAAAACGTTTTGCCGTGTAATTTCTCATACACGGCTTTCTGAGCCTCTGCTGACAGGTGAAAGTGCCACCTAGTGGGAACTTCGAACCTAAGCAGGTCGACGACTCCTCCAAAAGGTACACCTCCTGGACCAGTTAGGGCATTCATAATAAGTACAGGTGTTGCTTTAGCAGCAGCCCCGGGACCAGTTATGGAACACACTATCGTTCCGGACTGGTGAAGTAGCTGGACATCGTAGTCGTTTTCCGAGACCACGACTTCAGTGATATTTGAATACATCTTGAAATTTGTTGTTTCCGGTAATAATACCGGGGAAATATCTAGAATATCAACTCCAACGAATATCACCACAAAATCCGGAAAAATTACACCAGTTTTTATCACTTTGAATAGTTCACTTTCAGTTGTAGAAAAATCAAGACTTTGCTGTCAGATTCAGTCATAATGAAGATGTCAGGTAGACATCATTTGAAACTATACGAAACACATAAATCAGGGGTACAGTCCTGAAAGGACTCATTTTTTTTTTTTTTTTTTTTTTTTTTTTTTTTTTTTTTTAATACGTTTATTTTATACAAAGCAATGTATATTTACAAGGTGTAATGCGTGTTTCTTTGTTTGTGTATATTACAGAGCGTTGCCGTTTGTTAGTGTTATGTCATATGCGTTAATGAAACAAAAACATACATATACAGTTATGATAATGACGTACGCTTTCAGTCATCCCATTCTAACGTGATTGATGGTAATAGTGATGATAATGGTGATGATAATGATGATGATAGTGGTGATGGTAATGGTGGTGATAATGGTGATGATAATGACGGAGACAACAACGACTATGGTGTGGTGATGATTCCTTCCGCTCGTTCATTCTAAACCCATCTTTCTCACACGCTTATAAAACCTTCCACACACAGCACGCGTTCTCTTCCACACCGAAGATATATACATTAAAGGAATTGTTGGTGTCAAGGTCGAAACGGCAAAAGCCGCCCCACGTTTTTCACTGCAGGCAGTCTCATGCAAGCTTACTTCCTGTAAGTGGATTCAATATTATTGCTGAATGACAGCCCTCGACTTAATCGCAAGTTCCCAGGATTTGCTTGTGGTGGGGTGGGTTGATACCAGGAACGCGGTCAACACGGAGGGAGGGAGAGAGAGGGAGTTGGGGAGGGAAGGAGGAGGGGGAGGGATAAAGAGAGAGCGCGCGTAAACAGATTGGAATTTGTTAAGTTGTCCATTGCGAATTCAGCGTATACATAAATATCCCATTCATTATGTACAAAAACAGGCTTTTACATTGCGAATACAGCGTATAGTCATTCATGTTTGGGGTGGGGGGGGGGGAGAAAGAGAGAGAGCGATATAGAGGGAGAGAGAGAGAGAGAGAGAGAGAGAGAGAGAGAGAGAGAGAGAGAGAGAGAGAGGGAGAGAGAGAGCTGTTCAGACCGAGGTCAAACTTCGGTCGACAAGACCACTGACTCACACAGGCCACCGTCCCATTGTTCTGTCTAGATTGGGCTACAGGACTCAGTAACAAAGAAAAGACATTTATTCAGTTATTTGGCGCTTTGTTCCTCAATGATTGGGCTTAGTGGTACACATGCGGAGTATAGAAATATACTGTGAGAGTGTGTTTGAACATGTATGTTATGTAGTGTGAAATTTGATGGGAGTGGCTCTTGTTTATTAATCTGCGAATAGCTGGGCGATTTTTTGTTGAAAAATCTTTGCTAGTGTGTGTGGTTGTATTGTTTGGTGATTGTGTGTGGCCAAGTTTCTACTCGACCATATTATGTTTCTATACTCCGCCAGTGCAACAAGAAGTTTAGTGTGTTTGTTTTTTGTAGATGTGGGTATTGTATTTAAAAAAATGGCCTTATAAGCGTCAGTTTTCTTGTTTGTGTGTGTTTCTATTAATTGTTGCAGTGCAATCTTAGTGGCTGTGATTGCTGGGCATTCATAGAAGAGATGATCCTCTGTTTCCTGAATATTTTGTCTACATAATTTGCATGGTGCTATTTGCTTGAATGTTTGTGCGGCCCTCTCAGTTGTCGGGGTCATATTGTAAATTAGCCTGTATGTTATTTCTTTGGATTTTGAAGTGATATGTTTGTTGTGTAAGTTAGTGAAGGTGCAACTGTAGTCTTTCATGTGATATTTGTATCCTCTTTTGATTCTCAGGTGTAGTGGTGGGGCTTGTTGTTGTACTAAATATGTGTATATCTGCTTGGTTGTCTGTTGTATTAAGTGTTCATTACCTTGAATTGCTTGCATACATGTTCTGTAGAAGTGCGGTAGTGTGCCGTAATAGTGCGGTGTTGTTTTGTCTATTTTCTTAATTCTGTGTAATCTAATTGCAATATAGTATAATGCTAGCGAGTGTTGATCTGGATGATTGATGATGCGTCCTATGTGGTTGATTCTTAATGCTTGTATTTTTGTGTTAAGGTCCTGTAATGAGATTCCCCCTCTAGTCTTCTCTTGTATTAAAGTCCTGTGCTTAATACTGTGGATTGTGTTTTTAAAGATGAATTTCCTGATGTGTTTGTTTATGTCTGTGATTGTTTGTTTTGGTGGGTCTAACACTGTGGCTAAATATAGTATTTTAGGAAGATGAAGGTGTTAACAATAGTGCTTCGTATAAAAATTGTTGATGTCTTGTATTTGAACCTATGTAGTGTGTCTATAATTTGTTTTGTCAGTGATTGCCATGTTCCTGTGTGTGTTTTTCCGGGATTGGATGGAAAAGTGATCCCATAAATCTTCATGTTATCTGTGACTGTTAGATCCGGGGGAAATCTGCTTTATTCTTCCACTTCCCCAGACCCATTATTTTAGACTTCTGTATGTTTATTTTGGCCCCACTTCCTTCACCAAACTGTCTGAAGGTGTGAAGTATGTTCGTTATGGAAGTGTTGGTTGTAGGGAAGAAAACGGTGTCATCTGCATAAGCAATTAATTTCCGCTCTCCAGACCCTTGTATAAATGTACCTTTAATGTTAGTGTCCTGTCTAATTGCTTCTAAGAGTGGTTCTAGTGTGAGTACATATAGGACTGGTGATAGTGGACACCCTTGTCTGACAGATCTATTGATTTTGAAACTGCCAGTGAGTGAATGATTCACCAGTACCGTACTTTCAGGATTTTTATACAATATTTCTATCCACTGTCTATAGTACTGTCCTATGTTGCAGTGTGCTAGTGTTTTGTGTAAGTATGAGTGTGAGATTCTGTCAAAGGCCTTCTCCTGGTCTAAAGATAAGAGAGAGGATTGACAGTCTTTCTGGTGGGTGTATGTAATGAAATCCCTAATGAAGTGTGTATGTTGGTGTATATTTCTGTGTTGAATACTGCACTGTTGGTCTGGGTGGATGAGTGATGGCAGAGAAACCATTGTTTTTCTACAACTGATAATCGCCAGTGATTTCACATGAATAATCAAGAAGAAATAAAAATATAGGTTATAAAATTCTCGCACATGTAGATGAAAGCCATAAATTTTACATAACTTTTGCACATGGCTAAAGATTTTTATCGTATTAGTTATAATGGTTTCTAATTTCTGTAAAATTCTTTATAAAAAGTGAAAGATAAATATACAATTATTTATATCACATAATATATTTATACTGCAATTAGTAATGTCCCTTGAAAGAACTGTTTTTGTTATGTCCCTTCCCACAATGTAGTCTTCTTTCTAATGTGGCTTTATTCTCTCTCCCTAATACTCTCTATCTCCTCTTCCCCCTCCCCTTCCGCTTTTAAAAAAAAATATAAGATATAGTTTATTTCATATCAATGTTGTATGTTCAGTTTATGCATGAGAATGAGAAAACGGCACATTCTTGTAAAGAACACTACTTCACGTCATGTACACAAAATGAATGTTATCTCTTGTAGTGGACACAAGCACAGCACAATAACGAGCTGCTATCTATCCAAAGGATACCATCTTACAAAATCTCAACCAAATCAGAGAGACACAAAAATTTGTGAAAGTAAACAGAGCCAGCCAGCAACTTTCCAGCGGTAAAGCGCCTGGTCCTGACTCCATCCCAGCAGAGATATACAAGGCAAGTGGGCCGGTACTAATAAAACCGCTTCACCAAGTCTTTACAAACATATTTCAAGGACGCGTCAATAGTCCACCTTACAAACGTAAAGGAAACCGCCATTCCTGCGACAACACCTAGGTATCTCCTTGCTCTCAGTTGTAAGGAAAATACTTGCCAGAATTATTCTCAATCACAGCCCATCTCGACCAAGTCTTCTTCCTGAGAGTCAATGTGGCTTCAGAAAAGAACGAGGAAACTGTTGACATGATTTTCGCTGCAAGGCAGCTGCAAGAAAAATGTCAGGAACAGAACTCTGAAATGTTCTCCACTTTCATTGATCTTACCAAGCTTTTGAAATAGCAGAGAAGGACTGTGGAAGATTATGGCGAAATATGGCTGTCCACGATAATTTGTCCAAATTATGATTCATGATGGTTTGCAGGCAAGAGTACAGGAAAACGGTGAGCTGTCTGAACTCCTTTCCTGTCACCAATGGAGTGAAGCTAGGCTGTGTCCTGGCACCAACACTGTTCAGCCTCGAGTTTTCAGCTATGCTGACGAATGCCTTCGAGAACATCGACTTTGGAATAGACATCAACTACCGTATAGATAGAAAGTTGTTCAATATCAGAAGACTGAAAGCTAAAATCAAAACTAATCAGCGACACCGTCAGAGATCTCCTATTTGCTGATGATTGCCTCTGTATGTCAAATCAAAGGCAGACATGAAACATAATGTTTCATGCTTTCTCATATGTCTGTGCCAACTTTGGGCTCAATATCAACTTGGAGAAGACTGTAGTTATGTAACAGCCAGGTCCAGGGATTAATCACACAGTGATTGCGTTATGCCTGTTTACAGCAGAGCTGCGTTCTTGCGCCATTAGGCAGACTTCTGCGGGCATTTGTTGACCGGATTAACCTTCCCGAGGCATCACTTGTCTTATAGATATAAAGCTAATCTCCATTGCCTCCAAATTCTTTCTAATTTTTTCGTCCCCATTATATTAACAACTGGTTCAGGTTCTTGAAATTCTTACTTTTTATGTGCTTATGATACTTTCCTTTTCTTAAATGCAAGATTTACTTTGTCTTATCTCTCTCCCGCATCCTCCCTCGGTATTTGAATTTACTTTTTAGAGATTGAGCACAACCCATTACTGGCAACGCTGATCGTACTCCGGCACGAACCTTAAAAGCACGCGTCAGATTGGAAGACTCGAGTTTTGCTCTTGTTTGAGCTCTTCGGTAGTGCATAACTCTGACTGGACCCGAGATCGAACTAAGGATCACTGGCGTGTGAGCAACCACTGACCACTACCAAACATCATACTAGAATATCACATCGTCACCCATTATAGGCTGCAGTTCAAAACTTGCCCGATCACCATGACTGACATCCGTCAATCGATGTGGTCACGAATGATCAGGTATTCGCGATCTGGCAAAGCACATCAGGACGCCCAAGTCCAGCGAGCAGTAATCTGACGTGGACAAGGCTTTAGGTTCGTGCCGGAATACGATCAGCGTTGCCAGTAGTGGGTTGTGCTCAATCTTAAGCCCCATATCCCGAAAAGACCAAATAAATTTAACTTTTGTTTGAAGATCTCTCCCAATTTTGGCACTAGTTTTGCTTTTGATATAACCATCGTTTTCGTGCTATTGATATTCATGCAGTCTTTTTGTTTTATTTTAGGTCTAGTTTACTAAAATATCCAGTTGTAGATCTGCTATCAGCTGCGTAGCGTAAACACGTGTTTAAGAGTTAAAATGTACTATGCTGTTGCATTGTGGCAATTCTTTCTTTCTGAAAGTGCCATAATCTGTTTTCTTACACTTAAATTCCAACTATAGTCGCCTGCGATATACAAAAATGGCATCCACCAAACACCACTGACTATGTTCAATGTCTTCAATTGTTACCATCATCTGCACATCTGATGATATGTCCAGTAGCGATTCCTCTCTCTCTTAAATTTCGGAACTTCTATGTAGGGGTAAATCAATTTTTTTTTCCGTCTTTTCCGTCAATTTGGAGATCATATCGAGGTCTTACTGATTGAAAATCTTTGTGTAGTGAATGAAACAAAGATGCATTCTTGTTTATAATACTGCGCACCAATACCTTTTAAAAACCCTTGTATTTCCTCCTAATTCTTCTAGATGACTCTTGGCACAATCTTAATTCATTATACAATACACAGATCAGGGGATATATATATCAGGGTGCATTTTTATGACTGCAGGTTTCAAAATATTGCTAGCTACTAGTTTTGTATTCACCCTCTGTAAAAGTCCATGCAAAATTTGGACCTGCAATATTTTCAAACACAGCAGTCATTAAAAATACACCCTGTATCTCCATCATCATATATTATGTTCACCAGTTTGGTGAACTCATCTATTCCATATCTTGTATGGCATTGATCATTTCAGTTGTGACCTTTGGGCTGCCGGAGTTCACAAATCCTGATCTACGTGAAGGGGACACCAATGCCGAACCGGCACTGCCTTGTAGAAGTTCTTGTAATAACAAAGGCTAGGGCAACAAAGTCTGACAGGAAATGTGGGTAGGCAGACATTACAAGCACAGGAAAGCAATCTGCCTATGGGAAAAGAAACTTCAACCGATTTAAATTGGTCTAGGTGGCACGGGATTAGAATTTGCACATCAACGAACAGCAAACAATCACATAAAATTTCTGGACCTCATGTCTAGTTAGATTTCATAGGTTACGGATAATATTTCTAAAATGTCCTCAATACCAAATACAGTAAAGTTGTATATTAGTCTGCATATTTTGCGCGTGATTTTAATTATTCACAATATTCTGGGCATCTTGAACAACTAATCTCTAGGAGTGTCAGAATAATCTGCACTAAATCACTTTTGCACATTAAGCAACAATGATGCAGGAGATATGATCATACCAATGGTACATGTGCATAGAACAAAAATTAGTAAATGAAACACACACAAAAAAAGAAAAACAAAGAATACATATTCTCTTTTGTTAGATTTTATTGTAGTCATTGGGTATATCTTGTCTACTTGCCAGGCAGGATGATGCCATCATACTGAAAATAGGAAAAAAATGAAATGTTTAATTCCAGGAATGCTAACCTGGTCAAAAATGCACGCTAAAAGTTGGATGTGTTGGCCTAAGGGTTTCGACCCAAGGGTGCCTAACCAGACACACCGCAATCACATCTGGAAAAAAAACACTCCGGATGAACGCAAAGAAGAAGAAGAAATTTTTAATTACAAAACACACAATTTTCATATTTGCTTATACACTCTTTTTCACACACACATCAATGTGATAAAGACTTCCTTCTATTTGGAAAAGTTACTACCAAGAAGTTTATAAATATTTAGTAACCTATTAATAAATAGATAAAACAAGGAGCAAAACAAGATGTTTCTTTTTGTCAAATAGAGAAATCATAGAGGCCAGGTTGTTGGATATACATAATCTGTGCTGACACTAATACCTCGCTTCTGGTGTGACATCCTGTATGTGGTGCTGCAAGTTCAGTATTGCAAAATCACTGCACCTCACGCTGTAATGTTCAGCGTGAAACCTAGCACACAAGATCTTCTTAACGGTTGACTGGACATCACACTGCCATAGTAGATTACACAATGTCATGAGAATATACTTATGACATGTCTTCCGTAAATTTTCAACTGCTGTTCCCAAGCAGGCATTATGACCCAATACACAATGGTAACATATTTACAGGAAGCATAGTGAGGTTAGCATTACAAGTCAATAATTTATATTCTTCTTCTTCTTCAGCTTTCTGAGCCATTGAGGTTCTTTGCTGCAAATACAATCCGTCTCCATTCGTCTCTCTGGTGGACCTTCTCTTGCCAGTCGTTGATTCCAAGTGCTTGTAGGTCTGTATATGTATTATCTCTCCACCGTCTTCTTGGTCTACCTCGGGGTCTACGGTCATTTATTTCCTGAGTGTAAGCGAGTTTTGTTTCCCTATTATCTTCCATTCTTTCTATATGCCCCAGCCATTGTAGTCTATTAGCCTTCATGATACCAGTGATTAGCGGGGACTTAAACAGATCATAAATGTCTTTGTTACTTCTTCTTTTCCACTCTCCACTTTGTGTATCCCTAATGGGTCCAAAGATGCGTCTTAAAATTTTGTTCTCAGAGGTTTGTAACAAGGCTTCGTCTCCTTTCGTTGTACTCCAGGTTTCAGAGCCATACAGCACAACTGGTCTGATCAGCGTTTTGTATATTGTGATTTTGGTGTTACGAGATAGCGCCTTTGATTTTAGTAGATGTAGTGCATAGTATATCTTATTTCCAGAGTTTATTCTAGTGTGTATTTCTTCCCTTATGATGATGGAGCAGTTGAAGATTGTACCCAGGTACTTGTATGTTTCCGTTCCTTTAATGGTCATATTATCTATTTGTATGTGGCCAGAGTTTTTAGCCATTCCGTCTCTTGAAATTACCATATATTCTGTCTTATCTTGGTTGATAACCAGCCCCATCTGTTGGGCTTTTTCCTTTAAGTGAGTCAATATTTCCAATGTCTTTTGTTCACTTTGCCCTATAATATCTATATCATCTGCATAACCAAGCAGCTTGGATGTTCCTCCAATATCACATTCCTCCTTTATCTTCCTTACAACTTTCTCTAGAGCCACCCGCCTGGTAGTCACCTAATATGTCTTCTGAATATGGTTTTAGTCTATTTAGTAATACTGCGGATATTATCTTATAGCTTGTGGACAGTAGTGATATTCCTCTATAATTTCCACATTGGAACTTGTCTCCTTTCTTAAAGATAGGTATAAATAATGACTCTTTCCAGTCATGGAGTAATTCTTCTGTCCTCCAGATTTTTATTATTAGTTCGTATAGCTTTAGATGTAATGCATGGTCACCTGCCTTTATAAATTCAGCAGCAATTCCATCAGTCCCAGTTGCCTTATTGTTTTAAGTCGTGTGATTACATATAGGATCTCTTCAAATGTAGGTTCTTCAATTTGTGGTTCGCATGTTAGAACCTCTTCCTGTGGGAAAATGTTACTTGGAGCTTCACAATTTAGTAATTCAATAAAATATTCTTTCCATGTGATGCACATTTCCTCATTGGTATTTATCATACTCCCATTTTTGTCTTTTAAACCATATGTGTTTTGTTGGTGCTCTCGTTTCATTGACTTCAGTTCTTTAAAAAATTTTCTGGTGATTAGTTTCCATATCTTTGATTATATTACTCATATATTCTCGCTTCTGCTGTCAGACTATTTTTGTAGCCTCTTTACATTCATTTCTATAATGCTCTTCCTTTTGGATGTTATTGATGTCATTTAACCATACATGTCTGGCATTCTTCTTCCTAATGACTGCTTCTTCACATTTTTGATTGAACCATCTGTTCTTTCTATGCGTGGTTAACACACCGAGACATTCTTCTGCGGTAGATTGAATTGTATTCTTGATGTTCAACCAAGTTTGGTCAACGCTTTCCTCCGAAGGGTTTTGCAGAGTTTCAAGTTTACATTTTATTTCATCTGTAAATTTCTCTTTGACTGTAATGTCTTGTAGTTTTTCTATGTTATATGTTGGGTGTAATCTTTGTAATTTAGTATAGAAAGCTCTCAAGTTTTATTTTAAATTTTGCTCCAACGAGGAAGTGGTCACTGTGGCACTCAGCTCCTCTATAACTTCTGACTTGATGTATGTTTGATGCATTTCTGTTGTTAATTAAAATGTAATCTATTTGATTATAGGTTCTCTTGTTACATGATTTCCAAGTTTGTTTATGTATATCCTTTCCTTGCAGTCTGGTACTGCTGATCTGCAATCCTTTGGCTTCTGCTAGGTTGTTGACTCTCCATCCATTATCATTTGAAGTTGTATGTAGGCTTTCCATACCGGAAACTTTTTTATGAGGTTGCTCTCTGCCTATTTTTGCGTTGAAGTCTCCCAGCACAGTCAGGATGTCCTGTTTGGGGGTTTCTTCTATGACATCTTCCAGATCATTATAAAAGTCTTCTTTAATATCATCTTCTTTCTCTTCAGTAGGTGCATGTACATTAATCATCGTTATATTTTTCCATTTACCTTTTATTCGTAATTTACTAATCCTATCATTAAAAGCTTTAAAGTTTAAAACGTTCCCCCATAACTCTTTTTTGATGACAAATCCTGTTCCTAATTCATGTTTATTTTGGGTGTTTCCTCCATATATTATAATCATTCCATTTTGCTCTAAAGTACCCTCTCCTGGCCACCTTATTTCTTGAATTGCTGTTATATCCATTTGATATTCAACCAGCTCCCGGGTTAGTTCTTCGGCCGCTCCAGCTCGATATAGTGTCCATACATTCCATGTTCCAAATCTCAAAAGTCCTTTAACGTTCCAAGGTCGTTGTCCAGATAAGTCAGTCCGATATCGAGGCTCATGTATTTGTTTCGTAACAAAGAAAGGTTTTTACAAAGGTGGGGATGTTAACCCCACGCTTCAACCCCCAACCTGGAGGACCAGGGTGTTTCTCTTTGTCTGTTCTCTACCCTTTGACCTGTCCGGCTTGGGAGGCCCTGCTGGTAGCTATGCTACCGCCGGCATAGCTCTCAGGGTCATTGAGAAACTCAAGCTCCCCCACCACGACAAGGTGGAAACACCATCGGGGGAGCAGTAATTTATATACTTTTTTTAAATATAAAGCAACATGTTATTCCTACTAAAATCAGATCATACCTTCTGCTGGAACCACTTCATGCATTCATCCTTGGTGATCCTGTGCTTTGCACCAATTGCACTCTTCCTCCTCCTGCGCTGGCTGATGTTGAATCCTAAAATATAATCAACAGCTAACAGTTAGATAAGATCAAATTAAACGTCTAAGCATGAGATAAGATCTGGAAATTACCAGATAAGATTACGATTTCAGAACATTAAGCCAGTTAGTTTGCTTTTGTGTATAAGTGCTCCAGTCTCTGATAGACCACACAAGGAGAATCTCAGCAGTCCTCCAACTCTGTAGAACTAGTCAGGATTCAACTGTATGCACTTAAGAATCATACATGCAATGAACATTCTTTTTGGGTAGGTTTTATAATTTTGTCTGGACAACAGCCTACAAACCTGCTCTTTTCTAAATTCAGTTGCCAGGGGATTGTTTAATTTTTTCATTTGTTTTAGCTTACATATTTTATATCAATCCTCATTATCTTCCACCTTTGCCGTCAAGCGTCATGGGAAGGAACTGTAGGCACTCCAGGGCTTGATGGATGACACTGGATAGTTTCAAGCCATATGATTGTTAAATGTCTTTGATATCTTGTAACTATTATCTTCTCTGCACCCTCTTGCTCTCATAGCAAATCTTTGATGTGGGGCCAATGCTGGTAGTTGATGGTCTTGCATTCTAACATGATGGCCAAGCCATTTGATCTTCTGTCTTTCAATATATGAGGCACATGGTGTTGATCCCACGATATTTCTTATTCAGTCTCGGATAGTTATGTTGGCAGCTCTCTGTAAGCACATTGCACAGGTGTTGTTTGATAAGTGTGATTTGAAAATGTCAGTACATTGATTACTATTTACACCAATGATTCAATACACAATGCATGTGGCATTATGCATATCAAATATAGGATTTAGGTGGAAAAGTGTCCTAGTGGCATGAAATGGAATATTGCTTGGATAGCAAATCCATTACGTGGAAAGTACGAATCAAAAGCCCACTGTGTGAGCTTCATAAAAAGGTGGAAAAGTGTCCTAGTGGCACGAAATGGAATATTGCTTGGATAGCAAATCCATTACATGGAAAGTCCGAATCGAAAGCTCACTGTGTGGATGTCATCTGCAGACTGCATACTTCTGGTTTCCGGAAGAACAGCCTATGGTGAACGGAAGGCCCAATATACGGAAGTGAGGCTAAGCAGCCATGTGCAGGACGTGACGATTCCTTGGGTGAGCCCAGTATCAGAGAGCTATGTATCGGCTCTGCAAGTATGGAAGCCTCCTTGGATGGCGGGGAATGCCCATGGTCTGCCCCTGCCTTCCCTTGAGGGCTGACCAGGATCTCTGGCTGTTCTATATGGGCCAGCTAGGATGGGGGATAACACCACAACAGTGAGAGTCAAACGTCCTAAGAAACCCCCGGGAAGGTTAACCCGGTCAACAAATGCCCGCAGAAGTCGGATGTGTCGGCCTAACGGCGCAAGAACGCAGCTCTGCTGTAAACAGGCACAACGCAATCACATCCGAAAAAAAAAACTCCGGATGAACGAAGAAGAAATATAGGATTTTGGTCAGACAGAATAAAACCTGATTATATTTTGTTTGCCTGAAAATTTCTCATCTGCAATGTTGTCTCGTGTATGAATTTCAATGTCTTTTTTTTTAGTCCACTCAGTGATCTATAGAGTTCCACCACTGTTTCTCTAGGCCTGATAGTTTGCCGTATTGTGGGCAGTCTTGGAGTATGATCCACAGACTGCTGTCCAATCTACATGCGTACGCTGCTGATTCGCCAATTCTGAATTTGAAACATGATCAACTACTGGTATGTGCCCACAACCAAAACCAGAAACCTGGATGTATAGCCAGATAAAGAAAAACGTGATGGATAACAGGATTCACTAAACAAACAACAATACCAGGGACCCCAGCTTTGACTTTATACGCTTAATGGCAAGCGGATAATGAAAGACATTCACCTGGAGCTAAACAATAGCTATAGACAGAACAATTTCATCAACAGAGATACTTCACAACCCACAACCAGTTTTATGGTTAGGGATGTCCTTATCTCACTTTCTGCCTTTCCAATTAATCAAACCAAGACATTTTTTCCACCTTTTCTTCTTCTTCGTTCATCCGGAGTTTTTTTTCTGGACGTGATTGCATTGTGCCTGTTTACAGCAGAGCTGCGTTCTTGCGCCGTTAGGCCGACACATCCGACTTCTGCGGGCATTTGTTGACCGGGTTAACCCTCCCGGGGGTTTCTTAGGACGTTAGACTCTCACTGTTGTGGTGTTATCTCCCATCCCAGCTGGCCCATATAGAACAGCCCTCAAGGGAAGGCAGGGGCAGACCATGGGCATTCCCCGCCATCCAAGGAGGCTTCCATAATTGCAGAGCCAACACACAGCGCTCTGCTACTGGGCTCACCCAAGGAATCGTCACGTCCTGCACATGGCTGCTTAGCCTCACTTCCGTATATTGGGCCTTCCGTTCACCATAGGCTGTTCTTCCAGAAGCCAGAAGAGTGCAGTGTGCAGACGACATCCACATAGTGAGCTTTCGATTCGGACTTTTCACGTAATGGATTTGCTATCCGAGCAATATTCATTTTGTGCCACTGGGACACTCTTTCCACCTTTTATGAAGCCCACACAGTGAGCTTTCGATTTGGACTTTCCAGATAATGGATTTGCTATCCAAGCAATATTCCATTTCATGCATCTGGGAGGCTTGTGTAACCGACATGCTTGTGGTATGAAGTGTGACAGTCTAAATACTTCTTCATGTACATTTAAATGTCAACCTGAATGTAGTTAAAGTAAGCTGCAGTCAACTTGAGCTTGTTGATATCTCCATAGAGCTTGTCCTCAAATGAAGCAGGTGTGGGCCAAAATATCTTTCTCTGTTCTGCATATATTAGGCACTCTTGCAGCAAATGTTTAGCTGTCATTTTACCAGTTCGACAATTACATTCATCGGTATCTCCTATCTTTATTTTATTGAACAAGTGGTATTTCAGCCTGTTATGTCCTGTGCGGAGTCTGAAGATTGCTACTTGTTCTCTTCAGTCGAGTTTGTAATATGCATCATCCTTCTGGTGGCCTGGATGCTCTGTTTCCCATTTGGTTTTATGGGTGCTTTTTATAAACCTCTTTGTCTCAATATAGGTTATGTCTAATTCAGGCTGTGGATTCCTGGCATAGACCATGGAGTGCTGCTCTTAGGTCAGCTAGTTTTTGTGTTGTTTTTGCTCTTCAGTATTGAGACAGCTGACTTTGCATCTGTGAAGATAGCTATTTGCTTCTCTTTATTTTCCTCCATCAAGAGCATTTCTGCTGCAGTTTTCAGAGCCTCTACCTCCGCTTTGAAGTTACTTGAAAATTGTCCAGTTGCCACTGACTGTGTTTTTATCACTCCATTTTTTTAATTAAGGAGAATTCCTCCTCCATATTCTATTGAATTTTTGGCTGATCCATCTGTATTTGCATGGGTCCAATTGCTGCTTGGGTAATGTTTGTTATGTAATTTAGGGTTATTTTTCTTCTTTCGGTTTCATTCTGAGTGTTCTTTTTCTCAATACCAGGAATGTTTTCTATCTCAGGCAGTTGCTGCTGTCTCCAAGCTGGGAAGTTGTGTGCAGTGTAAATGGGCTTGACTGTTGATATGTTAAGTATGGGATCTGGCCTAATCTTTCGTTTTGCAGTTTCTACAAAGTTGCTACGCTTCAGTCTTCCCTTTCCAAAACCATTAAACCTGTTATACATAGGGTGGTCTCTCAATCTTCTAAATTTTTCTGCTTGTTGCTGGGCTCTGCTATCTCTTCTGTCCTGCATTGGTTGTAAACAAGTGATCTTTTTTAGTTCATTAATAGGCGTTGTCTTCAGGCTTCCAGTTATGATTCGCATTCCTTGGTTTTGGACTCTACTTAGTTTGTTAAAGTTTGACTTAGCAGCTGTTGCCCAAGCTGCAATGCCATATTCCAGTACTGGCCTCACCCGTCCAGTATATAACTTCTTGAGAACTTTCTCATCTGCTCCCCATGTTGTACCAGCAAGCTTTTTCATGATTGCCATTCTCTGCCTTGCTCTTGTTCGATTTTTCTCAACCTGTGTCTTCCATGTCAGGCGACGATCAAAGGTGACTTCTAGATAGGTTTGGATTTTCTTCATGGCGCAATATTGTTCCATTCAATACCAGCTTAGGTTGCTGAGTTTTATTTGAGAGGGAGAACACTGTGCATGTTGTTTTCTCCTCACTTATCCTCACTAGCCATGATTTTGACCAGTCCTCTAGTGCTTAATAAGGCTTGCTGTATTCTGCTGTTAGCTGTACTAATATATTCTTCAGATGTCCAAATGGCTAGGTCATCTGCAAAGGAGGATGTGTGTACTTTTCCCACCTTTTCAAAACAGTCCAAACACTTAATGCCATGACTTTGAATGACTCAAAACAAATCTAAAGGCCCAACGTAGCAAATAAATTATTGTTCTGTAACCAACTTGCAGTCTTCTCCATTACTATGTTAAATTTCAGTTAGAACACTCACCTGGTCTGCCGAGGACAATGTAGAAGTCCATGCCGTAGATACCAATACCGGGGTCATACTTGATGCCCAAGTCAATGTGCTCCTGGATACCAAAGCCAAAGTTGCCAGTTGCAGAAAAGTTGTTCTTTCTCAACTCGTACTCACGGACCTGAAATACGTACAGCCAATATTTATTGCCCCAACACCGGAAGATTTCAATGATTAAAGAGCACAACTTCTTTACTGAAGCCAAGCATAACTCAAAATGCATATGAATATATATATATATATATATATATATAAATAACTCATGCATAATTTTTCATGAAACTTGTACAGATTGATATATCTAAATAGGAATTTTACTGTGATTTTCACACAAAGAATTCAATGGTGGTCATAACTGACGACGATCTAAATATATGGAAGAAAATGTCTCCTGCATATAGTAACAGATGCGACCACATGCAGGTCAATCCGTGTTGCAGGCAGGATAATCTGATCTAGCACACTAAATATAAGTCAGATCTCAGAATTGGAACACAGAGATCCGTGCCAATGTGCAAACAGTTTCACAGAACATTTAACTGAAATAACTGATTACAGTGAGACATTAACTCCATGATAGATTGGATTTGACAGCTAAAGCTTTTCACAAGATGAGCTAGCGAGTCTCCCACAAACCCTACTTAGTTGCCCCTTATGACATGCATGGTAGTTACTATTATATTTAGTGTTACTACTTTGTGCTGTCATTATGAGCCCGGGAGCAGACGATTTATCATTACATTTGTATTGATTGACATCTGTATCCTGTAATTTCAGTTTCCCATTATTAAAGAAAATTATACTTATTATAGAATAATATGTTTCCAGCATTTGGTAACAGATGTTACCACTAAACACCAAAAGCAAAGTAGCTTCCTGGTGTGGTGTGTAAACAATACTAAGGTCAACTTAACTGAACATCTCAAAATACTGGAGAAGAAATGTGCCCTGCATATAGTAACAGATGTGACCACACAAAGGCCACCCCGTGTTGCAGGCAGGATAATCTGATCTAGCACACTAAATATAAGTCAGATCTCAGAATTAGAACACAGAGATCCGTGCCAATGTGCATTCAACAAGTGCATAGAACATGTATTTGAAATCAATTGTAACCCAGTTTAATGAGAGAAAAAACCCAAGCCACGGAAAGAGTACTTTGAACAGCCACATTTTACAAATTCCCTCACTCTGAACCTAAAATGGGAACTGATGCCCCAGTCATTAGTAAGACTACAGGGTGTGTCCAAACACGTCTGCCTCTATAAATGCTGTCACACAATTGTAATATTGTACAAGTCAAATTCTCTCCTGCCCACATCTCACAATGGAGTACAGTCAACTCCCTTTAGCCCTTTGTCAACTTTTTTTTCTTTTGTTTTGTGCTCGTTCGATTTAAACTCAAGCATAGTCCATACACACTAGTAGTGTTGGATTGAATTTTGCGTGTGGATTAGCTTTTTCCTACTAAGTGTCCGTCGCCATCAAGCGAATCCACTCTGACTTCAGAGGTACTTGTAATCTACATCCCCCAAGTCAAAGACGAGAAGTCAACATTTTAGTCCATGTAGGGGTTGAACCCCTTACCTCAGCACACCGGATGAGTAAAAAAAACGTGTTATTACCCATATAGCTATGCAGACCTATCCCTTTGTCAACTTGTTCAAAATAGATTATATTCTACAGCTACAGTAAAGGATGGGGTAACCAGTTGCACACCAACTACCCCGTTAGTTTCTTAAGAACAAGCATGGAACGCTACAGTGCTGTTTGCTGCCCTAATGGGCTCGAAGTACACAAGGGCAATTTATTACACTAATACTGACTATTCTAGCCTGCGTAGTGATAATTAAAGAAAAGGTAAAGATTAGTTTAACTGAAGAACTACAGAAAATAACATGTTTCCTGCATATAGTTACAACTGCAGTCACATCAGGCCACCCTGTGTTGCAGAGAGGATAATCTGATCTAGCACACTAAATAAGTCAGATCCCAGAACCGGAAAACAGAGATCCGTGCCAATGTGCATTCAACAACTGCACATGACATATATTTGAAATTAATTGTAACCAATTTTACTATTTTTTTATTTTTTGGGGCCATTCACTGGCTTTGAACACAAGCATAGTCCACACACGTGCTGCTGGTCCTACTGGAGTACTGGGCTGTTTTTTGCGTGTGGATTAGCTTTCCCTATTATCATCACCAACCCACTCCATTTTGAGGTACTTGTAATTTGCGTTCCCAAGTCAAGGATGAAAAGTCAACACATTTTAGTTCGAAAGAACAGTGTAGAGGTTAAACCCACTATGACGGCGTGAGCACACTGGAAGTTTCACAGCAAGTGCTTTTATCTATTCTCCCATGCTAACCTCCACTAATTCATTCAGGAAATAGTCTTTTGCACAGCCCCCCACCCCCCCCCCCCCAAAAAAAAAAATTCATGCACCAGTCTCACAACTGAATGCATGGTGTGTGTGTTGTGTAGCTGTGCCTCTTGCTCTGTGCAAATGCTTTCATATAAATGTAATTATTCCATCTTTGTCGGGTGCTAACCTAAATAAAGCAATCAGCCAGCACCAGTCGATCTGAGGTACACAAATATTTGTGCAGGTCATCTGCTGCCTTTCATTTCAACATGTTTATGATTGGTTAGATTTTAAAGTTAAAGTTTCTCTTTAGATGCGGTAGCTAGTCGCATGCCAATCCTCCTTACAAGCCTCTTATGACATGCATGGTCACTAATCTTTAGTTTTCTTATGGACTGTAGCAACACCCGTCAAAGAAAGTTGCTGAACAATATTCCCCTTTTAACCCTTTAACAGGCATAGCGCCTGATAGCGTTCGATGCGTTAAACAGGCGTAGCGCCCAATCGTGTCTTTGATGACTAGTCGTTTTAAAAATGCGATCTCTCGGTTTTCCGACCGCTACTTTCACTTTCGCCGATAGCTTGACAACGTGGCCGCCATTTGTAAACGTGCTACAATGACTTTGAACAGACTTTAACGGACTTTTTTTGATAGTTTTCGGGATTTTTACGCTGTTTTTCAAAATGGATTTCAGCGATTCTTCAAGTGATAGCCGAGATTTCGCTCTGTTCAATTTAAATGACATTAAAGGGCACGAAGTTGATTATTAATCGGAGCTAGATATCAGTGCAAAGCGTTACTTTGCATTAGCAGTCGTGAGTCGGACTTTAAAGAAAGTGATTATGATTCTGAAAATGTGTTTGTAAATTACCGTATAGATGACGGAAAATCACAAACAACATGCCGTATTTCGTAAATATTTGTGTTCATATATGGATTACCGGCAACAATCACGTGAGTAACATATTCTGCATGCTTTTCCCTTCATTGTGTTGTTTATTTTACTAAAATCGGTTGACTAACACCTTATTTGTGATGTTTTTACTAACGCGACCCGAAATTTTACAGAACCTGAAAAAAATCTTGCCCGTTCAGGGCTACAAAATGGACAAGCGTCTGCCCTGTAAAGGGTTAATCTATTCACATCATAACTCACAACCAAAATCATATTCCCCCATTTAATCCATTCGCATCATAACTCACAGCCAAAAACATTCCCCCATTTAATCTTCTTCTTCTGCGTTCATCCGGAGTTTTTTCCGGACGTGATTGCGTTGTGCGTTTACAACAGAGCTGCGTTCTTGCGCCGTTAGGCCGACACATCCGACTTCTGCAGGCATTTGTTGACCGGGTTAACCTTCCCGGCCCCTATTTAATCTATTCACATCATAACTCACAGCCAAAACCCAATCACTCTTAAATGCTGTTAAGTTACTTCCTTACACAAAAACCAGGTCACACAGAATGGCTACAAACCTTCAATCCCTTCTCCAAGATCTCTTCTGCTTTGGCTCCTCTGACAGTGCAATGGACAGCAATCTTCTCATTACGCCTAATTCCAAAAGACCGCACAGTGTAACGGGCTGTAAAAAAATACGCAAAAGGCTGAAGTTACTTCATTATCCCTCTTACAAGGCAAGTACACCACATCTAAAGCAGCAAGTTCTAACTCAAAGAGTGTTGTGACTTCAGAATACATTTGTCAGATTTATTCCAAGATAACAGATTACATACAAATGTACAAATGAATTACCTTACCCTGCTCAATCATTCGCGAGGGAAGAGAGGATGAGAAGAAGACAAACTACAATGCACTGCCATTTCAGAAATTTACTTTCTAATAATAAACAAAAATTTGTTCAAACTTTTCTCTCATGGGAATATCAAATCGCAAATTTGACAGCTAGAAAACCCACTGCCATTACAACAATTCCAATAATAACAATGAAATCTTTCAATTTCTACTACCATCCCCCAGATTTCTATTTCTTGCTATCTCTCCAAACATCACTGTAATTTTCTAGACTACAATTACCTTTTGAGAACACTGGTGTCTGTCCGGTCAGCTGCTCCAGCACTTTGGCTGCTCTGGTCAATCTGTCACCTGACTCTCCCACGCAAATGTTGAGACAAAGCTTACGAATACGCAGCTCGCGCATAACATTTGAACGAGTTTTGTTTTCCTTATCTTTATCCTATTCGAGGAAAACAAAAAATAAGTCAATTCAAAACGATGATTAGTCAAGTTATATCAGAAAACTTTAAAAAGGACACTCATTAAGGCGATGTGCGGCAGTAAAAACATAGATTTTTTGTCAATTTGGCTATTTTTGGAATAGTTCATTTTTAGTTTTAGACACCTTATCATGTCTCCTATCAGATTCGGTACTTGTTTTTGTTTAAAAACTTATTTTAATGCAATATTCATATTTCACTGAACCCACCCTAGGTGTCAAAATCTACTTATTGAAAATTGTTGCGAAATTAACGGTTTTCAAACCCTAGCAACGATATCTCAGGAACACACTACACGCATGTGTCAGATACCATTATAAAGGTCACGATCTTCCGTAACTGTTCGTTTGTCTAATCCGAAACTTTTCTGTGTACTACAGTTTTTTCTGTACCCATCATCTTCCGGAAACATCCATATATGGAACACCATAAGCAATCCGCATTCACCGATGGCTGAAACTGATAACGTGGGTTTCCAAAATGGCGGCTTTGTTGTTTACACCTCGCGACGTGCTGAACGTTCATTGTTGACGACAGATTGACATGCATTGAAATATGCCTCGTTCTAAGAATTTAACATCCAGTCATCTACTCAACGTAAGAAATCTCTCAGACTACACCTCGCAAATGCTCGTAAGCACGAAAAGCCTATCAGAACGTCGTAAACGGTGCAGACAATTCTGAAACTACTGAAAGCGACCCATCTAAAGTGCACATGCCACTTCTTCCAAATGCAAATGTTTTGACAGTGAATCTGAATGAATCAGTGCTATCGTATTCTTCTCAAAGTTGTGGAAGTGAATCTTTTATTACCCTATATTATTACTATTATTAAAACATGAACCTGCAAGGTCTTCATCACAAAACATTTCACAGCAAAGTGAATAAACTATATTCAAAGATATAAGATCTGGAGGACACTGTTTTTTCTCAAACCGTAAAGTATGTTCGACAGGCTCATGCACAACAGTCAGGCATAACTCTACATGACAATGATGTGCTAGGTATTAGTGTCACAGTCAGGCATAACTCTACATGACAATGATGTGCTAAGTGTCAGCTTTGATGGCACTTGGCTGACTAGAGGCCACACATCCCACATTGGAGTTGGCTGTGCAGTGGATTTTCTTACAGGACTTTGCATAGATGCCCATGTTATGTCCACATATTGCCAGGTGTGTGAAACCACTGGTAAGACACTTTCCAGGGACAAACCAGATGAATTTGCAGCATGGAAGGCAGAACATCTTCTAAACTGTAATAACAATTTCACAGGATCTGCTGGAATGATGGAGGTGAAGGCTGCAAGGGCGCTATGGCAATGGTCTGTAAACTGTTACTTACTGCCAATACAGTACCTTGCGGTGTGTGGCAGAGGGGTATTTGAGCCTGAGGAATTAAAGCCGCCTGGCTAGTGCAGTCGCAGCGAACTGTGCAGGTTAGGATTTTCTTTTTGCCCTGTGGCCCATCATAAACTTCACTACATGTCAATACTTTCTGCTTGTGACACCAAAACATTTGCGGAGCTTACCAAGATCAAACCATATGGAGATGATATTCAGATAGACAAAGAGGAATGTTGTTGCTGACTGCCGAAAGCAAGGCGTGACCCTAGGAGGATGCGGTAAAGGTCAGCTTACACAAAACGCCATCTGTAGGCTGACAATTTATTACAACAGAGCCGTAAGAAACAACACAAATGTAGTGTCCATGAGGAAAAGTGTTATGGCTTCACTGCATCACTGTTTTTCAACAGACAAAAGTCCACATCATGATATTTGCCCAAGCGGAGAGCAATCTTGGTGTTTTTTCAATCCGCCCTGGCTAAGCATCAGGTTCTGGGTCTGCATGACAAGATGTTACACACATGACTCAACTGTGACAAGCTTGAGAAATATCTGTTGCCAATTTATGAAAGGCTGTCTGACACTAAACTACTTAGTAGATGTGTGTCAGGACAAACTCAGAATTCAAATGAGTGTTTACACAGCTTGATATGGGCTCGGTGTACTAAAGACAACTTTGCCTCACGCTAGCGCGTTCAGTTTGCAGTTGTAACTGCAAGAGAGTTCAATTTTGAAGCTGCTGCTGCCCGAGGCACTGCCCACATTTATGGACTTTCTACAGGCCTGCATATGCAGAGACTAGGAACATCTAGGATGCAGAAGCAAGTAAGAAATATTCTGAAGTACAAACAAACTAAAAGACGCGACACTGTACGAGTGGCCAAACTGAAGAGACAAGGTGATCTGCATGCCCTGGAGGGAGGTTCTCCTGCATATGCAGCAGGATTATTCTAAATGTCAGTTGTAATCTGTTTTTCTGTATTAAAAATTCATTAAAACATGTAAATAACTTTAATAGTATTAAACAAAAACTAAAAAATAATTTGTTTTTCCCCATTTTCTCATTTCGCCAGTTTTTTTTATACATAGGTACAATGTTTTTTTAAACTTCGTCAGATTTTAATCAAACTATGCAGAGATATTCTTTATTATATCACTTACATTGTGAGTAGAGCAATCTTGAAAATTAAGTTGTTTTTGTGCAGCAGTACAACAAAACTAAAAAATGTCATTAAAATTTTTAAAATGTTCAAATTATGAAAAAAAAATGCAAAGCGATATTAAAATTTTCCACTAAACTTGTAAAGGGTCTATTTATTTACACATAAAACAAAGAATTTAGCCTGTACATTAAAAAATAATGCTTTAGAGGTACATTATGAAATTCAAGATGGCCGCTGTTTATCTTGGTTTCCATAGCAACCGTTAAGTGCAAAGTCAATTTGACTATTTTATCGATCAGCAGTCTTCAATATCAAGCCCTATACCATAACAGAACATAGAAATTAAGCATTGTGGAATTAAATTTTTTAGGGTTAGCATCGCCTTAAAATACAAAACATTGTCACTTTTCACAATTTTAAAATAAAATCCTATAAAACATCTGCCAGAAGAATTTAGATAAAACCAGCATCAACACAAGGTCAAAAACAGCTGTTAAGTAGATATTCCAACAGTAACTGCACACGGTTAATTATGAATCAATCAGGTGAGTGAAGATCTGCATGAGGCTGATAACTTTATAAATCAGAATCAATGCCATTGTACGAGAGCGAGTCAATAAGTAAGTCACACAGTTCTGTAGGATGGCAGGTAAATGTAGTTGGTGAATTTCTACATGTGTCATTAGGTGACAGCAACATCAAACTTTATATTCCCCTTAGTAAGGTGGCGTTAGGTGTCTCGTGCGCATGCACAGCGCATAAACAAAATGGCAACTTATGGAGTGTACAACCAAACAGCAACATGCTGTTGTGTGTTTTTTGTGGGCAAAAGGACTACCTGCAAAGGACATTCATAAGGAAATGCTTCCTGTTTATGCTGACAAATGTTTGTCCCGTAAAGCGGTGCATAACTGGGTAGAAAATGATCTCAAGGATGCTCTAAACGTGTTGATAAAATCCAATCTGGTTGTCCTGTTGAGATTGCAACAGAAGCATCCATGCAGCAGGTGGAGGAGATGATTAGGTGACAGGAGAGTAATGTCCAACTTGCAGCCCCTAGCGATTTCCATCTTTTTGGTCCATTGAAAACTAACCTTGGCGGGAGACATTTCGCAAATGACGCCAAAGTTGAATGTGAAGTGAAAACGTGGTTTAGAAAACAGAGAACGCAGTTCTCTGTAGCCGATTTGGGAGGACCGATAAAACGATAGGATAAGTGCATCAATGTTGGTGGAAATTACGTTGAGAAATAAAGGGACAATATATGTATAAAAATAAACTGGTTTCAAGTTATCATATTTAGTTATGTTTCTACAGCCACTTGTGACTGACTTCCCCTTGTACTTGACCTAAAAGCACCCTGTCTCAACAAAACTAAAGCAGATGACGGGTACTGTTACTGCTATAGGCGGATTTTTTTTGCACTCGCTCGCTCTGAACTCAAGTGTAGTCCACACACTATAGTAGTGATGGACTGAATTTTGCGTGTGGATTAGCTTTCCCTATTAACGGTCCCTCGCCATAAGGCGAACCCACTCCACCTCAGGGGTTCTTGTAATTTACACAATCAAGTCAAGGAAGACAGGTCATTTTAGTCCAGCTGTCTGGTGTAGGGGTTGAACCGCTTACCTCGGCATCAGCACACCAGATGTTTAAGAACAGGTGTTCTTGCTCATTTGACCATGCTGACTTGCACAGGATACTACTGTTTGTGTTTGCTATCAGAAATTTACAATTAGTTCTGTTTCAGTTTGAAATGTGACACTAACAGGTGTATAAAATTTCACCAGTTGCACATAGAATTAACCCCGATTTTGAATCAAAAGGGTTAGTAACCATGGATTGCTTTGACTAGCCTAGTGTGTTGTGATGACAAGATGTTTGATTTGCAAATTTAAAGATGGCAGCCCTTTGCAGCCTTCCATTTATCCTGGGTCCATTACTTCCGTAAATTTTGTAGCCAGGTGCAAGGGTGGAGTGGTTTAAGATATGCCAATCACTTTATTAGACTATGAGATACAGTTCATGGAGTGGATTTTTACAAAATACGGATCCAAGAGTAATACACTAACTCCAGATCCTGGTATAGTATTCTTGACATGCAGATTCCATAGATACAGGTTAAAAACTGTACATGGTACCAACAAATTGTTAAAATGTACTTGGTAGTTTGAAAATTGGGGCAACTACCTAGCAGACCATTAGGCCACTTTTTGCTCATATCCTATTCACAGGACATTGCGGTCAACACCAGCATTTTTCAGCTGCTGAATTGTCTTGGCAAGTTTTACGTTCAGTAGTTTGCTATTGCTTCCTGAAAGACTGGCTCACATACCGAACCTCGTGAAGCTGTGTTTCGTACGTGAGTATACGGGATTATGTCCTTAATCCCTTCCCAGGGAGACAGGCAATAGGCCACTACAGCCTAAATTTAAAATAAGAGCAATGAACCCATAAAATAAATAAATGTGTATATACAAATTTGGATCCATGCTGACTTGACACTGCTCTTCAAAATATGTTGTTTCCTTCCATGATTTACATAGGATCTATATTCTGCATTCGTTGTAGTATTTTTGGTAGTGCCTCTGGTCAGTTTACAGCAGAGCTGGAACACTGGCACCTTTTGGCCAACATAGAGCATTCGAGGGTAGTTTCGTAGGATATTTCATTCCACAGCTTCAAAGCAGTGACATATTTCTTTGCCATTCTATCTATTGGTGGTGCGACCCAAAAGGTCCATTCAGAACTGCACGCAAGCTGCTCAGCATATCCAGTGGTTAGTGTAGCATTGGATTGGTATTTGTTTATGCAGAACAGCTGGTCAAGTCACTCCACGCCAGGAATTTTGTGGTGGTAATGTTCCATTCAGTGACCAGCGAGGCATTTCACTGACATACATGTCTGTGTATTACATGTAACAGACGAGAATTCTGAGAAACTACACAAATGTCCATATTCATATAATATATCCATGGTGCATGGCAAGAACTTAGAAGTGTTGCACGGAGGTTCCATAATCCAAAACACAACTAATTAGCACCTGGGGTATCCATTTATTATATGTGAGACAATAGTCAATAGCCTGAACTTGCTACCATGCCAATGATGGTCTGTAGACACTAGTCACCACCACAAAACACAACCACATGAAGGTATCCACATGTACAAACAAACTCGCAGATGTATCACTTTTGTTAACAAATGTAAACAGAATTGGAAATATAGCAGCTAGTCTTCATGTGTAAAATTATTTTTACTGTTAAATGACAACAATTGAATAATCATAAATAATAAAACAATGTTTTCCCGGCAGTGAATTTGTATATTTCAGCTTGAAAGATGTATATTGTATCTATATTTATACTAATTATATTACTCTAATCTCTATTATTAGTATTATGTTGTGACTTCTGCAGTATGTACCTGACGAGATGCAGCGAAATAAGCCAGGCAATAAACCGTACAATATAAATAATAATGAAATAATACTTCAATTCAATACCCTGAAATGGTGCAGTGGTTCTTAAATAAATATTTATAAATTATTTATTTCTCGTATCTTAGATAGAATTTTAAATTTCAGATATGAAAATAATGAACACAGGGCATCAACCAAATGTATCAAACAGAATTACGGTACAATCGTTCATTAACAATCGACTAAATTAAAATTAATACATTTAAAAATGATGAAACTTTGACCAAAGTCCGACAAAAATGCAGAAAGTTATACTTATACAGCTGTTTACCAGAAACTATAAATAAAAATAACATACGTTTTCTCTTGTTCACTGATACTTACCATAACTAAAAGTAAATTTTATAATAATATCACCATTAAATAAGTAGAATATTCTCGATAAAATGAATAAAGAAGTTTAACAGACGTGATGGGACACGATTTATAAGACACTACAACATAATCTTTCTCACCGCCATGGCGAAAACATCAGAAAGGAAGTCGACCGCAGAATCTCCAAAATGCCTAGTTAATGTCGTGAAAGTGCAACACCTCAGTATACAAGAAATTTAAATCAAAATATGCCTATCACGCTTTGAAATATTCACGATTTATCACTATTGTTTATTATATATATAAACTAAATTATAAGAATGTTAACAAAACATTTTTAATATTGCGACATATCACGTGACTGGATAAACCGTCATCATGTAAACTCTCATCACGGCTCGCCGGAAAGTGTCTCGATCTCTGGCCAGTTCAGCCCAGTTCTCCTGCCTTATGCACTCCCATGCCCAATGTGTCTGCATTGCTTTTTGTTCTTCTTCGTGGTGGTTTACCCCCGCCTCTCCTTCCATAAACATGCCTCCCACCACTGTTCGTTCCAAGCCTCTGTACTGTTTATTATGGCCCAAGTATTTCACTTTTCGAGACATAATGCTGCTTCTAGTCCAATTTTAGTTGTTTTCTTGTCTTGAAAATTGCCAGTTCTAAGGACACTACTTTCTGAACTTAGCAGTCAGCATATCGTCACCATACAATGGATACCATCCCACTGTGGAGTACCCGGAAACGACAGAGCTGATCGATTGGCTAAGGAAGGAGCAAAAGAAGAACAACCTGATGTGCCCGTTACATACCACCAAAAGAAAAGAATGATCAGATCAGTCAGAAGGCCATCAAAATCTGCTCAAGATGACTACCACGTTATGGACAGACCAGAACAAGTCATTATTCTGCGCATCAGAACAGGATACGATAGATTACGCAACCACATGTTTACAAAATTCAAGATTGGTGAAACAGCCATGTGCACATGTGGATTGGCGTCGCAGACAGCAGAGCACATACTCCAAGACTACCCAAAATATAACATATCTAGGCAAACCTTCTGGCCTAGAGAGACGACATTGGAAGATAAACTCTATGGACTGCTGAGTGAACTAGAAAAGACATGTTAAATTCATACAAGAGACAACATTGCAGTTATAGACATATTTCAGGCGAACGAAAGAAGAAGTTGTTGTTCAGATATTGCATCATCATCAAACTCACAATTATGTGAATTAGGCAGCCGGTGTTGTCGATCAGTCTTCACCACAACTCTCATTCTGTTATGCTGTTTATTTATTCATGCGTTGATATATTTTTATCCCACGATGCAAGCAAGACTTGACCGTACTTCTATGTGTTTCCGGTTGTTCCAGTATCGTCCACATATTTTATTTTCTTCTCGTGACACCGAGAATGAGTGTTGACAGAGAGGCAGTAGAAAACATCACGACGACCTGAGCTATAGTGAAGACAGACAGAATGAGAGTAATGCTGGGTGGTGTAAGACGATGGCGCGGAGGGATATCAACGGAATTTATCCATAATACCAAAGACCGAGATTTGATGAGAGACATGAACTCCTACGTCACTTTGCTTGCATGTGATGCTAATGATGAGCCAGATTCCATCCGAGACAACGGGGTTCGCTCGCTTTGAACTCAAGCGTAGGCCACACACACGATTTATAGTAGTGATGGACTGAATTTTGCGTGTGGATTAGCTTTCTTTATTAACGGTGTCCTTCGCCATCAGGGCGAATCCGCTCCGACTTCAGAGGTAAGGATGTTGATGACTAGGGGGATGGCAAGCAAGCTGGAGATAGGCGGCAATACAAGTGGGCAAAGAATATCTACTGTCGTGGGTTACCGGGTTCCATATGGAAAGTAAAGAATTGTAACACTGTAACTAACAAGTGTGGCATAAGAGGCGACTAAGGATGCTTGGCATGACACTTTCTACCTCATCCAGTAGAAAACCTGCTCCGTGGCGAATAAGTCACGAACACAGTTTGTAATCCCGCATAACCGAGTTCGAAACACAGCTGCGTGCAATTTGGCAGCAGACAGCCTTGCGTTGGTTTTTTTCTGAAAATGATATGGGTGCCCGTCGTTCAGAAAACAATGGCAAGCTACTGAATGTAAACTTGCCAAGAAATCACGAACAGCCAAAAAATACTGGGGTTGACTGCGACGTCATGTAAAGGATATGCAAAGAAATTTTTTTAGTAGAAAACCTTATCTGCAAAATCCAACCAATCACGAACAAGTCTGCAAAGGGCCTGATGGAGGACCGTTGCTCCACTGGGAGAGAAAGGCGGAAGGAGAAAAGAACATCTAGACATTGATTAATAGCAGACTGACAGAGAGTGCCACCATAGACAAACAATGCAGTGCCGTAACCTTCATTATGAAGTACAAGCGTTGATCTTCGAGAATTCGTTAGACCAGTGGTTCTCAACCTTTTTTGGTCCATTCCCCCCTTCACCATATTTTCAGAACGCCATCCCCCCTTCCTATCAAAAATTTGGCCCGTTCCCCCCTTCACCGTATTTTCAGAACGTCATCCCCCCCCCCCCCCCTTTTCATATTTCCTATCTAAAAATCCCCTCACCCCTACACAGTATACGTAAAAGTGGAAGGCAAATGTAATAGCATATACTAAAACAAGTCTAGACATCCACATAAAACATGATTTGTGGGTCTACTTACTTTATAAAATGAATTTTAGAAGGACGAGACCTACATAACTGTAAAGTATGAAGGGAAAAACTATGTCAAGTAATCGGTTCTTGTATTAACACGATCTTGAAATGGTCTTCATTCCCCCCCCCCCCCCCTGGAAACCCTGAAATTCCCCCCTGGGGGGGGGGGGAATTCCCCACCGGTTGAGAACCACTGCGTTAGACGGTGAAGCTGTCATTGACACAGATGGGTCGGTCGTTTGACGAGTGAGAAGTTCATGGGCCTTTACGGCTAAGGCCGGAGGGAGAATTGTGAAGGAGGACTCTGGTTCTTTTGCTGAGACCACAAGTAGCCTGACTATGGAAGTCATGGCAGTAAGTAAAGCAATAACATGGCTCGAGACACAGACATTCACTAGGGCTTGTTTCGTTAGCGACTCAATGAGGATGCTCAAGAAGATAGAGATGGGGTGGATCCGAAGAGAGTGGTTGCTGTCTCTGGAGCGGTCTCGGCTGGCAAAGATTACTTTCATTTTCGTGCCAGGGAATGCTGGTGTACAAGGAAATGAGCGGGCTGACAAGCTACTGTGGAAGGTGGACGCGCCATGGACCAGGCTGACATTCTGAATACTTTACGAGAAGTAAATCAGTGTGTGGATATATCAGAAGCTGGCATGTTATTTTCGTTTGTGGTTTGGTTTGGTAATTGTTAAACATTATCCTGGGCAGATGTATATTCCACTTACCCTTTTAGATGTCCAACTGCGAGGGATATTTATCGCATGTTACATGAACACAGGTGCCAGCTAAATTGCCCTGGTCCCACCCTAGAATCAGTGGTGAGTATACCATTATCGGATTCCCTTTATTTTTTATTTTTTTTTAATTTATTAATTTTTTTTTTTAAATTAAAAAGTAACACTACAATGAGTGTCTTGTCTTTCCAGCTGAAGGGGCCCTCTGGGAGCGCGTGAATAATGCAGAAGAACAGATCGACTATCATGGTCTAGAGAGAATGGGGCAGCAGGGGGTGCGGGGGTGATCAGAGGATCTGATCGACAGTCGTCACTCAGGGGTAAAGCAAGACGGACATATAATCAGATTGCAAGAACACAATTAGTATTGGAACTCTACACTGGCGGTTGAAGATGATGACTGAGGGCTTATGGGAATGTCCGAGTGCAATGATGTCGGTTGTTGACTTAACTCAACTCAACTCCAACAGAATGAAACCTTTACTTAACTCAAACCTGAACACTGACTATATCAGCCATCAAATGCCGCTTGGACAAGAACATCTGAACGTAGGACAACATCTCTAATGTGGAATGACGACACGGAAACCGTGTCTTGTACCTAATAGTACGGCTTCAGAGTTGACCCAGTCTCGTGTAATGACTGTCATCTAAACACAATCTGTCACCTACTGCCTATATAGTAGAGTAGAGTAGAGTAGAGTAGAGTAGAGTAGAGTAGAGTAGGGTAGAGTAGAGTAGAGTAGAGTAGGGTAGAATAGAGTAGAGTAGGGTAGAATAGAGTAGAGTAGAGTAGAGTAGAGTAGAGTAGAGTAGAGTAGAGTAGGGTAGAGTAGAGTAGAGTAGAGTAGAGTAGAGTAGAGTAGAGTAGAGTAGAGTAGGGTAGAGTAGAGTAGAGTAGAGGTAAGGTAGAGTAAGTAGAGTAGGGTAGAGTAGAGTAGAGTAGAGTAGAGTAGAGTAGAGTAGGGTAGAGTAGAGTAGAGTAGAGTAGAGTAGAGTAGGTAGAGTAGAGTAGAGTAGGGTAGAGTAGAGTAGAGTAGAGTAGAGTAGAGTAGAGTAGAGTAGAGTAGAGTAGAGTAGAGTAGAGTAGAGTAGAGTAGAGGTAGAGTAGAGTAGAGTAGAGTAGAGTAGAGTAGAGTAGAGTAGAGTAGGGTAGAGTAGAGTAGAGTAGGGTAGAGTAGAGTAGAGTAGGTAGAGTAGAGTAGAGTAGAGTAGAGTAGAGTAGAGTAGAGTAGAGTAGAGTAGAGTAGAGTAGAGTAGAGTAGAGTAGAGTAGAGTAGAGTAGAGTAGGGTAGAGTAGGTAGGGTAGAGTAGAGTAGAGTAGAGTAGAGTAGGGTAGAGTAGAGTAGAGTAGAGTAGAGTAGAGTAGAGTAGAGTAGGGTAGAGTAGAGTAGAGTAGGGTAGAGTAGAGTAGAGTAGTATAGAGTAGAGTAGAGTAGAGTAGAGTAGAGTAGGGTAGAATAGAGTAGAGTAGAGTAGAGTAGAGTAGAGTAGAGTAGAGTAGAGTAGAGTAGGGTAGGGTAGAGTAGAGTAGAGTAGGTAGAGTAGAGTAGAGTAGAGTAGAGTAGAGTAGAGTAGAGTAGAGTTGAGTTGAGTTGAGTAGGCCATTTCTAGGCCAAGAGGCCTATTGGATAAATTATTCTAGTGCATCTTACCCTATCAAAAGTCAACCCGAATATATTTAAAGAAAGCAGCAGTCAACTTGTGGTAGTTGACATGTCCATGTATTTTGTCCTCAAATGGACCACGTGTAGTTCATAGTAATATATATAGCTGTAAGTTA
Organism: Cepaea nemoralis; assembly: GCA_014155875.1. Classification (NCBI taxonomy): domain Eukaryota; kingdom Metazoa; phylum Mollusca; class Gastropoda; order Stylommatophora; family Helicidae; genus Cepaea; species Cepaea nemoralis. The sequence goes on along the minus strand of JACEFZ010017522.1, from coordinate 8,994 downwards.
TTATAAACCTATTTGTATAAAATATATCAAGTTCATAGTAATTTTCGCCTCATATTTCTTATAGGCTTTATCAATCGTCACTCGCTGGGCGATGTGGGTAATATCTCACCGATAGCGAGGAGAATTCAAGTACGTAGGCTACTGGGCCGGCAGTTAGGCGTGTTAACCACAAGGCTTTGTAATGGGCCGGCAGTTAGGCGTGTTAACCACAAGGCTTTGTAATCATTCAAGTATCTTGTTCATAATAAAAATCATGTATCACTTCATCTGGTGTAGGCCATCATGGCGAACGGATAAGATTGCTCACTCTTAAACTTCCGGTGAGCTGGTGCCGGGGTAGCGGGTTCAACCTACATCGGTCAGTTGGACTAAAATGTTGGCTTCTCGTCTTTAACTTGGGGACGTAAATTACAAGTACCTCAGAAGTCGGAGTGGATTCGCTTGATGGCAAGAAATACTGGTAATTGAGAAAATTAATCCAGTGCATTAGATAAATAATAAAAAAAAACATATAGGAACTGTTCTTGTAAACATGCCAGCCCTGTACTGGGATTCCAAGTTGCTATCCTGGGCAATTTATCTTTGTCAACCCAGGTGAGATAACATGTTCTTAAGAGCTATATTGATGCAATCGTGATGTACGGAAGTGAATCTTGGACAATTAGCAGACAAGTGGGGAATTATGTGGAAGCTGCGCAGATGTGATGTTATAGAAGAATGATGAAAACACCTTGGAAGAGATCTTGAAAGAAGTTAACTCACAAAGAGAACTGGTTACTCGCATCCCAAGAAGACTATCCTCATTCTTTGGGCGTTACATTAGAACGGGAAAGTTGGAGCATGTCGCCACAACGGGAAAAGTTGGAGCATGTCGCCACAACGGGAAAGTTGGAGCTTGTCGCCACAACGGGATAGTTGGAGCTTGTGGCCACAACGGGAAAGTTGGAGCTTGTCGCCACAACGGGATAGTTGGAGGGGAGGAGCGACAGAGAAAGATCAAGAGAGAAGATGCTGTGCAGTTTGACATGATGGCACGGAAAAAAATATTAGTATCAGAATTTTTTTTTTTTTTTTTTAAACCTTTATTGAGTGTTAAGAAACATTTGCATTTGTATTGTTCGTGTTGTTACAGAGCGTTGCATGTGGAAGTGTAGGTGACATATGCGCAAAAAAATACAAATATTTTTTACATTTGAACATTTCTCCATTGACATTGTTGTAAGGAAATATTTTAAAACAAAAGCGTGATGGTAGTGCGCTGTTATTATTTCCCCTGCCGCCCCGCTCTCCTGTCAGCTTCAAAACTCCTACCAAGTACCATCACCACCTCTCGGTGATGATAAAACATGGCGGTGCAAAAACTGTCTTGAAGCAACCGGTGAGGGCGGCAGCAGAGACAACAATACGCGTTTACAAAGCCATATATATTAATAGTGATTACAATGATAATAATGCAAATAAACAACCAAATACATAAATAATATAATAATGACAGGGAATAAAACTGCTAAGGGTGATAAACTCAAAGATAATAAACAGCAATGATAATAAATAATAAATAGTTTAACATGTGAATTGTGATTCCATTTGCTAGAATGATTATCTTAGGAATGGTGTTTACATGAAATACGTCTTTTAATAATAAAGACAAAGAATAAAACTACTAAGGGTGATAACAGCAATGCTAATAAACACAATGATAGAAATTGTTATGATAATGATCACATTTTCCAAAACTGTGATTCCATTTGCTAAATGATTTTCTTAGGAATGGTGTTAAAACATGGCAGGTACATACAATAACAATTGCATCCTGCACTGTTAAATAATATAGTAGGTGTAAAAAGGAGTTGGTTATCTTTTTTCTCCTTGCTTATTTTTTTTTTTTTTTTTAAATACATATGCATGCAATGTTCAATAATAGTAGAAGTAAAAGGAGTTTGTTTTCTTTTTCTCCTTGCTTATTTTTGGTCATATATGTAAGGGGTCATTTATTTTTTCCCTTCCTCCTTTTTTTTTTTTTTTAAACTTTTTGTAAAAAGTAAAACAAGCATCAGTATTTGCACAAACCTTTTTACAATCTTTACATTTTTGTTTCCCTTGCCATCTCCTCACCAGTTTGTTTCATTCCACCAATGCCTTCATCACCCTTATCTGGGCAATGATGGTAAAGGCAGGATAATTATTTGAACCAAACCGGTGTGGGTATCAGCAAAGGCAAACACAAACCATGAGCAAGGGGAGGGGGGCACATGGGAAAGGGTTTTTTGTTTGTTACTAATGATGACAATAATAATAATGGCAAGAAGAGGCATACTGAGGGTAATAACAGCAACTATAAAAAAACAGCAAGGGTACTAATAGTTATGAGAATGATAACATTTTTACAATATGTGACTCCATTTGCTAGGATGATTTTCTTTGGAATGGTGTTAACATAGCCTAACAGGTACATACACTTGCAAACTGCAGTTTTTAGTAATACTTGGAGTAAAGGAGTGGGTTTTATTTTCCTACTTGTTTCCCCCCCCCCCCTAAATGTAGGGGTTCATTCATATTTTCCTCTGTGTTCTCTCTTTCTTTTGTTTTTTAATAAAAATTTAACCAAGCATTTGTATTGACACAAGTGTTTACAGTATCATTGGTTTGGTAACCATTTGTGATTTTGTATTCATTCATTCAACACTCACTCACATGATTCAAAGGGGGTGACAAAGAGAGGAAGGGACATGACCACTCTTTATGATGGTACAGGCTGGACAAATGTTTGAAACAAAATAGTGGGGGTAGTAGCAAAAGCAACAAACCTTAAGCAAAGGTGGGGGGGGGGGGGGGGAACATGGGAGATGAAGTTGTAAATTAATAATGATGATATCCTTAATACTTTTCAAATTAATGATACTAAAGATAATAAGGGTAAGATAATGATAGTAATAATAATAATGATCATAATAATAGTAGACATTTTCATAATAATAAAAATAGTAAACAACAACAACCATATATTAATAATAATAGTAATAATAAAAATAATAATAATAATAATAATAATAATAAATAGTATAATAGATATGTGATTCTATTTACTAAGGTGATAATCTTAGTAGTGGTGGTAGTATAGCACAACAAGTGCATTTAAAGGAAAACATTCCATAAATAGTAATTTGGAATGGGAGGAGTTGATTTTCTTTTCTCCTTTTTACTTTTCCCCTTATCTATAAGTGTTAAAACCATCATTTTGAAACAAATAAAACAAGCATTTATATTTCCACTATTCTTTACATAAGGGATTGTCATTTGTCTTTTGACCATATGTGATCTTTTTAATCATTTACTCATCATTCACTCACAGTTTCTTCTTTCTTTCTTGCGCTCATGTATACCAAATGTGTAATACAATAAGGAATACATGTGGTTTAATCTGGAAATAGTTGTGATATTTTGCGCGTGTGCATAAATGATATTAAGTGTGTGTTATATGTGTAGTGCTTGTGTCTGGCTGAGTTTCTGCATGTCCATATGAGATGTCTATAGTAAGAAAGAGCTATAAGTAGTTTTGTGTGTATGTCTTTTGCTGACTTTGGTAAAGTGTTGAGAAATATTGCTTTATATATGTCGGTTTGTTTGCCTGTGTGTGTTTGTATGAGGTGTTGGAGTGTTGCGCGTGTGGCAGTAATTGTTGGACATGTAAAATAAATGTGTTCCTCTGTCTCTTGTGTGTTGTTTCTACATAGCTGGCATTGTTTGTCTATGTATTGTCCCTGTGTTGTTGGAGTCATGCTGTATAATAACCTATATGTGATTTCTCTAGCTGTTGGTGTTATATGTTTGTTGTGTAGGTTTGAAAAGGTGCATGTGAAGTCAGACATGAAGTATTTGTATCCTCTTTTGATTCTAAGTTTGAGTGGTGGTGCTTGCTCTCTAACTAACTGTTTGTATATTGTGTGTGTGTTGTTTGCTGTATTAACTGTTCATGTCCTTGTATTGCCTGTATGCATGTCTGATAGAATGTTGGCAGTGTTCCCTGATAGTGTGCAGTTGCATTGTTAAGTGGTGTGAGGTGTTTGATGTTGTGGGCTATGTAGTATAGTGCTAGTCTGTGCTGTTCTGGGTGTCTGATGATTTTACCTATGTAACTAATCCTAAGTGACAGTATTTTTGTGTGGATGTCTTGTAGTCCAATACCCCCCTGTTTCCTGTCTTGTATGAGAGTTTTGTGTTTAATGCTGTGTATTGTGTTGGTGAAGATAAAGCATCTGATTTGTTTGTTTATGTTTGTGATGGTCTGTTTGGGAGGGTCCAGTACTGTCGCTAAGTATATTATTTTGGGTATTATGAATGTGTTGACTACTGTGCTTCTACCAAATATTGTGGATGTTTTATACCTATACCTATGTAACATGTCTGTGATCTTTTGGGTCAGTGCGTGCCATGTCTGTGTGTGTGTTTTTGTGGGATCACATGGAAATGTGATCCCATACAGTTTCATGGTGTCTGTGTGTCTCAGATCTGGAGGGAAATCAGACTTTTGTTTCCACTTTCCCAGACCCGTTATATATGATTTCTGTACATTTACTTTGGCTCCACTGCCTTTTCCAAAATGGGTAAAGGTGTGGAGTATGTTCCTTATGGATGTGTTGCTAGTGGGAAAGAAAGCAGTGTCATCTGCATAAGCGATGAGCTTCTGCTCTCCTATTCCATGCAGGAAGATGCCTTTAATACTAGTGTCTTGTCTTATCTTCTCTAATAGAGGCTCTAGGGTGAGCATATACAGTAGTGGTGATAGGGGACATCCCTGCCTTACAGATCTCGTGAGCCTGAAGCTGGCTGTCAGTGAATGGTTCACTAACACTTTGCTTTCAGGATTTTTGTACAAGATCTGTATCCACTGCCTGTAATACTGTCCTATATTACAGTGTTCTAGTGTTCTATGCAGGTATGTGTGGGAAATTCTGTCGAAGGCCTTTTCCTGATCCAGGGACAAGATGGAGGATGGACAGTCTTTCCCGTGTGTGTAGGTGATTATGTCTCTAATTAGATGGGTGTGATTATGTATATTTCTGTCTTTGACACTGCACTGTTGGTCAGGGTGTATTAGTGTTTGCATGAAAGGTTTAAGTTTGTTGGTGAGTGTTTTGGCAAGTATCTTGTAGTCTGTGATTAGTAAGGAGATTGGTCTGTAGTTCTTCAGTTGTGTCTTGTCAGTTTTGTCTTTGCATATGAGTGTAATGTAGGACATGTTGCAGCTCTCTGGAAGTTGTTTTTTGTCAAAGGCTTCCTGATAGACTTTGAGGAGAAGATTGCCTAGGATAGGAAAGAAGTGTTGGTAGAATTCTACTGTCAAACCGTCTGGTCCTGGGGTTTTGTCTTTGTTCATTGTGCTCAGTGCCTGTGTTATGTCTTTCAGTGTCAGTTCTGTGTCCATTGTGTCTCTGTCTGTGTCAGATAATTTCTTTGTATACCGTAAGAAGTTGTCTTGTATCTGTGTGTCGACTGTCTCTGCTGTGAATAGTTGTGTATAGTGTTGCTGGAAAGCAGTCTCTATGTGTGGTGTTTCTGTCTGCATGTTTCCTTGCATGTCTGATATTTTGCTTATTTGTCTGTTACGTTGTACACTCTGCTCCATTGCTAAATATTGTCTCGTAGGTGTCTCTTGTGTGATTGTGTCTAGCTTTGTTCTGAGAAGAGCACCCAGATATCTGTGTTGTTGGTGTTCTTCTAGTTGTGTTTCTAGTATGTGTAAGTGTGATGCATTTCTGTCTGTCTGTTTTGTTAGCCGTATGGCTGTCTGTATGATACGTTCCTGTCTTAGTCTGTCTTTGTGAATCATGGTTGCTAAGTGTTGTGTTCTGCTTCGTATGGTGCTTTTTAGCAAGTCCCAGTATTGTGTGATGTTCTCAGTCGGTATATTGTCTGTGTACGTGTGTATGAGCTGTGTCATATATTTTACATATTCTGTGTGTTTCAATAATGAATTATTGTATTTCCAGTGAGGTGACCGTTTGTATGTCTGCGTGTCTGTGCTGTTTGTGCTGATGTGTACTAGTATGCCTTTGTGGTCTGTGTAATCTAATGTTTCCCGTAGATGTTTGGTCTGTATGATGTGGTGTGTTGCGGGTGTGTAAATCCTATCTAATCTAGATGATCTGTTGTGTATTTTGTTTGTGTATGTCGTTTCTCTACTGTCGGGGTGTGTATGCCTGAATGCGTCTGTGAGGTTGTGAGTATCGATGATGTTTCGTAGTGTATCTAGTTGATGTATGCCGTCCCCGCCGGCCCTCCTCAGCTGTGTTCTTACTTCTCCCCCTAACACGTCTATTTCTTCAAGCACGCAGTTGTAATCGCCGGCAAGAACGATATTTTGTCCCCTATATGTCTGTGTTAATAAATCGTCTAACTGTTCATAAAATAAGGGTTGGTATTGGTAATTTGGTGGTGCATGTATGTTAACTATTGTGTAGGCGTGTGTGTCGTTCTTTAGTTGAACCGTGCTAACTCTACCGTGTTCGTCTCTGTGCGTTCTAACAATATCCCACATGTCGGATGTTTGCAGTATGGCTGTCCCTGACCCACTGTTTTGTTTCGCTAAACTGAAAGATGAATTCTTTAATCCTAACCGTGTTACTAGTTCTATTGCTTCAAAGTCTGTTTTGATGTTGGTTTCTTGTAATAGGATGAAATCTGGTTTGTATTTGTGTATGAGTGTGATTATGTATTGTAATTTCGTTTTCATGCCACGAATATTAACGCTAATTATACATAGATTGTCAGCCATTTTAAAAATAGAATAAAAAACATGGTGGTTGAATTTACGTGATTACCTTTGTACAAAATACTTCAAATCTGGGCTGTGTCTTCGGTTTTGGTGATAGTTTTGTGGTTTTCGTTCTCCTCGTGGTCTTCGTCGGTGTCTTCGTCGGTGTTGATATAAAGTGGTCCTTCATTGTCACTGTTTTCATGCTGTTTTGTAGCAGCTTTCTTGCATGGTTTGGAAGGTGAAGGGGAAGATCTTCCCTCCTCTTCTCCTATGTCTTTGTTGTTTGATGGAATTCTTTCTCTCTGTCCAGCTGCCTTTTTCTGCCGTAGCTGACGGTTTGGAATCCGTCGTCGTTGGCTTCTTGTGGAGCTGTTTTTGTTTGAGCAGTTTCTACGGCTGGCTCCGTGGTCACCGGTCTGCCAGTTACTTCGACGACATCTTGGACAGCGTTGCCCCTCTGCTGTGTGTCCACCGTGACGAGGTAGAGGGGCTTGTGCGTCCCAATGACCCCAAGAGCTATGCAGACGGTAGCACAGCTACTGGTAGGGCCACCCATGTCGGACAGGTCAAGGGAGAGGGACCAGACAAAGAGACACACAAACCTGCTGCCTTGTAGGTAGACTGGGGACAGTCAAAGGCTAGGGAAAGCACCCCAAATACATGCTTGTCGAAATCGGATGTACTGAGCCACAGGCTTGACAAAGCAGTGCAACGTGAAACCTGCTGCCTTGTAGGTAGACTGGGGACAGTCAAAGGCTAGGGAAAGCATCCCGAATAAATGCTTGTCGAAATCGGATGTATTGAGCCACAGGCTTGACAAAGCAGTGCAACGTAACTTAATTCATGATGTCACAAATCAAAATTAATCGATATGGTGCTAATCCCGTGAAGTCCCATCAGGCGGTGATAGTGCCGGGCCCCCTGCCTCGAGGGGGTCCACCCATGACTACTGGTGGTCACCTTCCTTGTGCTGTGGAGTCAAGGCACAGAGGAGTAGGTTAAGAGCTATTGACCAAATACCCCGGACACTCAACATACTACAGTGGAATGCCGAAGGAGTTTACAAGAAGAAAGACTCCCTAACACAGCGTCTTCATAAAGATAGAATAGATGTGGCATGTATTCAGAGACACACCTCAACGCCAATCACAAATTCTCAGTCAGAGGATATCAGGCCACACGTTTCGACCGCGAAGGACACAAAGGAGGAGTTCTAATACTTACACGAATACAATACCTTGCAGCGAAGTATCTGTGATCTCTGACAACCAAAACGGAAATTATAGGTGTTGATATAATGATAAAGGACGTGAAAATAAGAATCTACAATCTGTATAGCCCAGCAGATAAGGACCTTACACTCTCAAACATGAAAATAACTGACACAAACTGCATTATTGTCGGAGACTTTAATAGCCGTTCAGAAAGATGGGGATACCCAGATACTGACAAAAGAGGAGATGAATTGGAGGACTGGGAAATAGACTCAAATCTCCATCTACTCAACAAAGCGGATGACACACCGAGCTTCTACTCCAGAAGATGGCTTACCACTTCTACTCCAGACTTAGCTTTCTGCACAGGAGACATCCTCCACAAAATCGATCGCCATGTGCTGGACCAATTAGCAGGTAGTGACCACAGGACCAATCAAGCTTGAAATGAATATGGAGTATGTTCCACAGGAGCAAAAGCCCTTGCCCCGCTGGAATTACAAACGAGCAGATTGGGACAGATTTGCCATACTAACAGACAAATATTGTGAAAACATAAATACACGATATGGCAACATAAAGCAAATGGTGGAAAGTCTAAACAGAGCGATAATACAGGCAGCCACTGAGTCCATTCCAAGAGGAGCGAGGAAAAATTACAAACCATACTGGACTGAAGAACTACAAAGTTTGGAGGACAAAGTTGAAGATGCCAGGAAGACAGCAGAGAGAGAACAAACAATTGAAGCAAACATCTCTCTCAAAGCCATCTCAGCAAAATATAAAAGAACAGTAAATCAAACAACAAGAGATTGTTGGAGGGAAAAAAACAGAAAACCTGAATTTTGACAGGGATGGAAACAAACTATGGAAACTAGTGAAAGCCATGAACAATGAAGGACCTAGAAACAAACAAATAACAATTAAACAAGGAAATGCCTTGCTTACAGGCAAAAAGGCTGCAAATGCACTAATGGAACACTATGCAAATGCAAACCACATTGATATTAAACCGAAAAAGAA
>JACEFZ010017521.1:0-20721 GCA_014155875.1 Cepaea nemoralis | reverse complement strand
ACCCCGGCCCGGGGGGGCCAAAATTTCCCTGCCCCGCCCCCCTTAAATTTTTGGGTTTTGGGGGGGATATGCCCTTTTGGGGGAACCCGAAATTCAGGGATTTTCTTCACAGAGTGCACTAGCAAACCTTACGGTTTCGCAGTAATCGACCTGACCAGCAAGGCCCACGATGGTAAAATACCGATGTGGATTCGATCGGGTTCTATATCCCAAAGTCTTCTATTTAAATATATGTTATTATGATAGCGACAACATGTGGGCTGATGTGGACTAACACAAGCAAAGCGTAACGCTTTTGTGGAAGGATTATCTAGCACGTCGGGACCGCCTGAAGCAGCGGTTTCTGGGCGGAGAGGGTGGGGGAAGCAGATTTACAACAGGAGGCAGCCAAACTCTTCACACCAAATTACTAAAACTGTAGCAGATAGGTCAGCGCAACAAACGGGGGAAATAAGCCAAATGGTCAAAGCTTCAGACCAGTGAGTTGGCTGAAATAGCAGACAAACAGACCGGTGAATTGGCTAGACAGACAAACAAACAAGCTAACGAGCTAGCTCAGGCCATTTGTGGCATTGAACAGGGCCATTGAGGACAGAGCCAGAGCTCTGGAGGAGGCCAGAGCAGAGGCGGCCAGAGCAAGATGAGGCCATAGCCCCAGAACCCCCTTCAGGACCTATTATAATTGATGTAGATCAGGGCTTGGACGAGGAAATTGTTAGTGGGAAATATAAGTACCCAATGCCTAGCACACTCCTCCAGGAGCCGGATGATGTACTTCACAGCATCCTTGATGGTGCCGCAAAACTCAATTCAAACACACTCGGGGGGAAGAAGAGGAGGGTCGGCGTCACTAGGGTAGAGATTGAACAAATAGATCGAGATATTGCAGCTATACAAGCATTCAGGGAGCGTGTTAAAACTATATTGGACAATCGACAAGAGGTTATCGTCCGTGGGAATGGGTTGAAACTCCGAGGGAGCAAATTCGGCACCCTAACTATTGATCCCGCAGCTCTGGCTGCGGGCCGGTTGCAAGCTTTTGACGGGGACTCCCTAGTATTGTCGGCTCCGGCCGATGAGACGCTGTACGATCTCCTAACCAAGCGGTTCGTCAAAACAAGACAATACACCCCACAGGCTATTGAGACATTTAGCCGGCTGGCCCAACTTGCCAAAATACCAGTCTATAACAAAAAAGGGGAAAAATACGGACTAATCCGAGAAAGTGGTGTATTATACTACAACGACCCCAACACTCTGGTGGAGCGCCTAGCCCTGTTAGTAGCTTCGAAGGAGGCGGGGAATACGGGTGTTGACACAGAAATATCTGCGATACTGGATGAGCTTATGCGTAGTGGAGTGATCTCTACGGAGCAGGCCATCAAGTTGAACAGAAGAATCTTTGTTCATTAAACATGGAGCTTCAAGTGTTGAAGGACATCCGCGACCGGCTCGCAGCGATGGAGGTGCGACTCGCACCGAAGGAGAATATATCCCTGGTGGTAACGTCGGATAAAAGCGACTGGACAACCTACTACTCCCCAGCGCTGTACCTTGACCCCCAGAAGTCATACGAGCTGGCCTTGCTGAATCTAGAGACCTACAACTCCATCAGCAATGTTAACTCCACCAACAATACTTTTGTCTACCGTGTGGGGAAGAAGGAGTGGAAAACTATCACTATAGAAGAGGGGGCTTATGAGCTCGCCCAGATCAATAGAGAGATTCAAAGAAAGATGGAGGAGGCCAAGGATTGGGATGAGAAGGCCGAGGAGAAGTATTACATCGCCATAGGACCCAACCCTTCAACCCTTCGGGCTTTTGTAAAGATAACCAGCCCCGACTATGAGGTTGATATGGGTGCTTCAACTTTGCGCAAAATCCTGGGGTTCGACCCACAAATACTGACTAAGGGCTATAAAGAAGGGGAGAAACCAATTGACATCTTCCATGTGAATAGCATTCTAGTCAATTGCAATGTGGTGAGTGGGTCTTACCTCGGTGGGGGATCCCACCCCACCATCTACTCATTCTTCCCCAACGTGTGCCCAGGCTATAAGATCTTAGAGTCTCCCAGAACTGCCGTCTACCTCCCCATCTCCCAAGCTGGTAGTATACATGGCATACGCGTCTGGTTGACTGACCAAGACGGTGCACAATTAAACTTTAGAGGTGAGCAAATAACTATAAGGCTACATATTCGCAGTGTGTAACCATGTATGTTTTCCCAAGACGTCGGAGACGGGTAGGTGGGGGGATGTTCGATTGGTTGGGCTCGGCAGCTCGGGTGGTTGGAAGTCTGGTCTCTTCAGGTGCTAAGGCAATACCCAGCGCTGTCAGTAAAGTTGCCAAATTTGTTGGCAGCCCCTTAGTTAGGAATGTGGCCAAGACGACGGAGTCTGTGGCCTCCGCAGGTGCGGCTGCCAAAAAGCTGGTGGACGCTCTCAGGCCTTTGCCACCCCAGCTGAAAAGGGAACTCACAGCTAAGAGCGCTGAAGTTTTGAAGCAGCTCGCTGTCCAGCCCGAGCTCGCTGTCCAGCCTGATGTCCAGCCCAGTCTGGAGGCGTTGGATATCGCCAGCCGGGGAGGAGGTTTCAAGACAATTAGAGATAAGTCTAGACGTTTATAATATCACCATGGACGAGCAACGCACTTCCATGCTTGAAATTACCGAGCCTGTACATACCGATGAGGGTATTGAATCCTTTGAGTATCGGGAGTATGAGTCGCAGAACCCTGCTGCCCTCAACCAGAATAACACCATCCAGATTGATATACACACTCAGGATACCTTCACTTGTCCTTCCAAGAGCTATCTTCTTGTAGAAGGCCGGCTCAGATCGTTTCGAGAGGAATATTATAATGCGAATAGTCTGGTAGCTTTGGTTAACAATGCGGTCGCGTTCATGTTCAACAAAATACGTTACCAACTCAACAACAACACCATCGATGATGTGTCATATCCTGGCAGGCCACCACTATGATGACCCTTCTGTCGTGTGGGGCGGACTTTGCTTGGGGCGAAGGCCTCAATATGTGTTGGTATAAGGACTCAGATGCGGGGGCTGCTGCGGTAGGGAATGCGGGTTGGGAAAGGCGGCAGCTTATCATTATGAAGAAACCCCAATCTCCGGGCACGTTCAGTTTCTGTGTCCCACTCAAATACTTCTTTGGGTTTTGTAATGATTATCAGAAGGTGCTCTATGGCGTCAAGCAGTCCCTACTGCTAGATCGCCAGAACGATGCTCAAGCCATCCATCGCAGTAGTCTCACGCGGGCGGCTGTGCCCGCCGCGGAAGGTAGAGCTGCCGTAACCGCTGTGGTCCCCCCACCAGAGGGTAGGATTGAACTGTCTAAGATTGCCTGGATGATGCCTCACGTTATTCCCTCTCTGACCTATATGAGCTCGCTGATGACTCTGATAGAGAATAAAGTTAGAGTGCCTGTGGCTTTCCGCGCCTTACAGTGTGATAGTTTGGCAGTGCCGCAGTCCACATCCTTCACCTGGCAGTTGGGAGTTAAATCCCAAACAGAGAAGCCTCGATGGATTCTGGTGGCTTTTCAAACAGCTCGTGAAAATGATCAGACGAAAAACAATGCCATATTTGATCATGTGCAGGTGAAGAATATTCACGCCCTGATCAACAGCGCACGCTACCCCCTAGTGGATCTGAATGTCAACTTCGCTGAGTATAGAACCTCTCGGGCCTACAAAGCTTTTGCTGACTTCAAGGAGGCGTTCTATGGTATTACCAGCCGGGAGTCGTCCAACCTGGTGAGTCCTGTAGATTTCGTGGCCCTCTACCCCATACACGTTATTGATTTGCGGGCCCAGTCTGAAGCCATTAAGAATGCTGTTCAAGCTATCACTCTCAAGGTGGAGTTCGATGTTGCTGTGCCAGCAGACACCAAGGCTTTTGCTGTGGTCATTGCAGATAAGTCTCTATTCTTAGAATCTGACGGTAGGAAGTTTACTACAGTCTTGAATTAAACACTAGAGATATAGTGAAATAACTATGGCGCTGGTATCATATGGGCTGAGCCTCTCTCCGGGGCAGAAAGAGACGTTGGTCAAGGCGGCGAAAGACGGCACTGGTGCCACCCTACGTCTGGGTGTGGGGCAGCTGCACGGTGCTGATAAAGTCGGCCTGACCCAGCGTCAGATTAACCACATTAAGAAGAATGTGGCGGTGGGTTCTGGGGCTGAGCTGGTCTTCTCGAAGAGCCAGATCAAAAAGATGGTTAAGGTTTGTGGGTTTTTCCCCGCCTTGGGGGCTGTGCTCCCTCTCTTGGCTAAGGCGCTCCCCTGGCTGGGTGGCTTGGGGGGCTTGATGGGCGGAGCTGCTGGTGTGGCACAGGCAGTTGATCAGGCTCGTCATAACCGGGCGATGGAGGGTCGGGGTTTTGGGGATGACCTTCTGGGTAGGGTGATGCGTGAAGTGGGTGGTGTGTCTCGCAGTATTGAGCCGTTTGGTCGCGCGAGGAAGGGTCAGGGTTTAGGGGAGGATGTTATGAAGTTGGTCGGGCGGCCTCAGCTGGGGGGTTTAGGAGAGGATATTTTAAAGTTGGTGTTGGCCAACCAACCTGGTCTTAGGGACATGCTGGGAGGTAAGGGTGTGTACCTGGCTAGAGGTAAGGGGATGAAAAAAAAGAAGCATTAAGCAACTTTGATATTGAGAAGGCGGCTAAGGATATACCCCACTTCCGCGGTGTGTTTATGCGCGATGGTCTTCCCGCAGCTCTACACAGCCCAGAATGTGGGATTGTCAATCTAGACTCATCAGAGGGTGAGGGGACCCACTGGGTGGCTTATTACAGGGCGGGGCCTATGGCGGTTTACTTCGATAGTTTCGGGCTTGACCCACCCCAGGAGATCCTGGATTATCTAGGGTGCCCCGTGCGCACCCAAACTTTTCAGTTGCAGAAGGCAGACGATGTGATCTGTGGTCATTTATGTCTTCATGTGCTTCGTGGGCTGGCGGGCGGGCAGCAATTTGAAGACATAATACTGCGTATGGTATAGACCATGTCTGTTGGAAAATGCAACGGAGGTACAGTTGTCCAGCTCAGCCGAGCTGGGCTCGTGAGCAAGTATGGGGACACTATGCAAGGTACACTATCCATGGGTGGGTTTCGCCTCACTAATGTGGGGGAGCCTTCGGGACCTAGTGATGCCGCTACGCGTGGTTTTACAGAGCGGCTCTCTAAACGTGGAACACTGACAGAGGAACTAAATATGGGCACTCATAGAATCACCAATGTCGCTGAACCGGTGGGGGAGCAAGATGTGGCAACTAAAAAATATGTTGATGCGCAACATAGGACTGCGCTGAAAGATGAACAGACTAGAGTTATGGGGTACTGGGCCAATACAAAAAATTATTTGGAAGGTCGATTCGGTGCCTCTGACTGGCCGTTGTGGTTTGTGGTACAAAATCCCTATCTTGGGTGGTCAAATAATAAACCCATTTACCTTTCAAATATGGGAGTACTACCATGCATACTTAACTTCGCTGATGGGGTATATGTCGGCTATGAGGCAGGTCAGTTCTACCTTAAAGGTGATGATAATGTTTACACCCTTAGTTTGGTGGTGAACAGCCAGCCCAGGCCCGAATACATCGATCGTCCTATCCCAGGGAGCAAACTATATATCAAGCTCCTTCTTAAGGGTGGGCCTTTTACAAATTGGGGGGATGTTATGCCAGGCCTTCAAGTAAAATCTCTGGCTCGCGAGGCGAGGGGTTGGGTTATTATTACTTTCGGTGGAAAGGTGGAAGTTACTGATGACCGAATTGCGGTCAACATACTTAAGGATGCTAGTGGTGTTGATACCATCAATTTGAGAGAAGTTAAGGTGTCACCATGGATTCATCTTATAAAACTTTTGTATACCAACAACCCTGTCACTGATGAGGATTCAAAACGTATAACCACGAATTGAATATATAGGCACACTACTATACAATGGCGCCCGACCAGACCTTTCGTCTTCAAGATATCACTAGACTACAGAAGAGTTTGGAGGCTGAGCATGAAAAACGGTCTCTGTTGTATAAGAAGTACCACCAGGTTGTGAATGTCTTGGATGGGATTGATACAGCACTGCTTACGGTGAGTGTGGGACTTCTGTCAACCGCCATTGCAGTCCCAGTCGTCTTTGGCCTAGAGATAGGCGCTCTCGTATGTGGGCTATTGGGGGCGGCCGGCAAGTTGGTGACCCGCAGATGCGCACTTAAAGCCAAGAAGCATGACGAAATCAGGATTTTGGTTGAATCGAAACTTTCAATAATCTCCGATCTTGTCTCGGCGGCCTTGCAGGACCAGGAAATTTCTGATGCGGAATTTAAATTAATTCTGAATGAATCAGTGAAATTTCGACAACAGCAGGCTGAAATTCGACGCAAAGTTTCTGCCGACTTGCACCAGAAAAAAGAGCTTACTGACTTCACCCACCAGTCAGAAGCCCGCCTGCCAAATAGCTCGCTAGATAGCGCGCTCTTTTTTCATAGCCTCTTTCACCTCGATGAATTTCTCCAAGGGGTCGTCTACTGGCAAATCTCTTGTCAGAGCCACATAGCGCTCAGCTAGTTCACTGTCACAAGTGTGGCACATATCGAATGGTTGCTGTACTACCGTATTACAGATAGTGCACCCAAACACATTCCTACCCTTTTTAAGTAGTTGGAGGTGTTTGTAGCAGAACTCGCCGCGGCACCTGCGATCGCACCGGATCGAGGCCCCTTCTTGCACAAGCCACTTACAATTCTTCATTTTAAGTTTGAGTCGCTAGTCTCTAATTCTGAACTCTGCTCTGGGCCGCGCAATTTTCTTAGCGAGAAAAAAATTGTCGCGCGGCTCATAAAACTTGTCACGCAGAAACAAAACGATCACGCTTGCTCCGTTCAGTCACGCTACATCCGGCGTGATCGTTTTAAGCGGAAGTGTGTTGACTGGCGCGCAAGTTTGGATTTATCCAGAGCGAAAAGGTATGTTGCAGAACCATACATCGTGCAGCCACCGATACATCACCGCTCCACGGTTCACTATCCCAGTCAGCTTCAAATTGACAGGCTAGACATTCACCCGTTCTACACATCCTCCTCAGCGATTGTTTCCAAACAGTCTGGTGGAACACCTAAGGACCTCCAACCCCAAGGAGTATGAATGATTATAGTTCCCCCACTTATTCTTCTGCCTTGGCGTCGGATGATCCGGAGATGATAGTCGCAAAATCGTCGTCTTGAGGGCTTTCCACAAAATGTTGTGGGGCTCTTGAACCACTGGCAAGTAGGCATGTCTCTGAAACACCATCCAGTTTCATACCTCTATATGGAAGCAGCTTGATGTTGGTCTTTCTCTCAAACTTCGAAATCATCCTATGGAAGGCATCTAACGTACAACGCTCGCACATCTCATAAGGGCGCTTAACCCCCCTCTCACAGAATATACACTCTTCTATGGTCACGCCCCGCTTCGCTTGTGCATTGTGCCTTGAACAGAAAAGACCAACACAAGGCCGACCGCAGTGCAGCTCTGTGCCGAGTTTGAGCCACTCACAACCATTCATCTTGATATACCCTGGGAGGTTGTAGCTCTAATTCACTTGCGGTGGTGCATTATAATACGACGACGTCCCCTGCGCGACTCATCAAATCTTTGGTAGTTGCACCAAACCCCTGGGGGGTGGTAGTGGGTCCACTCTCCTTGGGCATTCCTCCAACAGTACATACGCTGTCTTGTTGGATTCGCTTTTAGCCACTGATGTGTGTCCTTGGTGTGTACCTCATACCTACTATATCTCTAAGTTGCGCTCCGGGACGGTTCACCGCTTGGTGTGCACCCCAGGGCCTAGGGGGGCGGGGCCCCGGGGGGTTGGATCCCTAGGGGGCTGTTGTTTTGACGCTCCTGTGGTGCCCCGACCCTTTTGGCCCCAAAGCCCCCTTAGACATCTACTAATGTTGTCTCTTGTATGAAATTGGTCTATATCTGCAATGTTGTCTCTTGTATGAAATTGGTCTATACTTGCAGTGTCGTTTCTTGTATGAAACTGGTCTGTCTCTGCACTTTTGTCTCTTGTATGAATTTCACTGCCTTTTTAATTCACCCAATGGTCCACGCATATCAATTCAGAAGACTGACAGAACACCTGCATGTATCAAAGATTGAATGGTCTTGCAAAGAAGAAGACTCACGCGAATCAACTTTGTAGTGTCTGAAAATTAACACAAAAGACTTGGACGTATCCGATACTCGGCATATAAACAGCAAAACCCATTTACATATAAACAGCCAAACCCATTTACATATAAACAGCCAAACCCATTTACAGCAAACACGAGATCCAGGCTTGGAGACAACTCGTTGTTTAGTTCACTCAGTGGTCCATAGAGTTTATCTTCCACTGTCGTCTCTTGAAGGTTTGCCTAGATTTGTTGTATTTTGGGCAGTGTTGGAGTATGTGATCTGCTGTCTGCGACGCCAATCCACATGTGCACATGGCTGATTCACCAATCTTGAATTTTGCATAGATGTAGTTGCCTAATTTATTGTGTCCTTCTCTGAGGCGATGAATAATAACTTGTTCTGGTCTGCCCATAACGAGGTAGTCGTCCTGAGCAGGTTTTGGTGGCTTTCTGACTGATTTGATCATTCTTTTCTTTTGGTGGTATGTAAGGGGCACATCAGGCTGTTCTTCTTTGGCACCTTCCTTAGCCAATCAATCAGCTCTCTCGTTTCCGGGTACTCCACAGTGGGATGGTATCCACTGTTTGGTGACCTTATGCTGACTGCTAAGTTCAGAAAGTAGTGTCCTTAGTACTGGCAATTTCCCAGGCAGGAGCGCCTCGAGTACTGATTTTGCATCTGTCAATAGCAGCACAGGTTGTGTACCATTGCTGGTATTTAGTAATTTCTCTGTTGCTATCTTGATTGTCTCAATTTCAGCATCATAGTTATGGCAGTACTTTCCTGCTGGTACTCTGGCCGTGTCCTTAGCATTATTTGGGACTCGCCTGTTTGATATGATAGAAATATTCCCGGTGTTCAGAAAATGAATACGCTGAATAAATAATTAACAGATTCAGTGGCAAACAAAGAATAGGTTTGGATCAAACAAACATGTCTGGCGGTGAGGGAAGTAGGGGTGTGTCACAAATACGTGGGGCGTTCAGAAAGTAATACACCACATCGCTTTTCTCAGGAGCTGTTTATTCAAAATGCATGAAATTTATATACAAAGAAAACAATCTATATTATTCAACATAATCCCCATCAAATTGTACGGCTTTATCCCAGGGTAAAACAAATACATGTATTCCTTGACCGTACCAGATTTTGTCTTGATCATGTAGCCATTTCTTCGCTGCACGAATTACTCCTTCATCATCTTCAAACCTTGTCCTACTGAGTGCATCTTTAAGTGGACCGAAACAGATGAAAATCAGAGGGTACCAAATCAGGACTACAGGGTGGATGTGGCAGCACAGTCCAACCCAATTTGGTGTTTGCTTCCTGTGTTGCCAGACTTGTGTGAGAGTGCGCATTGTCGTGAAGGAGAATCAGGTCTGTTGGATTCTTAAGCGGCCGAACTCTGCGAAAACGTTGATTGAGGTCTTTTCAATGTCTTAATGTAAGCTTGCAAATTGATTGTCTCTCCTCTGGGTATAACATCCACAAGAATCACACCTTCAATATCCCAAAAGACAGTGATCATGACCTTTCCAGCTGAAGAAGTTGTCTTGAATGTCTTTCTTCGTGGTGATTACGGATGATGCCATTTCATTGACTGTCTTTTTGTCTCAGGTTCAAAATGATATGTCCAGGTTACCGTCACCTGTAACGGTCTTAGCCAAAAAGTTCTCTCCATCAACATTGAAACGCTGCAACAATTCAGAAGAAACTGCTTTCCTTTGCAATCGGTTGTCATTTGTGAGACTTCGAGGAATCCATCTTGCGCAAACCTGAGAAAATCCGAGAGTTTATGTAATTGCATTTGCTCTACGATTGCTGACTGACAGCTGTAAGCCCAATTGTTGAGTAGTGATTCGTCTAGCAGTGAGAATAATGCCCTCAGAGCATTTCAACACTTCTGCGTTGGTGGCTGTGGCACACACGTCTCGTCCTTTACTTTGGGACGTAAATTACAAGTACCTCTGAAGTCGAAGTAGATTCACCTGATGGCGAGGTACACTAGTAATAGGGAAAAGCTAATTCACGCGCACAATTGAATCCAGTACTTCTGTGTATTGACTACGCTTGGTTCAAAGCGAGCGAGCGCAGAAAAAACAACCATTAAAGGTGGTTGCATAGGGAGAGATACTGTATATTAGCCCATGGCAGATACGGGCAGTCGCTTAAGAGGATAAATCATCCCATGGCACGTGATTAGTTGAGAAGAATAACAGCCCTAAACCACACAGATGGTAAACCACACAGATAAACAGTAAACCACACAGATGTGCAGTAAACCACACAGATGAACAGTAAACCACACAGGTGAACAGTAAACCACACAGATGAACAGTAAACCACACATATGAGGAGTAAACCACACAGATGAGCAGTAAACCATACAGATGTGCAGTAAACCACACAGTTGACCAGTAAACCACACAGATGACCAGTAAACCACACATATGAACAGTAAACGGAGGCATATATAAAAGAAATTTTTCGAAGACTCCTGTGGGTCGTCGCTAGAGCTACGGAGTTCGTGCTTTGTGCGACGCTATCCGCGCTGTGGAAAGAGACTGTGCCATATGGGATAAAACCCGGTGCAATGAAATCGACCCTGTCGACTTTTAAGGGACTTTTTTATATATAAAAGAGCGTTCGCTCTTAAATTTCCGATGTGCTGATGCCGAGGTAACGGGTTCAACCCCTACACCAGTGAGTTGGACTAAAATGTTGACTTCTCGTCCTTGACTTTGGGACGTAAATTACAAGTACCTCAAAAATTGGAGTGAGTTCGTTTCATGGTGAGGGACCAGGTATTAGGGAAAGCTAATTCACACGAAAAAAACATCAATCCAGTGCGCTGGTCGTAGTAGTATATGTATGGACTACGTTTGAGTTCACAGCAATCGAAAGCAAAACAAACAAACTTGTTTCAATACTGAAGACCAGCAACAGTGCAGAACTAGCAGACCTAAGGGAAGCACTGCTTGGACGATGTCATAATTCTACAAGGAGTGTAATAGAATGGATGCCTTCACATTGCAACCTACCTGGAAATAAGGAGGCTGTCAGAGTAGCAACGAAAGGTGGAAGGCTATCTCAGTCTGATGTTAATGACGCAAACAGCTTTCTTTTGTTATGTGATGAGAAGAGGGGCATTGGAGAACATAGTGACAAGTGGATAGATCTATAGAAAAAGAGGCAGAGACAGACCAAGAGAAATAATACTGAATGGACTGAGACGGTGGCATGAGTTGATCCAGAACACCAAAGACTGGGATCTGTGGAGAGACATGCTGCTGCTACTGCTGCTGCTGCTGCTACTACTACTACAACTACCACTACTACCACCACCATCACTGCCACTACCACTACCACTTCTTCTTCTTCTTCTTCTTCTTCTTCTTCTTCTTCTTCTTCTTCTTCTTCTTCTTCTTCTTCTTCTTCTTCTTCTTCTTCTTCTTCTTCTTCTTCTTCAGCTCCTCCTCCTCCTCCTACTCTTTCTTCTTCCTCCTCCATTTACCACAGTGAAGTGTTGAGGGGGAGATGTAAAGATCTTATATGCAATCTTTCAAATGTTCTTTGTAAGTTGGTATTCAGTTCTCTAAAGTTGTCCTTGAAATCATTACTCCATCTTTTACGTGGTCTCCCCCTTGCTCTGTGTCAATTTTATTTCTTCAATGTGGCTCTTTGTGGCAGATGGTACCAGGGTATTCTTATGAGGTGGCCGAACCATTTAATCTATTGTTAATATAAACTGAAAAAGAGATGATATTGATGAGTGGAACCGGTAATGGAACTGGTAAAATGACAGATAAAGGGACTTTCTCAACAACCGTGGACAGATGTAAAACCATTCCAAACGAAATTCACAGTTCACAGTGTCGCGCCACGCATTCAACTCAGTAGCAGGGCGACGGAATCATGCACTACCAGTACAACAAGAGGACTGCAAACCGTAGCCACAAGCATAAACACTCCAGAGGCTTAACATTTCAAAATGCCTATCCGCCATGTTGGGGTTGTCGCTGGAGCTGCGGTGTTCGTGCTTTGTGCGATGCTTTCAGCGGGCTGTCCTGCCGAAAGGGACCGGGCCATATGGGATAAATCCCGGGGCAATGAAGTCGATCCTCTCGACTTTTAACGCAGAAATGTGTGGCTGCAGGTTTTCTAGTGACTGCCGCTTCCATCGACGATGAACTGTATTTTCCGTGGAGGACTTTTGTGTTGGCATTCTGACGGCGGCATTATGCACAGTATACCTGTGCGGGCCGTTGGTGTGACGAGATTCCTGTCTATTGCACTTTTCACATAGGGCAGGGGTCACCAAACTTTTTTCACGGCGGGCCGGATAACTAACAAAAATGACGATCGCGGGCCGGATAACTAACACAAATGACAATCGCGGGCCGGATAGTCATTCTGTACAATACTTGTGCCGGTCTCCGTGGCGAAGTTCTTACGGACACGGTTCGTAATCCGTATACCCACGTTCGAAACATAAATGCGGGCGATTTGCAGCAGACAACGTTGCGTTTGAATTTATGCTATGTTATGGGTACCGGTCGTTCAGAAAGCAACGGTAAACTACTGAACGTAAACTTTCCAAGACATCAACCACAGCAAATAATGCTTGTATTGACTGCAAACGTCCTGTAAAGGATATGCAACTAACTTTAACAATAATTGCAAGCTAGAACGAAAGCTCTGGGAAACAAGACGAAAAACTAAGTTAATCATGGGAAGGGCGTGCAATGCGCGCACGCGCGCGCGCACGCACGCACACACACGCACACACACACACACACACACAGACACAGACACACAAAACAGAGACAACCAACACATTTATTTACTAAAGAAAGTTATCAAAGAAAGCGACGTTAGCAAAAAGATAGTTACATCAGACCTAATGTGCACATATCCGAATCTCACAAACTAAGCAGCAAAAGAGGTTAGTGAGGTTTGTTGGTGCAGGAGAGCCTGGCATATGATACCACAACATCCAGCTTAAGAATGGAGGTGGAGGCAGTCACTGCGGCTCTCCGCTGGATGGAGAATACGACACACACACACACACACACACACACACACACACACACACACATACACACACACACACACACACACACACACACACATCGTGATTGTAACTGACTCAGAAAGCATGCTGACGAGGGTGAGGACGGGCAGGCTTCGTGCGGAGTGGCTTGCTTCGTTTCGGAGGTCACGGGTGACAAGCATCGTCTGGATCTTTTCTCCAGGGCATGCCGGTGTTCTGGGAAATGAACAGGCGGACAGATTGGCTGGCTCTGCAGAACTTGGTGGAGTATTGATACATGACAAGGCAGACGTGGTTGCGGCCTTGTGGGAGCACGTGTACACCTCGGAGGAGCAAATGGATTACCATGGTCTGGCAAGAATGAGACAGC
This sequence comes from Cepaea nemoralis, assembly GCA_014155875.1. Lineage (NCBI taxonomy): Eukaryota > Metazoa > Mollusca > Gastropoda > Stylommatophora > Helicidae > Cepaea > Cepaea nemoralis. The sequence continues at coordinate 7,111 of JACEFZ010017521.1, read as the reverse complement.
GAGGAGTGACGAGGGGATCTGGCCGACGCACAACGCTCAGAGGAAAGGCGAGACGGACATATAATCAGATTGCTACTGGTACTATTGGTGTTGGAACTCTTCGCTGGCTGCTGAGGATGGGGACGGAGCACTTATGGGAATGCCCCGAATGCTGTGATGTCGATTCCTAAATCAATCAATCAATCAGTGAGATTTGTGAAACTGACGGGTGGCTTTCAAAATACCACCCCTGTTTGATTTGGAATTGCTGCATCCAATCAAGAGAATTGATTTCAAATGTTCATCAGTACATCTCATTCGATGTGGTGACTTCACAGACTTCATGTTTGAAAATGTTTGCTCACAGACATAAGTTGTTCCAAACACTGATGCCATACCAGCGGCAAATATCTTAAGTTCCGGAAACTTAACATCAGGTAAGCAGCGGTACTTCCTTCTCTGTGCTTCGCTTTCAATAAGTAATTTGCTTGCAAATCAATTAGCTCCAACTGTAGTTCAACTGGCACATCATCAATGTTACAATCAAACGGATTCTGGAATAGAAGAATGTCACTCTCAATTCTGTCAAGATCTGAAAATCTCTCCAAACTCTTTGAAACAGTGAAAATGAGAAAGGTTTTCTCCTTCCAGTTGTGCTTCCAATATTGACAGCTTTCTCCGAAATCCTTTGATGGTTCTGTAGAGATCACAGACGAGGTAATCCTTTCCCTGAAGTTTCAAGTTCAGTTCATTCATGTCGACCAAAAATGACAACTTTGACAGCCAGGTAGGATCTGACAGCTGTGAATCAGTTTTCACTGAGGAAAACATCTATGTCGTTTCGGAGCTTGTAAAAACGAAGCAGAATTTTACCGCAGCTGAGCCACCTGACTGATGTGTGATAAGGCAAGTTACAGAATTCAGAATCAATTTCTCCAAGAAAAGCCTAGAACTGACAGTGAATGAGTGTGTGTTCCCGATTGAAGTTCACAACAGAAACGACTGGTTTCAGTACACAATAAATATCTAAGTATTTCCCACAGAGTACTTGCTGATGTAGGATGCAGTGTATAAACAGAGCGCCAGGAATTTGCAAATCTTCCAACTGAGTCCTGATCTGCCCCACCAGACCCTTCCTCACTCCAGCCATGTTTTTTTCCCCTTCCATCAACTGTAACACCTAGATGCTGATTCCACTGAAGGTTATAGTCTTTGTTTGCACTTCCACGAAAATGACTTTCCCAGTTGTTGTTCCATGCATCCTGCAAACGGATGCCAACTCTTCCGATATCTGAAAGTCCAAATTGACACCACGAATGAATACGAGAAGTTGTGACGTTCTCGAGAGGTCAGTAGACTCATCCAGCGCCAGAGAATACCACAATAAGTTCCCGCGTATCTGTTGCACTATGTTCTCTCCATTTCTTCTGTTCCCCGCACAACTGAACTTGCCGAAAGGCTGATAGTTCCAAACAAATCGGCTTTCTCAGGACACAAGGCATTTGCTGCTTCGATCACACACACTCTTTAATGACGTTGCCATCAGTAAACGGTTTTCCTCGTTCTGCCATCTTATGCACTGTTTTGTAACTTGTAGGGGAGACTGGGGAGAAATGGACCAGCAATTTTGTAGTTTTCAATTTTTGCTTATCACCGGAACAGATTTTATCGAAACATAACAAAACCATGACTAAAATGTTGTACATTCATTTATTTTAAAAGGGGAAAACATTTAGCAATCTATTTCTATATGTTTCTTTACAAAATGCATTTCAAAAATGTATATGAACATGGGGAGAAATGGACCACCATTGGGGTGAAATGGACCAGCACGTGGGGAGCAATGGACCATAGTGGGGAGAAATGGACCTTTTTTAAAAAGAAGCAGCAACAACTCATCCATATTGCTATAAGAAATAAATAATCATTAAAAGGATATTTGCAGGTTTTTTTTATTATTTTAAGCGACAGTAAAAAAAGTTTAATATGATATATTAATCTAATATAAAGTTTTATCGAACATTTATGCCTGCAAGACTTTCTTTGAAGACATAGCCATCTTTGGTCCTAGAAGTGGTTCCAGTGATTGTAGATCTAGTAAGCTGTGCTTTAATACATGTAATTGAGACACTGGCGACATCTTCTACCTTAGGCTTAACAAATTTACCAGCAACCTTGTCACTCTTGCGCAAGAACTCTACCTCAACATCACCATCATCATCAATGTCTCCCCTTACAATTCCTACATAGTAAACACAAGTCTTCTTTGTTCCATATTCACATAGCACACACTGGCCTTCAAAAACCTCACGCACACCAGTCAAGCTAACCGTACACTCCTCATTTTCACCAAATGAAACATGAGAATCTGTGTCATCACAAAACGAAATGTCAGTTTCTGGATCTGAATCAACCCTCGTGGGGCAATTACTTTTGGCACTTTCTGTACAGTGGTCAGACCTGACTCATCCAAATTGTAGATTTGAGCTCCACTCACATTTAGTTTTGTAATGGTTTCCTTCACAATGTTGAAGAAGGTGCAAATATTATGTTTGTTGAAAGCTGTAGCTCTAGCCAGAGATGTTGCCTCATGTTGCCTTATGGTCAGCTCGGGATTCCGTTGCAAAAATCCACAAAGCCAGTCATTCCCTGCCATCATTTGCTCATCCCAGGTTAAAGGATGTGCAATGTTATTGACTTTCGCCATCTCGTACGCCAAAATACGAACGTTTTTAGTTGTGAGTCCATGGAACATTCTTGCACAATCTTTCAAGTAACTAGCAAAATCAGCTTCTTGCTTAGCTGTGAAAACAAGGCTATGCCTATAATTTGGTACGAATCTAGTAGGCAGACCATTTCCTTCTCTTTCTTTTGTAAGATTGTTATTGAGGGTAGAGCGAGCAATGCCGTACTCCCTTGCAGCTTTCCTCACTTTCATTCCATTTTTCACAGCATTAACAGCTTCTCTCATACGTTCCTCCGTAACGAGACCCTTGTTGGTGTTTCTGATGTACAATCTTGGCATCTGAAACAAAAGAGTGACAGAATTATATAACATTTAGAATGGTAGGCCTATCATTTGCAAAGAAATACTGATCATAGCACGAATGGCGTGCATCTTTAATAAATCACTGAAATCAAATTTGTTAACAGTTTTATTGGTCTAGATTTAGACCCCAGTATTAAAAAGAATCAGTAATGCTGATATTCGAATGCAATCTTCAACACTTTTAATAACAACAGACTGTCTTGTCAATTTCTTCTATGGGGAGAAATGAACCATGGGGAGAAATGAACCGGTCCATTTCTCCCCAATCAATGTATTAAACTATTCAGCCATAAAGTCTCTTAAATCTAATATTATATGCTATATTTTTTATATGAACTCTTAAATAACAAGTAAATAAAGATATTAACGTAATTACCTTGTCCTGATTCCTGACTATGCGTCTGCTTTACGATGGTGTCTGGAACTGGAAAAAGAAACTTTAGTGCAGAAAATTTTTCAAACTTTGCGTGGGAACGACCTGTGCGGGAAGTCGATGGCAAATGAAAAATTTGGACTATGTTTGATGTGGAAAACAAACTTATTATGGTTTCACTTTCATTGCATCACAGCCAGGAGCCAGAGAGGGGGTGGTCCATTTCTCCCCTATGTCCATTTCTCCCCAGTCTCCCCTACGAGTGACAGATTCATTTTCAGCAAATTTTCTCGGGAAGAGATTTCTTTGCGTTTCAAAACCACGTTTAATGGTCTCATATTTCCCAGAGCGTAACTTTCCAGAAAACTTGTAATATGTTGATAGATGTTTTGTTTCCTAGTGACGCCGAAGATTGTACTCTTTCAAAACGGCAACACTTTCGCTGCATGTTACGCAATTGGTTTTCTGGTCCTTTGTTTCCACAAAGAAGTACTTTACTCCCCTTTCTTCATTGAAAAATCGACACTCGGCGTCCACTTTTCTTTTCCTAGTAGCCATAATTAAGGGTGAAGTACACGGGAGCTGAAAATGAAAACAAAAGACATTAAATTAGAAACATAATTAAAATCCTATTGAAACACAAGAAAAGCAGAGGACTAGGGGTCACTGTTGAAGCTACGGCTCATCAAAGGTGCATATACAGTTTATAGGTACCTTTGTGTAACCGCACAGAGATGATAGAGATAATAGCACAACGCCGACTGTTCATGGGCCGTAGAAGAAGAGATGAATAAGATGACAGAGAGAATCTCATTCTATTTCTACGGCTAACAAGAAAAGAAAAGATTTAGAAATATCAGAAGAAATTCAGGTCCGTGTACAGGGTATCAGAATAATGTAATTAAAAAGATACAACAACATCTGATTAATAATGTCAATGCCCTAATAAATAAAATTCATGATTAGATGAAATGACAAAATAGGCATCCCCATGAATAAACATACACATGTTCATCCTTCACAGTACCAGAGATCGTCCATCACAGCATGGGTGGTCATCCAACACAGTACCAGTGATCCTCATCACAGCATGGGTAGTCATCCAACACAGTAACCAGTAATCCTCATCACAGCATGGATAATTATCCAACACTGAAACTGTAGTCTGATAAACAACACCAGCAATGATCAGACAACAAGATGGAACAAAGGTCATTCATTCAGTAGCATGTCCTTTGCATAACCTCGCTCCCATAACAACCTTCCGGAAAACCTCTCGATCATAAGCAAGATATCCCGCTTCAGATACACCCATCTGGAGATCAACCGCCACATCCTGCACCCATCTTCTCCTTGGCCTTCCTCTTCCTTTCTTCCCAGGCATATACGCGTCCATTATTGTTTTCGGGCACAGACATAGCTATTATATTCCTATATTCCTATTTAAACTATGAATGTTCATTCAAAACTCGCCCAACAGCAGATAATCGTCAATCTACAATCAAGATCCTCTTGGATGTTTTGGATCTTCACAGGGCCTGTCTGCCCTCTCAACTGTTGTCTGGAAAAACAGTGGCCACGCTCGGCCGTGCCTGGGGCATGTTCGCCCATCTGCTTGGTAGTGGCTCAGAGGGTGAGTTCAAACCCTCTGCTGAAAATTATACATCAGCATCTCTTCGGCCTCAGTTGTTCTCAGGGCCAAAGAGGCGGGAACATGGCGTTACTGGGCTCTTATAGGCACGCCAACATAACATCCAAGCATGCTATGCATTTTTTTTACCAGGGTATCATGGGATAAGCTACTCTATACTCTTGTAGAGCCGCGGCAGGCGGCTTCATTTGGTAATAGAATATATCTCATAATAAGGTTTGCAAAATATATAAATAGGGCCACTGTCACAAAATGAAACCGTGTGTTTATCCGGATGATTATTACGGAGGATTTTCTGATTACGCGGACGATCAGCCAGCGACATCTATTTTTACTAACTGGAAAAACACAGCGGATGTCAAAATCTCAGGACAATATTTGTAGCTGCACGTGTAAATCTCTAACGGATTTTGAAACATTTGGTGGTGATGGAGACAGCGCCGTGACAGTTTGTCAACATTTGAATACAAATGGAAGCAGTGGGGTCAGCCCATATACAAAATTGGTGGTGAGTGAGGAGGAAGTGAGTGCGCTGAATCAAATATCACCGTGACAAGTCATGAAACATATCAGAGGGACAACGGAAGTACTTAGCACGGAAGTGACAGTACATATGTCAATTCTTGGTTTCCGGAGCACCGAGAAGATTGACGGGGTTATTTGCAACTGTTGTTGGGGGTATACAGAAACTTGCTGGCTTGTTTTGAGAATCTAAACTATTGATGACAACTTTGACTGGACTAAAGCCAGGAAAATAGTTCTTGACTGGGGTAGTTTGCCATATAAACTCGAGTTGGGACCAGCTAGGGAGGACTTGAAATTATGCTTTAGTCAGAGTGCCAGGGCACGGCAGCGCCTAGTGGAAATAATATCTACCGTGTGTTAATTAGGGACTTAATTTTACACGTGCCTATAATGGCAGATGTAGATATGATTGATAGGACTGCAGGAGTGCCATTTAAGGTATAACCTATTATAATATATTCGTTATAATTACTTTAGGCAGTAGCCTTGTTAACTATAGTGTGATGATTAGCACTGTTAGTGGAAACTAGCTAGAGTAGGGAAGTGATACTTGGCTCGGTTAGCTAGAATAGATTAGTGAAGTGTTGATAAGCTTTACTAGTTGAGTAATTGAGGGATAATAGGGATCTTTCCGTAGGTGTCCCTGGTGGGCGGGGTTCCGCATTCTGTTTGTTGATATTTTTTCTTTGTCATAGCCTGATTCGACTCTAGGTGGGTAGCTAATCTGCTCTGTGACTAAGTCTAGTTAGCTAAAGATCATTAAGCAAGGTGATAGGCTTACACTCAGCCGAAAGGATCAGTGACTAGTACTGTCACCAGATGTGTTGTTTCTATCCTAGGTTCCCTACCAGATCCAAGGAAACTCAACAAGTTTTGGGAAAGACTTAAAAAACCCATTCTGAAGAACACCAGTTCAAGAGTCAATAACGTTGCATACAGAAAGCAACTAAAAGCTAAAAGGACGTTGATTCACCACACATAGTGATGATTACAGATGCACCATACAGCATCAGACAGTAGTAACTACCGGAGAACAATCTAATAGTTACCTAGTGTTATATAATCTCGTGTAATAGGACACTAGACATGCTAAGTGAGGCTAGATAGACACGAGGGAGGATCAATCACAGTAACAATTACCTTTAGTAACTGGGTAAACACTAGAGAAGACTTGTGCAGTTGTCTTAGGAACATTAGGAACGGACATTGTGTAGAGTGCAACCGGTCCCTGATTAACTCTTAATACCACCGGTGTCTATTTCGGATGTTCATGAAATTGGATTACCAGAGGTCTACAGAGGCAAAGCATTATCCGGCAAGATGGTTCCGGCAACGGGAGTAGTATAGTAGGAGGTTTTGCCCCCCCAAATCCGGAGTCAACTCCGGAATATTTCCTTATATAAGCTATATGTGACGTCACACCAATCCGGTGAAAATGACTCCGGATTCCGGATCCGGAGTCAAAGGGGTATAACTCATTTCTGGTCTTATTAACCCCCCTTTTTGTGGTAAATAAAAATAATGGCGGCTATTG
>JACEFZ010017520.1:0-20689 GCA_014155875.1 Cepaea nemoralis | reverse complement strand
CCACATGGTGCTCCTAAAACCCTGCTACGATACCTATACAGCCGGCTGACCAGGACTGGACAACAGAGAGACCATCCTTTGGAAAATAAAGAGGAACACAACACTAAATCTGAGCATGAGCCTTACAGTGCGGAGACGGGACTCACCATCCTGAGACACCCAACACAACATTATGGATCTCTGTAGTTCACAGCGGAAAATCAGTGGATTGTGTTCCAGATATTACCAAATCCCTGTGCCTCAGCCAAATCCAATATTGTGTCTAATGCCACCAGAGAAAGTCACGTCCCCAGACTGACCGGAACACAATACTACAATGGGATAACTTCAAAAATAGAAGTACAAACATTAGTGTGAAAAACAACCAACCTGTCAAGCAGAAAAGAAAACCTGCAACTCTAACTACACAGGCATAAACTAGGGTATGGAAAGCTTGACTATGGGGTTAGTTGGGGGAAGGGGGGAAATTTGGCGGAGGGAGGGAAGGACGACCCATAAGGAAAAACCCAGTAATGGTCCTCACCGTTGCTATGATTGGAGAGTTACATCCTTAAACAAAACCCTACACAGGGGTTCTTGCAGAACATGTGTTGTGAGCTCAGCCGCACTGGTTTTACTTCTTTACAGATCTGTACATCTGTTGGGGGGGGGGGGATACAGAGACTCATCCAAGTCATACTGGAGGGATTTAGGCTTCTCCATGGGTGAGGATGAGTTGAGGGGACCAGCTCGGGTCCTCTCCTCTTTGGACCACCCGCCCGCCTGTATCGGCGTTTGTTCCAGAACTGACCCGCTCGGGCGAATAGTGCGCCAGTTTTTCCAGCGGGTAAATTACCCAGCATACACCAGCCATGGGGGAGAGGTTCTGGTCATTGCATCAGCTGGAAATGTTGTAGAGCCGTGTCGCGCTACTTCATATATATATATATATATAATATATATATATATATATATATATATATATAATATATATATAGGTATATATATACCCACACACACAGGTAAATCCAAACACACATTATACACACACACGCACACACACACACACACACGGATAATTTAAAGTTTATGATGCTTTTGGCTTAAAATAGTTTTGGCTACTTGTATCTAAGAGCATACATGAATACGTAGACTCAGTTGAAAAATGTAAGTTGAGGAACATGAAGGAGATAAAATGCCCAATACAGGAAACAGATACACCAGTTTCCAATGCAAACGATAAATTTGCATATCTTATGACCCCCATATAAGAACTCTTTCGGGAAACGCTTGTATGTTACATATTTTCGATTGTTAAAGTCTATGGAATGAGATCTTTCCGATTCCCAGACAAGTCCGCGGCTCGATAACATATTTTTTATGAGAATTTATACTAAATTTGTAGTAGTAGTAGTAGTAGTAGTAGTAGCAGCAGCAGCAGCAGTAGAAGCAGTAGTAGCAGTAGTAGTAGTAGTAGTTAGTAGTAGTAGTAGTAGTAGTAGTAGTAGTAGTAGTAGTAGTAGTAGTAGTAGTAGTAGTAATAGTAGTAGTTGAAGTAAAGGATTCATTTCACACGCCTTATTAACATTAGGTATACGAAGCTTATTTTTATAAATCCACTGGGCCTTGGAGGCTGATGTGGTCAGTATAACGCCGCTATCCTTTACTTCCCAAGACATTCTTTATATCCATTTTGGGTTGGCCCGACCTGAGAGCCCTCGTCAATTTAAAAAAAAAATGGAATATGCCGTAGTAATCGTAGTAACCTGGAAATACAAACTGTTTTGTTCCGTTCCTGTCGTTATGTCGCAGTAAACTTATTTTTATTTGATCATTTTTTTTTTTTTTTGTGGATTTTCCCGTTGTGATTGATGTTCACCAGTTAGTGGGTAGGTACACTGTGTCCGTGTTTAGTGTATCTCACTTTTTTGCAGGAGTAACTTATACCTAAGTAACTGTTTTTATTTCCCATTGTGAGGAGAGCGACGGAGAATGTGTGGGAATGTATCTAGAGCACTGATGTTGATTCTGTAACCAAGTGTGTTTGTTATTTTATATTGTCATATCCTACAACCAGATTCTGTAACGACTGTGTATCCACCGAGATTATTATATATATATATATCTCTGCTATCGTGCAGAGCAGGGCACTCTCTTGTTCTGACAGTCGATAAACCTGTCAATGGCTGAGGTAACAATGCTCCACGTGGATGTGGAAGGCAATGGGAAACCACCACATTATCTTCCCAAGACTTCATGAATAAACGACGCCAATGCCCTTAGGACCTCCTTGTCCCGTAAGGACAGTCATGAACCACACGTGACACCAAACCGTCATCCGGCTACCAAGGCAAAATCATAACTAAAACAAATATATTTAAAATAGGTACATGGAATGTTAGAGTGTTAAATGAGCTTTAATGATATGAATGATATGAATGATATGAATGATATGAAATGAGCTATTTCCCCCATGCTTGAGGAAGAATTGCAATGTCTACTATCTGCATTCTCCAATGCTTGTTCTGAATTTGGTTTAACAATTAGCAAAAAGAAGACACAGATTATGTCACAAGGTGCACATGGGGTACCATCAATCTTATTGACGACGCCTGAACTAGAGATAGTAGACCATTTTACATATCTAGGATCAGTGGTAAATAGCAAATTATCCCTAGATCAGGAAATCAACATCCGGATTGGTAAGGCAGCAACAACAATGAACAGGTTAAGAAAAAGAGTCTGGGAGAACAGGAAGCTTACTGCCAAACAAAAGTCCTTGTCTATCAAGCCTGTGTCCTTAGTACTCTTCTCTATGGCAGTGAAACCTGGACAACTTACTCACACCAAGAGAACAACTTAAACAGCTTTCATATGCGGTGTCTGCGAAGAATTCTTGGTATTAAGTGGCAAGACAAAATCACAAATACTGAAGTATTGGAAAGATCAGGTTGTGTGACAGTTTATTCCATGCTCAGTCTTCGTAGACTTAGATGGATAGGACATCTTAGGAGGATGGATGATGGTAGAATACCAAAGGATATCTTTTTTGGTGAATTACAGATGGGTAAGAGATCTCAGGGTCGGCCTCTACTACGATACAAAGATGTGTGTAAGAGGGACATGATTGATACAGGCATTGATAATGCACATTGGGAGCAAGTCGCCGCTGAACGTGTTGCATGGAGGGCAAATATCAGAAATGGAATAAAGTCAAAGGAGAAAATTATTGCAGAAAAGTCACACATCAAGCGTTTGAGACGTAAGATGGTGCATGATGGTGGAAATGACCACGTGTTCACATGCACCCACTGTGAACGGACATTTACAGCGCAAATTGGCCTTATCAGTCACACTCGCTACCGCCATAGTTAAAAGTTATTATGCCTTTTTAAAGCACAAACTATCGTCTGTCAAGACGGCAAGGTGCCAATGAATGATATAAATGAGCTTGGAAAGTTGCACAATATCATAAGCATACGTGAGATGAGATGAAGGGTTAGGGCAAAATTGTAACCGACAAACACACAATAATTTATTCTAGAGGGGATACATACGAAAAAGAATTAGGACTAATATTTGTTAAACAAACACCCAATTAAATTAATGGTTACTGGTGTATTTCAGATAGGAGTTATTATGGTCAACATTAAAGGCAAACCAATAGATATAAATAGTGTACATGTACACGCACCAACAACAAGCAGCAGTGACGAATTACAACATTTTTACGATGAAGTAGATATGGCGATGTCTCAGATTAAATCACGAGAAATAACTATAATACTATGTTATTTTAATACAAAAGTAGGACAATGGAGGGTGTAGTGGAGAATTATGGTTTAGGTACAAACAATGACAGAGGAGAGTAACTAATAGAAAGGACAAATGGCAATGAAATGATAATTGGAAACACCCGGTTTAAACACCATCACCAGCCCTGATAAGAAAATACTCAACCAAGTTGACTACATACGTATTCATAAAAGGTTTAGAAATGCGTTAATTAATGTAAAGACAATGTCTGGTGTGACTGTAATAGTGATCACGTAACACTATGTGGACTAATAAAATTAAGACTGAAGAGAGGGAAAAAATGTGGTTACGAACATCAGATTTAGTAGAGAGGTTTTCAAGTAGATAAAGAAATTCAAGAACAATACAGAGAAACTGTGAAAAATAGGTACAATGCAATAGCTAAAATACAGAAACAACGTAAAATGTTAAGGGCCTCCATTCATCACACGAGCAAAGGAATATTACCGGAGAGAAGACAAAAGGCTAAGAAAACACAGATGCCTAAATAAATCTTAAAGTTGATGACCAAAAGAAAACATGAGATGTCAAACGAGAATATGATAAGATAAATAAAGAATTAAGAGATAATTGTGTGAAGGCAAACGAAAGTTGGTTAAACGAGCAGAGCAAGAAAATTGAATTAAATTATATTTAAGATAAAATAATAATATGCACAGACAAATTAGTGAGCTCACAGGAAAAACAATAAGAATGAATACAGGGTGTTAAAATCATAAACAGGAAAAATATTATTGGAAGAGGATGCTATAATGAAGAAATGGAATGAGTATATAAGAGAAATATATGAATGAGAAAAGGAAGAATTAACAGAAGAAAGTAACTTAGAAGGTTCACCTATTTAGCTATACAAAAAAGACCAGAAACAATTGAATTCGAAGATTTTCGTGCGATTAACCTCATAAACCATATCACCAATTAAAACTGGAAATTTGTGAAGAACAATATGGGTTTGTGGAAGGAAAGAGTACAAACAACGCAATATATACATTGCGGACACAAATAGAAACATTTATAGAAACACAGAAAGACATATATTTGTAATTCATAGATCATACTAAATGATTTGATAAAGTGAACATAATGGAATGATTAAAATGTTGGATATATTAACATTGATTGGAAAGATCTCAGAATAATACATAATATTCATTGGAACCAAGTAGCAGCAATTATTATAGGAAATTCAGAGGGCAATTATGAACAAATAAGGCTGGGAGTACAACAAGGCTGTGTTTTGTCACTGGAACCTGTCTCCCTCTATAGCAAAGTAATAAATAGAGAGATCAAAGAGAAGCCAGGAATACTATTCGGATGTTATAATATAAACAATATACGCTATGCAGATGACACAGTATTGGTGACAGATAATGCAAAATACAAGGGAGACTCAATAAGAAAGTCAAAAATGGCTATAGAAAAATAACTAAATATGATAACAACTTAAAACAAGTTTATTTTTATACATACATTGTCCCTTTATTTCTCAACATAATTTTCACCAACATTGATGCACTTATCCCATCGTTTTATCAGTCCTCCCAAACTGGCTGCATAGAACTGCGTGCTCTGTTTTCTAAGCCACGTTTTCACTTCACATTTAACTTCGGCGTCATTCGCGAAATATCTCCCGCCTAGGTGGGTTTTAAGTGGACCAAAAATGTGGAAATCGCTAGGGGTCTAAGTAGTAAGGTGGACATTCTAGAACTTCCCACATTAGTTGGTTAATTTCTTTCCTGAGTTAACCGAGCCGTATGTGGTCTGGTATTATCATGAAGCAGCAACACTCCTCTAGTCAGCAGTCCTGGACGTTTTCTTCGAATTGCACCATGAAGCTTCGATAGAACTTCACTGTACGATTCAGAATTCACATTGTCACTTCTCTTCTTGAAATTGGTTAAAAGCACTCCTTGACAATCCCAGAACACTGTCTGCATAACCTTAAACTCGAGCATAGTTCCTTACACATTATTTAAAGTAGGAAAGGACTGAGTTTTGCGTGTAGGGCTTGCTTTCCCATTGCATTGAAGCACACTTTGATTCGGGCTGGTAATGATGCACCCATGATTCGTCCCCTCGTAACAGTCCCTGTTCAGCATGTCTTCACCTTCATCTTCGTATCGACAGAGATGATGCAAGGACAAGCCAAATCGGTTCATTTTGTGTTCCTCCTTCAATTGTCTGTGTACCCACCTTGGGCACACTTTCTTCAATTTCAACCGATCATGCATTACGCTGTATGCTGAACCATGTGAGCACCCTCTTGCAGATGCTACAGAGTCTATCATTACTCGCCTGTCACCTCTAATCATCGCCTCCACCTGCTGCACGGATGCTTGTGTTGCAATCTCAACAGGACGACCAGATCGGGTTTCATCAACAATGTTAGAGCGTCCTTGAGAAAATTTTTCTACCCAGCTATGCACCGCTTTACGGGACAAACATTTGTCAGCATAAACAGGAGGCATTTCTTTATGAATGTCCTTTGCAGGCAGTCCTTTTGCTCACAAAAATAACGCACAACAGCACGTTGCTCATTGGTTGTACACTCCGTAAGTACAGTCGCCATTTTGTTTATGCCCTGCGCATACACATAAGACACCTAGCGCCACCTGACGAACAGGAACATAAAGTTCGATGTTTCTGTCACCTAATGACACCTGTAGAAAACAGCAACTACATTTACCTGCCATCCCACATAACTGTGTGACTTACTTATTGACTTGCCCTCGTACCAACAACAATTGTTGGATATTGTAGTAACAGGAAGTGCAAAGAAAGGACTCATGTGAAATAGAAATAGAAGAGAAAATTCTTAACCAAATGTATAGTTTTAAATACCTAGGGGTATTTATTACCTCATGCACAACAGAGGTTAAGTGCAGAATAGGGAAGGCAAATGCTGCATCTCTAAATTGAAGAATGTCTTATGCAATAAGTGACTATCATTGAATGTAAGAAAGAGAGTGCTGAAGTGCAATATAGAACCTGTTTTGCTGTATAGCTGTGAATCGTGGAATGTTAATGGATACATTATAAAGAGCTTGGAAGCAACAGAGATTTGGTTCCTGAGACGAATAATTCCTTGGACTGTCAAGGTAACTAACAACGATTGCCTGAAAGAGGCTAATGAAACTAGAATAGTATTTACAACATTAAGAAAGAGACAAACAGCTTTCTTTCGTTATATAATAAGAAGAGAGGCATTGGAGAACGCGGTGAAAACAGGAAAGAGCGAGGGAAAGGGAAAGAGCGGTAGAGAAATGATGCTGGGTGAATTGGGACGGTGGCATGGAGGAATATCATCAGCAGAGTTGATCCAGAAAACAAAAGAATGACATCTGTGGAGAGTCATGAACGCTTACGCCAGCCATCATGGCACTTGATGATGATAATAACTTGTTGCAGTCATGATAGTTTATGTATGATGAAGACTATAAATGGAAGCAGAAGACGAAGCTGTTCAAGTAAACGTTGGACAGAGGGAATGGTAATCTTGATATATGAAGCCCATAAACGGCACTGTCCCACTTTTTATGAGATTAGATAAAAACTATATTTGGCGTATGAGAGAATATGTTGGCCTCCAGCATTTCAAGGCGCTATGCGATCAGAGTATCGGGAAAAACAAATATGACTCAGTAATTGCGGGAAAAACTCTCGTTGCAAGAGGTTCCGGTGTTTTGATTATGTCTTCACACAGAACTATTAATAGCACACTGTTAGCACAATCATTGTGGTTATGTTGAACTCATATTATTTGCACAAGAGATGTCACATTTTACTAAATATGGCTACACTGCAATAATTTATAAGTGACTAGCTGACCCGGCCCGGCCTCGCCCAGACCCAGGCGGGGATCTGTCTATCTATCTATCTATCTATCTATCTATCTATCTATCTATCTATCTATCTATCTATCTATCTATCTATCTATCTATCTATCTATCTATCTATCTATCTATCTATCTATCTATCTATCTATCTATCTATCTATCTACCTACCTACCTACCTACCTACCTATCTATCTATCTATCTATCTATCTATCTATCTATCTATCTGTCTGTCTGTCTGTCTGTCTGTCTATCTGTCTCTATTTCTGTCTATCTGTCTCTATTTATGTCTGTCTGTCTGTCTGTCTGTCTGACCCGGACCGGCTTCGCCTAGTCCCTGATGGAGAGCATCTAATTTAGTTCATATAAGTAGTCATATAAGTTCCCGTTCCCGACTGTCTGTCTGTCTGTCTGTCTGTCTGTCTGTCTGTCTGTCTGTCTGTCTGTCCGTCCGTCTGTCTGTCTGTCTGTCTGTCTGTCTGACCCGGCCCGGCTTCGCCCAGTCCCCGGTGTGGTGCATCTAATTTAATTCACATAAGTAGTCACATAAGCTCCCAGTCCCGTTCTCGACTATCTGTCTGTCTGTCTGTCTGTCTGTCTGTCTGTCTGACGCGACCCGACTTCGCCCAGCCCCTGGTGGAGAGCATCTAATTTAATTCATATAAGTAGTCATATAAGCTCCCGTTCCCGTCTATCTGTCTGTCTGTCTGTCTGTCTGTCTGTCTGTCTGTCTGTCTGTCTGTCTGTCTGTCTAATAATTTATTGGTTGCAGTTAGAACAACCTTAGATAAACGAAGACCAACTTACAAAAAGCATTAGAAAGAGGACTTGAAAGATCTTTACATCTTCCCCCAACAATTAACTTGGGTAAATGGAGCGGCAGCAGCAGCAGAAGAAAAAAAAGGAGGAGGAGGAAGGAGGAGGAAGAGGGAGGTGGAGGAGGAGGGAGGACGAGGGAGGAGTAGGGGGAGGAGAAGGAGGGGGAGAACGAGCAGTGGTGAGAAGGGAGGAGGAGGAGAGAGGAGGAGGAGGGAGGAGGAGGAGGAGTGAGGAGGAGGAGGAGGGAGAAGGGTGGAGGAGGAGCAGGAAGAGGGAGGAGGAGAGAGGAGGAGGAGGAGGAGGATTTAGGTGGAGGAGTATAACGCATATGCCTGTAGATAACTGTAGCGAAAGGGTCCACCTACTTGAGAAATATGCAACAACTTTACATATATAGCAATGCTATTAGAAGTTATGTCCCCTCGCTATATATACATTATAATGTAAATTGAAATATTAAATAATATTAAGTAAATAACTGTTTGTACACTAAAAAAAACTATGACAGTTGGCAGCACGGGAATGAGAGGAAGATGTGTAGACAATTTCATCTCAATCGGATGGACCGTTCGCGAATGCATAAATAACATACATACATACATACATACTTACATACATACATACATACATACATACATACATACATACATACATACATACATACATACATACATACATACATACATACATACATACCTACTTACATACATTCTTTCTATATATATATAGATAATAACATTTAATTTTGATTAATGAAATAGGGTAACTGAACGTTTAATGTGGTAAGAAGAATCTGAAGGTGAAATAATTCAGCCAACCAAGAGAAAAGAAAGGGTGTCTCCTAGAAAAGGCATAACGCAATGCGGAGAAAGTCTCAAGGAGTCTGGATGGAAGATTTTCTTACTTTCACTTGAGTAAAGGTTACAGAGCTGGTAAGCTGAAAGCTTGAACTTTGTATGAACTTGGAAGGACAGCATGTCTGGTGGAGGAGATTAATTTTCCAAGAGATTAAATTTTGCGATTGATGAGAAACAAGGTAGGGCGGACCTGACAAACAGATTGAAAGCATTGATGAGACATTGTTGTTCTCAGGCCATACACCGGAAACTGCGAGTAATTAAGTGGCTCTAATGTTAATTAAAGAGCAGAGAAAACATTAACAGAATCGGAAACAGTGAGTTCGAGAATAACAACAGCAAACACTACTACTACTACTACTACTACTACTACTACTACTACTACTACTACTACTACTACTACTACTACTACTACTACTACTACTACTACTACTACTACTACTACTACCACCACCACAACTACTTCCACTACTGCTGTCTTTATACAACCACCTGCGAGCTCACGACTGTAACAAATATGATCCAGTAAACCGTTTTCACTCATCTTTTCCGTCTGCATCTTTTTATTTAAAAATACACGCATTCTTATTCCACGGTTTGCTCCATTTCATTTGGATAATCTTAACTCACATTTTAACATTTTAACTTAACATTTTAACTCACTCACTCAACCAATCAATCAGGTGCCGTCTACACAATGCAGGCTGGCTGCAATGGATCTTCATCACTGTCTGTCTCTCGTCCTGACTGTGCATTCTGTCAGATTGATGTTTGTCCATCTCTTGTTGTGATATTTCCACTTGTATCGTTGTCTATCTATTTGCTCGCTTGCCTTCAACCTTACCCTTCAGTATGGTTTTTGTAAGAGTATCATGTCTTTTAACGTGGCCGAAATATTTCACTTGCCTCTTTTATATTTCTTTCATCCACTCTCTTGTTATTCCCTGTTTTTATAGTACCTATGCATTTGATTGATTTTGTTTCCATGAAATACGACATATCCTTCTATATATCCACATCCCCTGGGTCTTTATTCGACGTTCTAGCTGCTTGTTCAATGTCCAGACTTCCACACCATGCCATTCATTGGCACCTTGCCGTCTTGATAGACGATAGTTTGTTACATTGTGCTTCAAGAAGGCTTAATAACTACAACCCAAGGCCAATTCGAGCTGTAAATGTTCGTCCACAGTGGATGCATGTGAACATATGGTCATTTTGATTTTCACCATCATGCACCATCTTACGCCTCACACGCTCGGTGTGGGACTTATCTGCAATAATTTTCTCCTTTGTCTTTATTCCATTTCTGATATTTGCTCTCCATGCAACACGTTCAGCAGCGACCTGCTCCCAATCTGCATTATCAATTCTTGTATCAATCAAGTCCCGCTTATACACATTTTCGTATCGTAGTAGAGGCCGACCCTGTAATCTCCTACCCATCTGTAATTCACCAAAAAATATGCCCTTTAGTATTCTACCATCACCCATCCCCCTAACGTGTCCTATCCATTTAAGTCAACGAAGACTGAACATGAAATATGCCGTCACACAACCTGATCTTTCCAATACTTCAGCATTTGTGATTTTGTCTTGCCACTTAATACCAAGTATTCTTCGCAGACACCACATATGAAAGCTGTTTAAACGTTTCTCTTGGTGCGAATAAGTTGTCCAGGCTTCACTGCCATAAAGAAGAGTACTAAGGACACAGGCTTGATAGACAAGGACTTTTGTTTCGGCAGTAAGCTTCTTGTTCTCCCAGACTATTTTTCTTAACCTGTTAATTGTTGTTACTGCCTTACCAATCCGGATGTTGATTTCCTGATCTAGGGATAATTTGCTATTTACCACTGATCCGAGATATGTAAAATGGTCTACTATATCTAGTTCGAAGTCGTCAATAAACATTGATGGTACCCCATGTGCACCTTATTGCATAATCTGCGTTTTCATTTTTGCTAACTGTTAAATCAAATTCAGAACAAGCATTGGAGAGTGCAGATAGCAGATGTTGTAATTCTTCTTCAGAGTGGGTCGTAATTGCAGCACCATCTGCAAAAAGCAACTCTCTGATCTTACCCTCCTAATGTTGGTCTTCCCTTCAATCAGCATTGTAGAGGCCGCCATCTGAGCGTGAGTGAACGTATATATCACCATCCTGATCACGAAAGGCATATTTCATTAGAAGTGAAAAGTATATTCCAAAGAGGGTGGGAGCTAGTACACAACCTCGCTTAACTCCACTCTTGATTTCAAACTCTTCTGAAGTTGCACCATCCAACTTGATTATACCCTCCATGCCTTTGTGGAACGATTCCACAATGGACAGAAGAGTTGGTGGGCAGCCAATCTTCTTTAGTGCCCGGAACTGACCCTTACGACTGACCGAATCAAATGTCTTTGTGAGGTCGATGAAGGCAATAAACAGTGGTTGATTCTGTTCACGGCATTTTTCTTGCATCTGTCGCAATGAGAATATCATATCAATGGTAGACTGGTTCTGTCGAAAGCCACACTGTGATTCGGGGTAGACTTGATCTCCTAGGACTTGAAGTCTGCGCAGAACAATTCTGGCAAATACTTTCCCAACAATACACAGAAGTGAGATACCCCTATAGTTGTTAAAGTCGCCCTGATCATCCTTGTTCTTGTACAGTGTTATGATTCTTGAATCTTTGAAATCCCGTGGGACTTGTCCTTCTCGCCAGCATAGCTCTATTAGCTGGTGAATCTGTAGAGTGAGTGTGTCTTGCCCACTCCTGATAACCTCTATTGGAATCCCTTCCTTACCTGGGGCCTTGGCAGATGCAAGTTCATTTGTAGCACACTTAACTTCTGTTATGGTGTGTCGTGTGTACATGTGGTCCAGAGTTGGTAGGGTCTCTATGGCGTTGAGGGCATCATCCGCTAGTTTGGTCTCACTTGAGTAAAGCTCCAAATAGTGTTCTACCCATTTATCCATCTGCTGTTTCTTGTCAGTGATAATTTCTCCAATCAAGGTTTTCAATGGTGCACTTCTTTTGATCATTGTACCACAGACTTTCTTTATCCTTTCATATATTCTTCTGATGTTTCCTTTAATCACTTGCATTTTGAATGGACTCACATAACTTGATCCAATAGTCATTTGCACACTGCCTGGCAGCCTTTTGCACATCCTTCTTAGCTTAATTCAGCTCACCGAGAGTGTTACGCGTTGGTTGTTCTTTCCTTGTTTATTAAGAGAGCTATCTTCTTTTTATCAATAAAGGGCTGTATTGTCTGACTGTTTGCTGCAAACCAGTCCTGCCTCTTATGATCAACAGTGCAGTAAACCACTACCGCTGTTTTATAAAGATTTTCTTTAAGGTTACCCCACTTTTCACTTGCTGTACAATTTTCTGATGTATCAATGAAAACGTCTTCAAGTTGCTGTTGGAACTCAAAGCACTTACCAGGATCGTGGGTGTTAATCACATTAATCCTGGGGCTATATTTGTGTTTAGCTGTGTAGATTCTCTTTGGTCTCAGTCTAACCCTTGCAACAACCAAAGAATGATCCATATCACAGTCAGCACTGTGGTAAATTCGGGTTAATGCTGTTTGGTTCATATGCTGTCTCCTTGTGATGATGAAGTCCAGCTGATGCCAGTGGCTGAATATTGGATGTTTACATGTGACCTTATGCAGCTCTTTTGTTTTAAAAATCGGAGTTTATAATACATAGGTCATTTCTGGTGCAATGTTCCAGAAATCTTTGCATATTTTCATTCATGCGACCGATGTTGTATTTTCCAAGGCACACTGGCCATGAACTCGAGTCCTTGTCCACACGAGCACTAAAATCACAGAGCATATAAATGTAGTCGGATTTTGGAACTGCCTTGATCACAGAGTCTAACTGTTCATAGAACGAATCCTTCATATCATCAGGTGAAGTGAGTGTCGGTGCATATGCAGTGATAATGGTGGCAAAACCACCAGAACTTATGGAGCGTAGGGATAATAGTCTTTCATTACGTCCAGCTGGAATTTCACTCATTCCCAGAAGCGAATTCTTGACTGCAAAGTCCCACACCATGTTGCCTTTTCTTTGCCTGCTCTCTATCCTTCCAAAAAGGATGCAATTGTTTTCCCTTAGTGGCGCTTTCTCAGCGAGGCAAGTCTCCTACAGGTCAGCAATATCAATGTTAAGACGATTGAGTTCGGGATCAATCACAGCCGTTTTTCTCACGTCGTAAATATTTGTCAGGTCAGTGGAAAATCCTGGACATATGGTCTTATATTCCAGATTTCAAGCAGTAGTTTGTGGTTTCTATTTTTCTTCTAAGTAATACCTGGTGCATCGGTTTTACAGCCTGCGATCCAGATTGTGTCCTAGCGTCAAGCACCCATTGAAGCAGACAGGCTGTGGCGAATCAGCACCCAAATGGTTAAGGACTTCCCAACTTGAGGCGGGCGGTAGCTTATCGGTGACACATGTAGGTGTCTCCCACCGTCAAAGGCAACATGTGGCGCCAAATGTCTACGCCAGTTGACAAGGATTTATAACCCGTAACTGCTACATCTCGCTTTGATTCCGAGACCGGATAAAACCAGGGATGGAGTTATACCTCTCCATAGCACAAAGCCTAGACTAAAATATAGAGACCATGTGTTGCCCATGCAGCATGATCCCTCTATCGGCCTGTTCATTCCAGTGTAAATATAACAGCAATACATCTGAAACAAGACAAGCTGCAGAAGCTACCGGATCAGCAAAGCAATGCTCTAGCTGTCCGCCTGTCGGAGCTTCGATCCTAGACCAGCTGCCAAACAAGGTTTAAAACCTGGTCTGCCCTGCCATGACATTTTGTCTTTAGGTCATCTTTCCTCGCACCAGGATAAGGCTTGTACTTTCCCAATTGCGCTCTTCAGCCCGAAGCTGTTTGCAAAATGTGGGGTGTTGGGTTTGGTAAGCGCCGCCCAACGTTCGGCGCTAACAGAAAGGAGGTAGTACCGTGTGCTGTCATTACGGTAGCTCAGTACATATCTGACTAAGACCTGACTAAATATATATAATATATGATACACCTATCATATGGTTGAGAGTAGCTATACATCAGATACCGTAGCCGACCATGTCTGGATCCCACTAAAAGTGAATCACTGCGATATGTCGGTCGTTCCCTTACCAGCAATCTGGAACCGCCATCCTCAACAGTCGAATGTTCCATCTTAGCATCCACTTCAATCCATGGATCGCATGGTCTGAGACCATGTTTAAAAGATACACTTACTGGTAATAATATGATCATAATTCTGTATATAATGACTATCTTTATTTTATAATTTTAAATAATCCTAAATTATGTGAATTAGTACATTTAGTATCATCATTACCTCACTGATTTTCAATTCTAGGTACCATATACATTGCCTTGGCGCATCAGCCCAAAGCGTGTCTTCAAAAAAAAATATATCTTAGTCTATATCCCAAGTGAGTCCAAAGTGCACCCACATAACAGTCCAGAGATGTTACTTCAATCTCGGCAAAATATAGTGTACCAGTGTTTCTGCTTAGGGGAGTAGCGTACATCCCGGACGATCCCCCATATTGCCACGTATCGTTATGCAAGTGCTGTTTAGTTATATATAGCCTTATCCATTCGATAACGTGACTTTATCTTTTTCAATCTTCTTTTCATCTACTCAAACTTGTTATCTTATTCTCGCTCGTTATCTTCATCTTGACAAGTTCATGTCATTAAATTACGTGACTTACAACTGTCGACATCTCAGTATTATGGCTGGATGTATACTGCTCTTTCATTCTGCACCATCTCTAACTACTGACTGCTAGAACACAACACGACACATATATGAATTTAACTCAACACAGACTGCGTTTTCTACACTCTATTAATCAATGAAATACAATACAGTTCATCTATACAAACGCAATTGCCCAACAATACCATACAATATGTATAAAATGGACACAACTATTCTATCATTATTATGGCGGGGCAATCACTGCCCATCGCCAACTTCACGGTCCCACGCAGAATGACTTTCAAGATTGATTGATTGATTTAGGAATCAACATCACAGCATTCGGGGCAATCCCATAAGCGCTCCGTCCCCATCCTCAGCAGCCAGCGAAGAGTTCCAACACCAATAGTACCAGTAGCAATCTGATTATATGTCCGTCTCGCCTTTCCTCTGAGCGTTGAGCATCGGCCAGATCCCCTCGTCACTCCTCGCTGCCTCATTCTTGCCAGACCATGGTAATCCATTTGCTCCTCCGAGGTGTGCACGTGCTCCCACAAGGCCGGAACCACGTCTGCCTTGTCATGTATCAATACTCCACCAAGTTCTGCAGAGCCAGCCAATCTGTCCGCCTGTTCATTTCCCAGCACACCGGCTGGGTGTAATGACTCAATGACTTTCAAGGAGAAGCTTCACTTTTTATTTTTCACGGAGCGACTCCCGGCGCTTTTCACGTGAAAAGTGCTCATACTGAGTCACTTTTTAGGTCAAGCTGCATTTCTGAAAATTAATGAATAATGTTTGCAATACGTCACTATCATTGAATGTATGAAAGAGAGTAGTGATGTGCTATATAGAACATGTTTTCCTGTATGGCTGTGATTTTTGAAATGTAAATGAACAAACTAGGAAGAGTTTGGAAGCAACAGAAATGCGATTCCTGAGACGAATGTTGCGAATTCCTTGGACTGCCAAAGTGACTAACAACGACTGCCTGAAATAGGCGGATGAAACTAGAACACTATATAAAACGATAAGGAAGAGGCAAGCAGCTATCTTTGATCAAGCGATGAGAAGAGAGGCATTGGAGAACATTGTGATAATTAAAAAGATCGAGGGGAAGAGAGGCGGAGGCAGACTAATAGAAATGATGCTGGATGGATTGAGATGGTTGCAAGGAGGAATATCATAAGCAGAGTTGATCCAGAAAACCAAAGACCGAGATCTGTGGAGAGTCATAAACGAATACGTTAGCCGGCATGGCAATTGATGATGATAATGATGTTTTGTAAAAGTCTATCCTTGACTATGGAATGTGTAACTAAATAGCTAACTATGGAAATATTGTTTTAACTAACTAACTAAATAACTAACTAACTAACTAACTAACTAACTAACTAACTAACTAACTAACTAACTAACTAATTAACTAACTTACTAATTAACTAACTAACTAATTATCTGACTGACTGACTGACTGACTGACTAACTAACTAACTAACTAACTAACTAACTAACTAACTAACTAACTAACTAACTTACTAACTAACTAACTAACTAACTTACTAACTAACTAACTAGCTAACATTTATATTCAGCGGCGCATATATGCATTACAGCTGTTTTGTTAAATGTTCAAGTTTCAAATTTTTTTTTTTAAATTCGCATATCCTTTACAGGACATCGCTGTCAACAGCAGCATCTTTCAGCTGTCTGTTGATTTCTTGGCAAGATTACGCTCAGTAGTTTGCCATTGCTTTCTGAGCGGCCGGCTCAGTTATCCCGCAAGTCACCAGCGTGGGTAGAACCGCTCCCAGTTCTCGCCCGCTACGAGACTCTGCGTGATAAACGGGATTACGGAGAAAGTATTGTAACCCCTCGGCCAGAGAGACCGGCTGAGGTTCAAATTACCAACACAAATTTAATTTTCTTTATATTTCTCTCTTCACATTTTTTTTTTCGCCCTTAAACTGGTTAATTTGGATATTCAAGACTGCTCGATTTCTGCAGCTTCTCTATATTGATAAATGGTTGGTGAATGATCTTCTTCTTCTTTCGTTCGCCTAAAATATGTTTATAACTGCAATGTTGTCTCTTGTATGAATCTAACAGTCTTTTTTAGTTCATTCAGCGGTCCATAGAGTTTATCTTCCACTGTTGTCTCTCTAGGCCAGCAGGTTCGCCTGGATATGTTGTAGTTTGGGCAATCCTGGAGTATGTGTTCTGCTGTCTGCGACGCCAAACCACATGTGCACATGGCTGAGTCACCAATCTTGAATTTTGTATACATGTGGTTGCGTAATCTATTGTGTCCTGTTCTGAGGCGCAGAAGAATGGTGAATGATGTAAACTCATGACAGGAGCCTTCCGATTGTCAGAAGAAGTTCCCCTTCCCCGAATGTTTCCGTCTTTTACTTTCAAGCTACTCTATGGGCGTGGCCTACCCCTGGTCACCACTCCGGGTTTATTTCTCCTGTCGTAAATTCGTGCTCTGTTTTGAGATCAATATTTAAAGAAATTCACATTTTAAACCTGTTTTGAGATGTCGGATTCGGTTTCTACTTGTTCCACGCATGCGCATTGTGCCTGCTCCCAAGTGGATGTTCATTAATGGCCCCAGCAGGAAAGAGTAATAAAAGACAGCTAAACAATATTTTAAAGATGTTGCATGTCCTCGTGCACTCGGTTCCTCACACATATTCTAGCATTATCAACCGAGAGAAGTCATCTTCTTCCCCAGCCGCTTGTCTCTGTCGTCACCTCTGCATCGGTGGTTCGCTATTTACCATTATATGTCGCTGCCGCCATGTTGTCTTCTCCGTACCTCGGTCATGACTCATAGAACCGCACAAAATATACTAGGCAATGAATGAATCACCAAACAACAAGGAGTAGATTGTGAGCTTTACTAAAACACGATTACAAGAAACAAATTGGACGCTTGCGGCCCAAGCCTTCGTCAGCAGAGAACAGACAAACACAAACCAACACAAAACTATATGAAACACACTACATGACAATAATATTAAGGGTACTTATCTGAATCTGTGTCCTAGCTTGGAGTGACAGACGACTTACACAAGTTTGACGGCTATCAGTGGATTGTACGTGCTGGTCAACGGGTCAAAGGTCAAAACGTCAGAAGCTCAGCTATTGGCTAAACAACTCGGCGGGAAGGGGGTACGGTGGAGAGACGCCCATGTGGGCAAAAGTTAAAAATAGGGTAGGCGAAGATGTCACGGACGCACTTCGCAATTGGCAATTTCTCTTTGTGAGCTCGAAACACAGTGGCGGAAGATTTCATTGCGTTGGTCCTCACAGAGGGGCATGAGTAGCGGTCGCTCGGAAAACGATTGCAAACCTCCAAACGCAAACCTGCCAAGAAATCCCTTACAGCAGAAATAATGCTGGGGCAGACTGCGACGTCCTGCAAAGGACATGCAATTACCTTTCAGTGGACTATACAACTGGGGGTGGGGTGGGATGGGGTGGGGTCTGGAAATTAAATGAAACTGTGTTGGACATTGAGGCCGTGAGGGGAGAGTGTACCCAACTGGAAGATGAGACAGTTTTCCAATATTTGACGATCCCGTTCGTGGGATACTATACTGCAAACAATATATATATATATATATATATATATATATATATATATATATATATATATATATATATATATATATATATATATATATATATATATATATATATATATATATTAATGTTGCATGTTCTTTGCAAGAAGTTATAATAAATTTCAAGTTAATTTTCTGGAAGCTTTAGATTCAGTAGTTTGCCATTGAATTCTAAACGAGAAGTCAAGGTGGAAGTGCAACTGACTGGTATAGGGAATGAACCCACTATGCGACGCCAGCGTCGTTTTCTTCTCTCTGGATTCTCGGGGATTTGCTTAGTTTTCTCCATAAGCCAAGCTTGACTGATTCAGTCACACCATGTTAGTCCTTCTATTCTGTGAGGACAGCAATTAATGAATGTGTGTCATGTATTCAGTGGCGTGCAGAGGTTCTTTGATGCCCAGGGCCAACCCCTTGATTGGATGCCCCTAAATTGTTATTTACCTCATTCATTCCTCCTCCCCTCCGACTGCACTGTGCTGCCCTCTCTCCCTAACTTTATGCCCCCTACTGGCTAGATGCCCGGGACCGTCGCACCCCCTCTGCACGCCACTGCATGTATTAGTAATTGGGTGGGTGTGATTACAACCGCTTGAAGTGAGGTTTCTCTGAGTGAGATCGGACTATCATTTAACAATATCTTTCTTGTATTCCGAAACAGCAGTCCTGTCAAGATATTTACTTGGCATCAACATGGGAAACAAGGCGACGAAGTTCAATAGATCTAATCTTGAACAAGCCAAGTTGCAACCGGGGGACATCATAAAAATGAGCCGTACCACACTTTCTAATATACGTGGATACTACCATTTCGCTATATATGTGGGAGGTAATTTGTCACATTATATGATATATTTGTTGGTGATACCTCACTTCAGAAGGCCGAATCATATATCTGTGTGGGACGTAATATAGAACAAAAACATTGGTCAACAGATTCATTCATTCATTTATTCATTCATTCATTCATTCATTCATTCATTCATTCATTCGTTCAGTAGCATGTCCTTTGCAGAACCTCGCTCCCATTACAACCTTCCGGAAAACCTCTCGTTCATAAACAAGATGTCCCGCTTCCGATACACCTATCTAGATATCATTCACCACATCATGCATCCATCTTCTCTTTGGCATTCCTCTTCCTCTCATCCCGGGCATATATCGCTCCATTATTGTTATCTCCAAACTTCAGTGACGTTTCAAGTGACCAAAATATTTCAATTTTCTTTGTTTTATAGTCGATAATAGCCAAACGTCTTCAATATTCAGTTCTTGAAGCATGGATGCATTTATTATTTTCTTTATCCAAGATATTCTTAGAACTCGCTATAACATTTATATTCAAAGGCATGCGCTGTTCAGCTTGATTAATAAGTGTCCAGGTCTCACAGGCGTATGTTGCAGTGGGAAAGATGCATGCTCTTAAATATCCAATATTTGTAGTTCTCTCTGTGCCATTCCACAATTTATTCAGTTGTTTTAGTCTTTGAAGAGCAATAGACATTCGTCTTTTAATGTCTTTCATTGTGTCACCATTGTTGGTAATCAATGACCCAAGATATTCGAAGTTTTCCACCACCTCCAATTTGTCCTCATTATAATATATTTCTGTCTCCATAGTTTTATCTGTATGCAATATCTGTGTTTTTGCTATGTTGCGATATACGGTGTGATTTTCACTATACAATTGGGTTGAGGTTATTAGGTTTTCTATACCATTCTGTGTTGTGGGCAGCAATATGGCATCATCAGCCATCTGAATCTCAGGTATGTCATGACCACCGATTTTACAGCGAGAATGTATTCATACATATGGATCCTCGGCTGAAGGAGTCAAAGTAGAAGGACAAACCATCAATATCCCGAGATACACACACAAGTTTTAGTTGTAGTTTTACTTTCAGAGTCTGAAGGTAGTTTGACCATCAGCTTAGACGACGTAGCCGAGGAGAGAGATCAGAAGGAATTATTATTAAACTTTAGGAAATCCGAATAACGGAGCCGCGGTTGCT
>JACEFZ010017519.1:7500-21107 GCA_014155875.1 Cepaea nemoralis | reverse complement strand
AGGGGAAAATGAAATATAAACTAACAAAAATTAATGCAGCTTTACATAACGGAATTACGACACATACAGGACGTTGCGGCGACTAGCCTTCATCATCAAACCAATACATGCACGAAACACAACATATAGTACAGGAGAAGATCCTCCGGTGACTACATTAATAGAACTACGTCCTTATGCCTTTATGTAGTCACCGGAGGATCTTCTCCTGTACTATATGTTGTGTTTCGTGCATGTATTGGTTTGATGATGAAGGCTAGTCGCCGCAACGTCCTGTATGTGTCGTAATTCCGTTATGCAAAGCTGCATTACTGTGTGTTATTTTATATTGCTTATATTTGGTAAGCAGGCACACTAATAACTATGCTACCGAGGTTCCTATAGATTACAAGAGTTATGTATATATGTGACAAGAGGAAAGTAAAGTAACCGACCAATGTTGGGTATATAGAGCCATAGTATTAGCTTAGTCAGCACTCGATAGATAATGTGAGCAGTAATACACTTCCCGCCGTGTAAGACAAGTAAAGAACCAATGAGGCGTACTCCGTATCTGGTTTTACCTCCATATATTTAGAGACACATGTAGCACTCAATCAGTGTTGGGGTCATCCTACGCTGACCCGCATTCACTTAAAAGAAAGAAACAAGCAACAGGCCATGTTATACGCCTTAAGGCGCATTAGGTAAATGGTGCAAGACTTATATTTTTACCGACCAATCGGAATTCTTTGGTCGGTATCACATAGGCCGCCTTAACTTCCCAAGACATATCTTGGTACCCGTTTTAGGCCTGGATCTACCTGGGGGACGTGGTCAAATGAAAATTATCCGCCCCAATGCGGATCGAACACATGGTCACCGGACGGGAAGTCTTGCCGAGCGGCCCAGGCGATAATGTTCCCATAAAAACACGATCATGTTCCTACACCAAACACGATCGTGCCCCCCCCCCCCCCCCACCCCCCCACACACACACCACACACACACACCCGCGAGGTCATGGTCCACACAAACACGATTATGTTTCCACACAAACACGCAAGATCATGCTCCCACACAAACACGATTATATTCCCACACACACACGACCATGCTCCCACACAAAAACGATAATGTTCCCACACACACGATAATGTTCCAACACAAACATGGTCATCATCCCACACATACATGATCGTGTTCTCACACAAAGGCGATCATGTCCCCCACACACACGATCATGTCCCCCACACTTACGGTCATGTTCCCACACAAACACGATCATGCCCCCCCCCCCCCCCCGCCAAGACACACACGATCACATCCACCCCCCCCCACACACACACACACACAGATACACAACCATCTATTTTCTGTATTCTTGGTAAGTTTGACTCTCGATGCCTTTCGTGCAATGCTCTACCAGGTAGAGGTCGTGACCACATTTTTCCCAATCCCGACTTTCCGGGTTCGAAGTCAACCGCAGGAGATATCCGAGCAGATCGCTTTGATATTATTTTCACTGCCACATGAGTGTCGGTCGTCAGAAAGCATTGGCAAACTTTTTGTGTTTGTTCTTGTATTGCATATCCTTTTTACAGGACATCGCTGTCAACACCAGCACTGCTGTTATTTGATATCTTGGCAAGTTTACGTTCAGTAGTTTGCCATTGCTTTCTGAACGACCGTCTCCCATACCATCACATTAAACCCCAGCGCCTCCCCCGATGTGTCTCCACCTTGACGTGGTGGGGGAGCTTGCGTGTCCCATCGACCCCATTTGCTTGCTGATGGATGAAAAACTACATATCGGACAGCTTATGGGATAGGGACCAGACTAAGAGAGACACAACCTGCTGCTCTGCAGGTGAGACTGAGGATAGCAGTCTAAAATTTAAATCAGGCGCACGAAGGCAGAAGTTCTTGGTCCGGACAAAACACTAAAGGCTCCCTGTCGAGGGCTGTGGCTGAACGCCTCTAAGCCACAAACCCTCGGACCTGAGAGCCGGGCCAATAGCCACCTTTCGAAAAATAAAGGCGTGATACTGAGCAAGCTACATGCTCAGGTCTGATAGAAGTTCGAAGGCTCTCAGCTGGGGGATATGAGAGATTCCCGGATGAGAGGGCCAGGCCGTTTTTCGTTCACGTTGCACGAAGGTAAGGTGCTGAGCCGGCAGCACAAGTAGCCTACCTCGTGAGCGAGTACAAAAAGTCAAAAAAGTGCCCCAGTCGAAGAAAACGGCTGCGAAAACTATATCTAACTCATAGAGAGTGTAGACAAAAGTGGAAGAACGTCCCAATGACGCAAAATGGAACGCACGGCGAGCGAACCTATTGCGTGGTCCGAAGTCAAAAGCAAAAGCTTACCGAGTTGGTGTCGCTTGCAGTCTGACCGTCCCTGGTGTGTGCTAGAGCGATCAGTGGCAAACGAGTTGCCCAACACATGGAAGTGAGGAACTAAAGCAGCCATGAGCAGGACGTGGCAACTCCTCGGGTGAGCCCAGTCACAGAGCAATATGTGCCGGCTCTGCAATTATGGAAGCCTCCTTGGATAGCGAGGGAATGCTCATGGTCTGCCCCTGCCTTCCCTTGAGGGCCGACCACGATGTCGTTCATCGTTCTATCTTGACCAGCTGAGATGTTAGCGACATCACAACAGTCCAACGTGCCTCGAAACCAGAGGAAGGCTAACCTCATTAAAAAATGCCCGCTGAAGTCGGAAGTGTCGTCCTACGGGTGGCAAACTAAAAATTGACACTACGCAATTACGTCCGAGTGAAATGTCTCGTCCGAATGTCTCCCGTGCTAGGAACAGCTCTGACTACCTAGTTTCCGAATGCCGCTCTTGTTCGGAACATGCTCTGACTGGGTAGTCTTCCGAATGTCTGTTGTGCCTGGAAAAGCTCTGATGGGCGCAACGACAAGCACATGTCCGAAAACTCGCTGAGTGGATGCCGTCTGCAAACCTGTCTGGTTTGTGCGGGAATGACCCGGGGAAACGAAATGACCAATATATTGAAGTGAGGATTTAAAGCAGCCATGAGCAGGACGTGACGATCTCCCTCGGTGAGCCCAGATCCAGGGCGTTATGTGTCGGCCCTGCAACTATGGAAGCAACCTTGGATGGCGGAAAATGCTATGGACTGTCCCTGCCTTCCTTTGAGGGATGACCGTTGTCCTCGACCGTTCAACCTTGGCCAGCATGGTTGCAGATGGCACTACAAAAGTGAGAGTCTCCCAGGAATGCTACCTGGTCAAAAAAGCACGCTAAAGTCGATGTGTTTGCCTACGGGTTTCGGCCCAAGGGCGCATAACAGACACACCGCAATCACATCTGAAAAAACACTCCGGATGAACGAAAAGAAGAAGAAGAAACCCCAGCGCGACACGGTCTGCTACCAAATCGGCCGCAGCTGTGTTTCGAACGCAGGTAAGCGGAATTACGAACCGCGTCCGTAACGCCTTTGCCACAGAGACAATTGCAAACTACTGTTTATTACATTAATATTGCTATAAATATAAACAAATGAAACAAACTTGGAAGTTTCGGGGACATGTTATCGAATGACTGACAGAAAAAAAAAAGAAGAGAAATAAACAAGTTGACGACATAGCGGTAAATATTATCACCATCATCATCATCATCATCATCATCATCATCATCATCATCATCATCATCATCATCATCATCATCATCATCATCATCATCATCATCATCATCATCATCATCATCATCATCATCATCATCATCATCATCAACGTCCTCCTTCACCTTCTCATCATCATTATCATCTTCTTCATCATGATCCTCAACCTCATCATAATCTTCTCTTCATCTTTATCATCCTCATACTTATCCTCATACACATCACCCTCAACATCATAATCATCACCCTTACCATTTTCATCCTCATCTTCTTCACGATCAACCTTCTTCTCATCTTTCTCATCCTCATCATAATCTCATCTCATCATGTTCCGCTAATAGGCTTCATGTATCCGTATTCCCATGGACTCTGTTATTCCCTGTGCCCATCGTTTACGTGGTCGGCCGCTTCCTCTGCTTCCCTCTGGTCTGTACGTCATTGCTTTGTTGTGGTATTCTGTTAGTCGATAACCTACTTGCATGGCCAACCCCTTTGGCTTGCTACCTTCTAATAAAATCTAGCGCAGCTATAACTCCCACTTTATTCCTGATTTCTTCATTTCTGATCTGATCTCTTCTTGCTACATTGAGTTACATTTGGAATACAGAATGAAAATCGCTTCAGTTGTTCACAATGTTAAAACAGGACACTCCTGCCATATGACGAGCACTGCGTATTTTAAATATAACATATTTGCACCATCTCGACGTTTAGAGATTGACAGCGGCTAAAAATAGACATCGCCCACACTGTCACGTTAACTACATCTGCCAGCGAGCTGACGAAAATAAATCGCACCAGTCTACACCGGAGCAATTCGATTGGTGCGGGCAGAGGAATTATCATAAGTGTAGTTAAATTAGGCAATTGGGATGGATTGCTGCAAAGGTGTCCAGATTGCTAAGTTTAGGCGGAAGTCGCCAAAATGAATCTCTAGGGGAAAATTGTGTTTTCCTTTTGGGATACAATGTGTCCTTTATTGGCTGAGGTTAGTGTACATTTATTAATAACCATATATATCAATGGACGATATTATAATAAAGATTTCAATCTTATTTACAGCACCCTATCTTTGTGATAAGAAAAGTAGGGATTTAAATCTAGAGAATTTCACAGATGGTATAGTGTCGCTTGTCGTCCCAGGACAAACGTGGACTCAACAAGCACACCTTAAGTTCCTTATACTTGGGAATTATTTACAGACTTTTGTCTACACTCCTCCGTTCTGTCTTCTATTCTCTCTCTCTCTCTCTCTCTCTCTCTCTCTCTCTCTCTCTCTCTCTCTCTCTCTCTCTCTCTCTCTCTCTCTCTCTCTCTCTCTCTTATTCCTTCATAACATACCCTGACAACAGTTTCCTCCAACAATTAATAAAATATTTATTGCTGAAAAACTATGTCAGTTGTATGTATTGAATGTGTATATGTAGTTGGTAGTGTCTGCTAGTGTGAGTGCAAGATAGGACTCTGGAATTCGTATGTGCCGTATCTTTCTCCCATCTTCATACGGCCAAGCAACAAGACATTTCACATATATGGACAGCTCTCACCCTGGATGCTCCGTTCCACTTGAGTCTGGAGGTAATCCGATATTGGAAAAATGTTCACCGTTGGATCATCGTAAAATAATGCGATCACAGTAAGTCTTTGACGTAGACAGAGTTTTCTTTTCTTTTTATTACGTTAATAAATCCATCATGGAAAACACATCGCCACTGTCCAACACTGTCTAGTGCTACTGTAAACGTTCTACACACTGTCTCTAGTTAGTAAAATTGTATATTTATCCACCTTGCAAATGCATGCAGTTTTAGGTCTCTCTGCTTTCAACAGGTTCACGTGTTTTTCATTTATGTGCTTTACTTGTATATTCTTTTGTGTATACAGAGTTCTTTTATTTATGTTAGGGTATCTCTTCTCACGATGATAACATGTCGATGTTCCTAGTGGTTCTAGGTAGGTACTTTATCTGCCCACGTGAAGTTAATTTATTTCATCTTCTCTGTACCTGTCAGGAGTTTTCACGGAACCTGTTGGTGATATATATATATATATATATATATATATATATATATATATATATATATATATATATATATATATATATATATATATATATATATATATATATAAAATTAGGAGATATGAGTCTGCTTCAAACTAATTCTTATGTGAGAGTCTTTCTTCAGCCGTACTCAGACGCTTCCGAAAAGATACTCTGACATAAGACAGATGAGTTCACTAAAGTCTAAACGATTTGCTAAAAGAAGGAAATGGTAAAAGCCACGCTCAGACACCTAGTTCCCTATGCTAGACTATTAAGCTAAGGCTAGTTTACCTTATATAATCTATGTTAGTCCTAGAATTGAAATACACCAGCACATAAGCACTAATATCCCATCGCCTTTAAAAAATAAGGGACTTATATCTCTTTTCTACTTCAGGACACATAGATATGCTCCGTCCAGTTTGGGAGCACACTACCCACAAAACAAGTTTCCAACTATATATACCTGGGTCCAATTCTCCGTTCTCGTTTGATGTCACTCCATCAACAATCTAATTTGCCGTTTTCCCTAACATCAAAAGTCTGCTATATCACGTATTCGTTCCTGGCCGCTCCGTCTCGTCTTTCTCCGTTGAGTCCCGCGTTCCCCAACTCTCGTACATCAATCAGTTTAACGCTTTGATCCACGTCTTCGTCCGTTCCACAACCCGATGTCTCCGCGTTCGTTTCTTGTCCGGTGAAATCGGCAGGCAATGACCCCTCACACTGTATCTTACTTCTATACCATTCGGTCAATGACCGTCACTTTGTCCTCGCTCAAGACTGAAGGCTCGATTGTTAATTCTGACTCACGGTCCATAATTTTCCATTCTCATATATTGCAATTAACTTTATATGTCCAGTTATCAGGGAATCACTAAACTCGCAGTATCCGTGACATAGGCCCCCTCTTAAGAGAGTTGACCGCGTCGACTCTTCCTCACTGTAGTTTTGATTCCTATGATCCACCAACCTATTCCTCTTCCTCTGGAGTTGGATGTCTAGATAGGAAATCCGCTCCTACATTCTCCTTACCAGGGATGTACTCCACTGTGAAGTTGTACGGCTGCAGCAACAACGACCACCGCATCAACCGTGCGTTGAGCTTCTGCGAAGTAGCTAGGAACATCAAGGGTTGATGATCTGACTGTACCCTAAACTGTACTCCATACAAATATGGTTGAAATTTTTGTACGGCCCATACGAGTGACAAGCATTCTCTTTCCACTGTAGAATAATTCTTTTCCGCCGGTAAAAGTTTCTTACTGGCATAGGCTACAGGTTTCAACACCGAAGCGTCTTCTATCCCTTCTTGTAACAAGGCTGCTCCAATTCCGATCCCACTCGCATCTGTTCTTAGCACAAAGGGCTTTGAAAGGTCTGGGAGTTGTAGAACTGGCTTGTTCACCAACGCCTCCTTTAATTGACTGTAGGCCCCTTCGCATTCTGAAGTCCATATAATTGTATCTGGGAGTCCCTTTTTCAAGGTTTCCGTTAATGGATTTCCCAGTTCGGTAAAATGTGGGATGAACTTCTTATAAAACCCACACAACGATAGGAAGGATCTTACATCTTTCTTAGTTTTAGGTCTTGGAGCTCGTCTTACTTTTCCAGATTCTTCTCCTCCGGGACAATTTTTCCTGGAGTGATAGTATGACCTAGAAATTCCAGAGTTTGGTAACCAATCATGCACTTGGTTGGGCGCGCGGTAAGCCCTGCTTCCCGAAGCCTGTTAAAAACTCTCTCCAACGACCCCAACTGGTCATCTAAACTGTCACTAGCAATCAGTATATCATCCATGAATGAGATAATGGACGGATCACGTAGAGGATCTAACAAAACTCTCATCATGCGAGTAAACATACTAGGCGCATTGCTGAGTCCAAAAGGCATGACGTTGAACTCATAGTGTCCACTGGGTGTACTGAAAGCCAGCAGAGGTCGAACTTCCGGTTTGACCGGGATCTGATAATAACCCCTACTCAGATCTACTTTAGAGAAGTACTTAGCCTTATGGAGCCTGGCGAATAACTGGGTTGGATTCGGCAAAGGTTCCACATGAAACTGGGTATGACTATTCAAGAGTCTATAGTCAATACACAACCGGTGTTCTCCAATCGGTTTACATAACAACACCACTCCGGCATTATATGGGGATGTGGATGCCGCGTCACATCATCCTCTAACAGTTTCTGTATCTCCTCCTCCCAAGCCTTCTCTTTAGAAAATGGCACTGGGTAAACTTTTTGGCGGACAGGATCTTGCGTGGTTAAGGTCATCTCGAACTCGACCAGCTCCGTCCGTCCTGGTTTATCCGTCAGGATCTGCTTATGGGATTTGAGAACCTGGGCAATCTTTTCCCTCTCCTGGAGAGTCAGATCAGGGTTCACCTGTACTTCCCGATAAGTTTCCTGGTGCACTAGAGGGTACTCCCTGCCCTCGTCTGGTCCGGTTTCAGTCTCCACTGCTACCACCATTGCCATGAGATGGGCTGCTCCTTCACCGGTTCTTTCTTCATATTTCCTCAAGAGATTAATATGGAAAATCTTCGACTTTCCCCGGATCCGGATTTGATAGTTGGTTCTGGATACCATCCTTTCCACGGGAAATGGTCCCTGCCATCCTATCTCCAGTTTGTTGGTTCCCGTTGGGAGTAGCAACAAGACTTTGTCTCCCACCTCAAGAGCTCTGTCTCTAGACCTACGGTTGTAGTACTCCGCATGTCTCTTTCTGGCTTTTCTCAAGTTTCGAGTCGCCAGAGCCCAGCCCGTGTGAAGTTTTTCCTTCAGTTCCTCCACGTATTTGTACGAGGAGATCACTTCTTCTGACGTCCCTTCCTCCGTCCAACTCCTCAGCAAAGCTTCCAATGGTCCCTTGATTGGTCGACCAAACAGCTAGAGTAGCTGGCGGTACTCCTGTTGAGCCATGCGGCACTTCCCTATAGGCAAAAAGGGCTGCCGGGATGTATTCATCCCACCTATCAGGTTTTTCCTGGGCCAGTTTCCTGAGCATTGTCATCAACGTGCCGTTGAAACGCTCTACTTGTCCATTAGCTTGAGGGTGGTAAGGACTGGTATGTATATGGTTGGAGTGAAACACCCCAAAAACCTCCTCCATGAGTTTCCCACAAAACTGTGACCCATTATCCGTCAGAATCTGATTAGGGAAGCCTAATCTTGTAAAAGCCTCCATCAATGCATCAGCCACTCGTTTCGAGTCAATGGTTGGCAATGGTATGGCTTCACTCCACATTGAACAGCAATCCACCATTGTGAGGATATACATGTTCCTCTTCTTAGTCCTAGGAAGAGGACCCACGATGTCGATGGCTACCCTCTCGAAAGGAGAGTTCATAATGGGCATTTCACCCAACACCACCGGCGCTGTCCAGTGTTTCGGTGCCACCCTCTGGCACTCAGGGCATGATTTTACATACCGACGCACATCTCCAGTCAATCCTGGCCAATAATAGTGGCAGGAAATTCGCTGCATGGTGGCGGCCATACCCATGTGTCCGCTGAACGAAATGGTATGCCCCATCTGAAGAATTTGGGAACGGTAGGCTTTCGGGACTACCAATTGACCGTGTAAGTTGTCTCCCCTTCCGGCTCTCCGGTAGAGTATCCGATTCTTCATGTAGTACTGTCCTCGTTTGGGTGGAACAGCACTTTTCTGCAGCTTTTTGTAGCAAGGACGCAAAGTATCATCCTCACTCTGGGCAGTTCGTAACTCCCCTGGCATTGGGTTTGAGACCCTTGTCTCTGCCTGATCCGTTTCCTTCTGAGAGCGTGTCTGCATAGCTCCCATGCGGATTGGTTCCTTGGGGATTCCCAAAAAGACATATCGACAACCGAGGATGACGGGAAATATGGGATCAGTCAATACAGCGGCCTTGATTGTGCCGGTGACGTATCTTGACCGAATCTCCACTTGAGCAATGGGTAACTTCATGGCCACAGCACTCTTTGTCGCAGGCTGTATCTCCATGGTCTCCCCTGTGAGTTGTTCTGGGTATACCAGATCCGCAGAAATCACAGCTTCCCCATCCAGGCCAGTATCGTATAAACATTGGACTTGTTGGCCATTCACCTCAATCAACTCCACCACCGGGGGTCTCCCTTGGTCCGGAGTGTCTTCCACCTCCTCGACCTTTTCCTTGAAATCCTCGATTGGTTCCCCAAGGCGTGTTGCGAAGTTGGCATCATTTGCCTTGCCTCTGCAGTCTGCAGTATTATGTGCTTTCGACCTGCAGTGTGTGCACCATTTTCCCTTCCAAGCTTTCCGTGTGCTCTCTTTGTTCAGAGTTTCTTCGCCGACCTCAGCCTTGTCTGTGATCACTTTCTTAGGAGTCACTTGGCAGGCCGCGAAGTGAGAACTTTTCGGTTTCGATCGGCAGTCTTTTGTGTTGTGAGATGGCGACTTGCATATCGAACACCACTTCTCAGACCACGGTCGTTTTGCTGGAGAATTCGAGGTGCTCTTGTTTCCTTCCTTCACCTTCTCTGAACTCTCCGTTGACGTCTTCATATAAGGTTCCACTTTTGTTTCTTTCCAGTTCTTAGATTTCTTTCGGTCTTGTTTCTCCTGACCTTTGGTTTGCGTACTTTGTTCCACAGCCTCCCCATGTACTTCTACGAATCTTTCCGCCAGCTTATTCACAACATCAATCCGTTCCGCCCCTTGCTCTCCCAAGAATGTTCTGAGAGGTTTCGACATTTGCTTTCGCATCTGGTCGACCACCATGAGCTCTTCGAGACTCTCATAGTCCCGCTTGAATTCGGCCAAATCTATCCATTTTTGGAGATATGATTTCAACCTTAAACTGTAGGCGGCGAATAGCTCTCCCGGCTCTCTTCTTGCCGATCGAAACTTCTTTCGATACGTTTGTGCTGTGATCTCATAGTGTTTCATCAAAGCGGCTTTTAATTCTTCGTAGTTATTTTCATGTCCTGGTGGTAGGCGTGTGTAAACCTCGTAACCCGAACCTCGTAATCCCTGGGCTAATTTAAGACACCATCTGCTTCTATCCAGTCCCATAGCGACTGACATGGCTTCGAAGCGATTAACGTATTGGTCAAATTTTTCTGTAGATTCATCATAAACAGCTAAGGGAAACTTCATGGCATGGTAGCTAGGTCCACACATGTTGGTCGAACCATGTGAAGATGACCCTCCTTCCGCTCCATCTATTTCTCTCTTAGTTTGTGTTTTGAGTTCTAGTTCTCTCATGCGGTATTCATGTTCTCTGTTCTTGTTGGCCTCTCCGCGTCCAACCGCTTGTTGGTCTGTTCCATTTCCATTCCTTTCAATTCCAACTCGGCTTTTCGATCTTCCCTTTCTGCTTGGCGAATTTCCCTCTCCCTCTCCTGTATGTAATCGGTTAGGGCCGAACCAGATAAACCAATTTATTCCACGTTGGCCTAAGTTCTGCTGTCGTTAATTTAGGAGTGGCCATTCGTTAAAGAAGGTGAGTCAGCACGTAGAGTAAAGACACTTAAAGGCAGTAAAGAAATACTCACTATGGAAATATAATCTATTTATATATATCAATTATATATATATATCTAGGTCTATGGTTATATAAATATTTATTTATCTACGACACTACAAAGTACACCACAACTACTCTCTCAACCACAAGAGGAGATTTAGGATAAAGACTTATGTAGACGTGTAAGAGTGTGCACAAATAGGTACTGTGTCTTAACACCTATACACATTCGTCCTGTCAGGATCTCTCTCACTGTAAGGTCCCCAAACATTAATGTAATGTCTCTAACATAAATGTAATGGCACCATATATCCCATGGACATGCTTCCATTAAAAATCATCAATATGTATACTTATATGTATATCCCAATATGTAGGTATGGGTACCCTGCTATGCATATACCACGCTAAGCAAATACCCCTCTTTAAGCTACCCCCTTAGTTAAGTACCCCCCTATGTATTTGAAGTACCCCGCTATGCATTTGAAGTACTCCGCTGCTCCACCATTTAATGTCGCTTGTCGTCCCAGGAGGAACGTGGACTCAAAAAGCACACCTTAAGATCCTTATACTTGGGAATTATTTACAGACTTTTGTCTACAATCCTCCGTTCTGTCTTCTATTCTCTCTCTCTCTCTCTCTCTCTCTCTCTCTCTCTCTCTCTCTCTCTCTCTCTCTCTCTCTCTCTCTCTCTTATTCCTTCATAACATACCCTGACAACAGTTTCCTCCAACAATTAATAAAATATTTATTGCTGAAAAACTATGCCAGTTGTGTGTATTGAATGTGTATATGTAGTTGGTAGTGTCTGCTAGTGTGAGTGCAAGATAGGACTCTGGAATTCGTATGTGCCGTATCTTTCTCCCATCTTCATACGGCTTAGCAACAAGACATTTCACATATATGGACAGCTCTCACCCTGGATGCTCCGTTCCACTTGAGTCTGGAGGTAATCCGATATTGGAAAAATGTTCACCGTTGGATCATCGTAAAATAATGCGATCACAGTAAGTCTTTGACGTAGACAGAGTTTTCTTTTCTTTTTATTACGTTAATAAATCAATCATGGAAAACACATCGCCACTGTCCAACAATTGTCTAGTGCTACTGTAAACGTTCTACACACTGTCTCTAGTTAGTAAATTTGTATATTTATCCACCTTGCAAATGCATGCAGATTTAGGTCTCTCTGCTTTCAACAGGTTCACGTCTTTTTCATTTAAGTGCTTTACTTGTATATTCTTTTGTGTATACAGAGTTCTTTTATGTATGTTAGGGTATCTCTTCTCACGATTATAACATGTCGATGTTCCTAGTGGTTCTAGGTAGGTACTTTATCTGCCCACGTGAAGTAAATTTATTTCATCTTCTCTGTACCTGTTAGGAGTTTTCACGGAACCTGTTGGTGATATATATATATATATATATATATATATATATATATATATATATATATATATATATATATATATATATATATATATATATATATATATATATATATATATATATAATTAGGAGATATGAGTCTGCTTCAAACTAATTCTTATGTGAGAGTCTTTCTTCAGCCGTATTTTAGACGCTTCCGAAAGATACTCTGACATAAGACAGATGAGTTCACTAAAGTCTAAACTATTCGCTAACAGAAGGAAATGGTAACAGCCAGCACGGACACCTAGTTCTCTATGCCAAACTATTAAGCTAAGGCTAGAGTACCTTATATAATTTATGTTATTCCAAGAATTGAAATACACCAGCACATAAGCACTTATATCCCATCGCCTTTAAACAATAAGGGATTATTCCTTTTCTACTACAGGACACATAAATCCAGCTTTCGTCCAGTTTGGTAGCACACACAAACCACCATAAACCAATTTCCCACTATATATACCTGGGTCCAATTCTCCGTTCTCTTTTGATGTCACTATTTCAGCAATCTATTTTGCCGTCTCCCTCACATCAAAAGTCTGTGAAATCACGTATTCGGTCGTTGCCCCTCCGTCTCGTCTTTCTCCGCTGAGTCCCGCGTTCCCCTACTCTCGTACATCAATAAGTTTTAAAGCTTTGATCCACGTCTTCGTGTTTTCCCCAACGATCGTCTACGCGTCTCCGTTGCTTGTCCGATAAGATCGGCAGTCAATGACCCCTTATCACAACTTTATTTTTCTTCATTACCCTTCGGTCAATAACCCACACTTTGTCCTCGCTCAAGACTGAAGGCTCGAGTTTTATTCTGACTCACGGTCCATAATTTTCCATTCTCATATATTGCAATTAAGTTTATATTCCAGTTTATCAGGGAATCGCTAAACTCACAGTATCCTGTGACATATAGGCGATTCTTTTCCTGACCTTGGAGAATTTCAAATGAATATCTTTATTTGTTCAGTTCATGTATATTACGAGGAATGAACTTCTCATTCCCTACTCATTCAGAATC
>JACEFZ010017519.1:0-2500 GCA_014155875.1 Cepaea nemoralis | reverse complement strand
AAGAAAATCTTCGCGTTCAATTGCTCCTGGTCTATTTAGTATAGCTATAAATACTGATTTCAGCATATTGCTTGGTATATATCCACTGCTGTAAATATCATTCAACATTTTGGTTAATATTTATTTTAAGTTGCATGTCCTTCACAGGACGTAGCAGTCAACCCCAGCATTTTCGCTGTTCGTGATTCCTGGGCAAATTTTACGTTCAGTAGTTTGACATTGCTTTCTGAAAGACCGGCTCCTAAACCTTTTTTCGAAAAAACCAGCACCGCTGTGTTTCGAACCCGGGTATACGGGCTCACAAACCGCGTTCGCAAGCCCTTAGCCACAGAGGCCGGTTAATATTGGTTAATATATCTATTCCAAATTCTCCCATTACTTCTAATTCTTCTATTGTGATTCCATCTGGCCCAGCTGTTTTTCCTTCCTTCATATGCTTGATAGCGTCATCAACTTCTTCTTCTAGAATAGGTGAATAAACACCTTCGTTACATAAACGTGTAAATAAACAACTACATTACATAAACATGTAAATAAACAGCTACATTACATAAACATGTAAATAAACAGCTACATTACATAAACGTGTAAATAAACAACTACATTACATAAACGTGTAAATAAACAACTTCGTTACATAAACGTGTAAATAAACAACTACATCAATATACGTGCAAGAAACAACTACATCGCAGACGCGTGGATAAAAACAAAAAAATGGCGCTGAGACTAAGCTAAAGAGAACTGCCAATCACAACTAAGATTATCGTGACATGATCTAACGACGTCACCATCGTTCTTTCCACTGACTAACCCGATCATTTCGACTCTGATTATGACTTCTTATGTCCAAAGCAAATATGAAACGGTCACAACATTACAAGAACATGTTTATCAACGTAAACAAACACACATAGAAATCATGTCATTTGTCGATATCTTTTGGCTGAATGTACTGTTTGTGAACTTTCGCGCAAGCTGAAATCACTGTCCAATTCAGGCGACATTACCATGAAACAAGAAATGACAAAAAGCGGTAAAAAGCTACACTGGTTAGTTCTGTAAACATTAATTTGGTTACAAGCTAGAAGATCGAAATGGTAGTTAGTGTGATAACAGGGAGCTTGGAAGCAACGGAGATATGGTTCCTGAGCTGAATGTTGCGAATACCTTGGACTGGCTGAGTAACTAACAATGATTACTCGGAAGAAGCTAATGAAACTAGAACATTATATACAACTATGAGAAAAAGAAAAACAGCGTTCTTTGGTCATGTAATTAGAAGTGAGGTATAAGAAAACATCGTGGCGACTGGAACGATCAGTGCGAACAGAGGTAGAAGTAGACAGTGAAAAGATGCTAGATGATCTGAGATGGTGGTGTGGCCGAGGGGAAAAGATTAAGGAAAGACTGAGTTTCCTTTGCTACGGTGATAAGAGGTAGAGAGTAGCTTTGATTTTGTTAGGGCCAACGAAGAAAATGAATAGAGTGAGAGAGACTGAGAGAGAGAGAGAGCGAGAGAGAGAGAGAGAGAGAGAGAGAGAGAGAGAGAGAGAGAGAGAGAGAGAGAGAGAGAGAGAGAGAGGGGGGGGGGGGGAAGCGAGAGACAGAACCTCGCACCGCCCTAAACTAATTTTAAAAAAAAGAGATGGTAATTAGATAAGAAAATTCGAGAATCTTAGACAGAGGTCTCACTCAGTCAGGAACTGTCATGTTGAAACCCATACAGTGGATTAAGGTGTTAGATTGTGGTGTGTGTGTGTGTGTGTGTGTGTGTGTGTGTGTGTGTGTGTGTGTGTGTGTGTGTGTGTGTAGTGGGTAATATATAACAGTGGGTAACCCCTAACCAATCAACAGAACTTAAGACAACAGAGTACACCAAGTACCACAACACGGTTGTTACAAACTATAGCTGGCTAGTCTAACACAATAAAGAACTTTGACACAGACAACAATTAGGCACCACAAGAAATAAGTTACACAACATAAATCCTAAGGCGCGACATAAACAAAACAGTTGTGACACCACGCAACCATAAGTTTCCTTATGTTGCTACCCCAACATGAGCCCAGGAATGCTGACACTAGTCAGCCACTCGATGTCATAAAGTCATCGGTTGATCACAGATTCAACTCAGGAAATTGTTCCTATAACTAAACAAGCCGAAACAGGGTACACTGCTCACATCTCCCATCTTCACGAACTGGGCTGACTGACTGCTAAACACAAAATGGCTACAGATCTTTCTTTGTCCAGCTCTGATTTAACGGGTGTCCATATTTTTAATTAAATCAGGCCAAACCAAGACGCGTTGATTTGGTGCTGCTATAGTGGCAT
Source organism: Cepaea nemoralis (assembly GCA_014155875.1). NCBI lineage: Eukaryota > Metazoa > Mollusca > Gastropoda > Stylommatophora > Helicidae > Cepaea > Cepaea nemoralis. Next base: position 162 of record JACEFZ010017519.1, on the reverse strand, counting down.
GGGGGGATGTCATCAACAGAGTTTATCCAGAAAGTCCAGAACAGAGATATGTGGAGAGACACTGGCTATACCAGGTGGCAAGGCACAATCTGGTGATGACGACGATGATAATACGATAGAATGCCTGGAAGACGGCATCCGGGGGGGGGGGGTTTAAAAAGG
>JACEFZ010017518.1:0-20857 GCA_014155875.1 Cepaea nemoralis | reverse complement strand
TTCCCGCCAATTCTTGTTTCTTGGCGGGATTCGGGACACAAGCGGACCAAGGACCTTCATAGTTTTTAGCCTCCGCGATGTTATATAGTAGACGGCATTTTGAGACTTCGCGTTGTTACTCTGTAGACCGCATTTTGAGACTTCGCGTTATACCAGGTTCGAATCCTGTGTCTAAGGCTCCAAAATTAGTCCTGTAACAGTGTAAAGGACTAACAAAGACTTGGTTTCATATCAATAGGGTTTATTTTCTTGATGGTGACCAGTTCTATTAAGATGGCGTCCTTCCAAGTCCAGACCCTGATCTTCACTGCCCCCTGACAACCAACTACGTCACGACTTGAGCATCTCTCTTCCCATTCTCCTCCGATGCTCAATTGTGCCGTAGCCTTTTCCCACTAGGTACTAAATACTCTACTTCTGTTACAGTTTCCTTCCATGCTTTGTTGTAAACAAAGCGCAATTTAAGGTTCTCACAAAGTGAATTTCAGATTTCGACGATTGCTTCCCCTCCTGTCTGGATGAATTCTGTTGTTATATCGTCCCAGCCTGGTGGCTTCCCTTTCTTCAGATTTGCATTGCAAATCTGACTGCCTGTAATAATGGTTCTAGTTGTTCCTCTTCGCTTTCGTGTAAATTATGTGGGTTCTTCGTAGTGTCTAGTACATTTCTCCACAGTTCCCCTCTCATCCTTCCAGTATATAGTTGCTTTCAGTTAAATTGTCTTATAATTTATTACAAGTAATGATGGTCTGCCCGCTTCGTGGCTTAGAGGTTATGACTTTTCTCCGTAATCTCGTATATTCTCGTCGGTGACGTGATGACGGTGAGAATCAGCAGTGGTTCGAATGGCATCTGTAACTTACGGGGTATGTGAGCCGGCCGCTCAGAAAGCAATGGCAAACTACTGAGCGTAATCTTGCCAAGAAATCAACATACAGCTGAAAGATGCTGGTGTTGACAGCGATGTCCTGTAAAGGATATGCAAAAAAAAAAAAATGATGGTCTGGCCGGTCTCCCTGGCCCAGGCGTTAACGTCTCTCTCCGAAATACCGTATATCCACACGAGGAACGTAACCTGCGCGAGAATCGGTAGCGGTTCTCGCCACGTTGGTAAATTACGAGGTTTGTGAGCCGGTCGCTCAGAAAGCAACAGCAAACTACTGAGCGTAATCTTGCCAAGAAATCAGCTGAAAGATGCTGATGTTGACAGCGATGTCCCGTAAAGGATATGCGAAAAGAAAAATGATGGTCTGAATTCGCCTGTTTAACGTTCTGATTTTCTTGAGCAAATCTCCTTTCTTTCTTAACAACTTGAAATGCACTATTCCATTATACAGCGGGCCTTGGCGGACCAGTATGGGCTGAAAGGCATATAATGGGACTATGGGCCCCACAACAAAAACAGGGGGACGTGGGGACCTCATGGGGCGGCTCTTGCCTCGGGGGCAACCGCCAACCCTTAAGAAAATATAAGTGTTCATTACTAAATTTTTCTTGCTGTCTCTGATCGCAAGTATCATTTTTCTAGTATATTTTGTGTAAATGCCGGTCTCCCTGGTCTAGGAGTTACACGACTTTCTTCGCAAACCCCTATATATTCTTGTGAGTAACGTGACGTGCGCGAGAATCGATAGCGGTTCTCTCCGCGTCGGTAACTTACAGGGTATGTGAGCCGGCCGCTCAGAAAGCAATGGCAAACTACTGAGCACGGGGGAATAGGTGGCCAATCTTTCCCACATTGCCTGAGAGCACGGGGGAATAGATGGCCGATCTTTCCCACATTGCCTGAGAGCACGGGAGAATAGGTGGCCAATCTTTCCCACATTGCCTGAAAGCACGGTGGAATAGGTGGCCAATCTTTCCCACATTGCCTGAAAGCACGGTGGAATAGGTGGCCAATCTTTCCCACATTGCTTGAGAGCAAGGAGGAATAGATGGCCAATCTTTCCCACATTGCCTGGGAGCACTGGGGAATATATGGCCAATCTTTCCCACATTGCTTGGGAGCAAGGAGGAATAGATGGCCAATCTTTCCTACATTGCATGAGAGCACGGGGGAATAGATGGCTAATCTTTCCCACATTGCCTAGGAGCAGGGAGTAGGGGGATAGATGGCCAATCTTTCCTACATTGCCTGAGAGCACGGGGTGGGGGAGGGGGGCGGAATAGTTGGCCAATCTTTCCTACATTGCCTGAAAGCACGGGGGAATAGGTGGCCAATCTTTCCCACATTGCCTGAGAGCACGGGGGAATAGGTGGCCAATCTTTCCCACATTGCCTGAGAGCACGAAGGAATAGGTGGCTAATGTTTCCCACATTGCTTGAGAGCAAAGAGGAATAGATGGTGAATCTTTCCCACATTGCCTGAGAGCAAGGAGGAATAGATGGCCAATCTTTCCCACATTGCCTAGGAGCAGGGGTGGGGTGGGGGAAATAGATGGCCAATCTGTCCCACATTACCGGAGAGCACGGGGGAATAGATGCCCAATCTTTCCCACATTGCCTAGGAGCAGGGGTTGGGGTGGGGGGGGGTGGGAATAGATGGCCAATCTTTCCCACATTACCTGAGAGCACTGGGGAATAGATGCCCAATCTTTCCCACATTGCCTGAGAGCAAAGAGGAATAGATGGCCAATCTTTCCCACATTGCCTGAGAGCAAGGAGGAATAGATGGCCAATCTTTCCCAAATTGCCTCAGAGCAAGGAGGAATAGATGGCTGGTCTGTCCCACATTGCCTGAGAGCAAGGAGGAATAGATGGCCAATCTGTCCCACATTGTCTGAGAGCAAGGAAGAATAGATGTCCAATCTTTCCCACATTGCCCGAGAGCAGGGGGAATAGATGGCCAATCTTTCCCACATTGCATGAGAGCACGGGGAAATAGGTGGGCAATCTTTCCCACATTGCACGAGAGCAGGGGGAATAGATGGCCAATCTTTCCCACATTGCCTGAGAGCAAAAAGAGGGGGGGGGGGTGGAATAGATGGCCAATCTTTCCCACATTGCCTGAGAGCACAGGGGAATAAGTGGCCAATCTTTCCCACATTGCCTGAGATAACGGGGGGATAGATGGCCAATCTTTCCCACATTTGGAAAGCAACGAGCCCAGACGTTCAACCAGCGTCCGACCGTGCTCATTACATTACCCAGGCAGTTCGCTATCAACTTCGCTAGCGCGCCCGCCTAAAATGTTGCATGTCTTTTGCAGAACGTTACGACCAACCCCAGATTGATTTTCTAGTAAGTTTTACGCTTGGTTGGTTGCCATATATTCCTGTGTGTAAGCGGTAATCACCAAACCCGACACCCTACATTGTGCCTATGGCTTCTGGGGGAGGAGTGCAATTGGGAGGGTTCAAGCCTGACCCTAGTGCGAGGAAATTCAATCTCAATCTGAAGACTAAATGTCATGGCAGGGCAGACCAGGCTCTAAGTCTTGGTTGGCAACCGGTCTAGAATGGAAGCTCAAATAGGCGGACAGTTAGATAATTAAATGCTTTGCTGATGCGGGCAACTTCTGCAGCTTGTCTTGTTCCATACGTATTAGTATTATCTTTCCTGTGGAGTAAACTAGACAGGCCGAGAGAGGGATAATGCTGATGGACAACACATGGTCTCTAAACTCAACCCAGGCTTTGTGTTATGGAGAGGTATAACTACATTTTACAAACTATTTTCTGTAAAGACGGCAAGCTGCCAGTCATATCCTATAAGTCATGCCCATATGTCCTGTACCTGGTCGAAGAGGAGAACAATTCAAAATAATGTATTTCCTTAGTATATGTAAACACAGAAGCCACAGACAATAGAGTGCATGATTTATTGTCTGACATATTGCAGAGTTATATACCATATGAAGAGAATAAATGAATATACTTTAGCTGAAACAATTAAAACAACCGGAAAGGGCAATCCAGCCAATAAACGTCTGCAGTAGTAAGATGTGTCGATCGACAGGTGCAAATATCGCAGCTCTGCTGCAAACTGACACAACGCAACATCGGACGAACGATTAAGAAACGAAGAAGAAGAGAACATTTAAATCACACCGTCACAGGTTTTGTTTCAATGTGGAACATTTGTTATCCCCACGAGAAAGACATTGTCTAACCCATAATTTCCCTGACCGAAATGGCCATCTTTCCTGCAGGGCCAGTTTAAATTACGAAGAACGCATGATCCTAGCTAACATAAACAGACAGACGCAGCTCTTCAAGAGGAAACAGTTTGCCGTCAGGGACATTCGTAACGTGAGAGGAGCGGCTTCCACCACAGATATAACTGACCGCATGAAGCAGCTTGACCACGGCGATGTAGACTTTGACGCCTACCTCCAGATGCAGACGAATGCCGACTTGGATGCTGATGCTACCCATCACAGAAGGACTAATGGCTGTGTGAACCTGGAGGCTTTCGGTACAAAGAAATGTAGTGTGAACTTGGAGAGCGATGTGTTTCTCACCGAGGACGAGAGCTCCTAAATCACATAGAATTTCCACGTCTTCTTACAAGGTTTGTGTGAACGTCTGTTGCAAACTGGGCTGTGAATTATCTGTCTTGTTTGTCATATTTGTTGTTTGTTTCGGAATTTATGTTATGCGATAGCAGGTAGTTGCGCGGAATAGAAGGGCTTAAATAAAACCAGAGAAGAAGCATCAATGTTGAACTCATTGAGAGAACTAGAGGTGCAAGAGTGAATCAAGGAGTGAAGAAAAGACGGTTGAGCCGGAAAGAACACACACTGAGAAAACTTTAGAATAACATAACCAGCAAATCCTTCTTCTAGAGAAGAGAATCAGAGACGGATGAATAGTATGGGTTTGTCCCGGACAAGGCTGCATGAAATAGCAAAATGTAAGATGGTTTGGAGTGAGATGGGTGAGGGATTGTGTTCAAGTGGGGAATAAAGGGCGATAGAGAGAGAGAGAGAGAGAGAGAGAGAGAGAGAGAGAGAGAGAGAGAGAGAGTTTGTGTGTGTGTGTGTGTGTGTGAGAGAGAGAGAGAGAGAGAGCATGTTGTACTAAGGAATAGTCAAATGCTTAGGATACAGGCTTATTAAATCTAGAGACTTGGGTTCCCCATACACAAACACACACACGTGTGTGTGTGTGTGTGTGTGTGTGTGTGTGTGTGTGAGAGAGAGAGAGAGAGAGAGAGAGAGCCCATTCTAGGTAAACTACGAGTAAAAGAACAAGTATCCCCCACAATACGTGGCTTGAATCAAACTCGCTCGCCATATTAACCCACTGCCAAATCATATGTCATGTCAAGAGACGTAATCACACACCCAGTTAGATGGCAATATACACAAAGTTGGGGGAGAGGATACATATATAAAAACAACAATACACAAGGCGAGAGGAGATTATAGCAAATTTGTGGAAGTCAAAAGAAATGAAACTTAGCACCAAACATAGAATATTCGATTCTAATGTTAAATCAGAACGAAAACGAATACAAATAAACTTTTTTTTCCTTTTTTTCCCCCGCATATCCTTTACAGGACATCGCTGTCAACATCAGCATCTTTCAGCTGATTGCTGATTTCTTGGCAAGATTACGCTCAGTAGTTTGCCATTGCTTTCTGAGCGACTAGCTCACGTACTCCGTAAGTTATCGACGCGGTTGGAACCCCAACAGATTCTCGCCGTCGTCACGTTACCCACGAGAGTACACGGGATTACGGAGAAAGACGTTAAAGCCCTCGGCCAGGTGAGCCGGCACAAATAAACTAGAAAGATGAATTGACTGGTGCTTGCGCAAAGTATAATGACTAAAATAGTATGACAGAATCACCAATGCTGACGGAGCTCTGGGGAGACCTAGACAAATAAATACCAAGAGCCTAGAGCCTGTTGAGCCTAGAGGTAACTAAAAGATGCTGATGTTGGATAGGCCATAACAAGTTAGTTGCATATCCTTTACATGACGTCGCAACCAACCCCATAATTTTTTGGTTGTTATTGATTTCGTGACACCTCTGTGCTCAGTAGTTTGCTTTCTTTATTGCGTTTATTGCTCTCTTAACGATCAACACTCATATCATTGTATGAAAACCAATGCAAGGCGGTCTGCTGCCAAATCTCCCGACAGCTGTGTTTTGACGCGGTATGCGGGATTAAGAATTGCGTCCATAACCCATTGCCACAGAGCTGGTGGATAGGTCATACATTGAGAAAACTGGAGAATAGTATAACTAACCCCGGAAGGTTAACCCGGTCAACAAATGCCCGCAGAAGTCGGATGTGTCGGCTTACACGCACAATTAAAGAGGCACACCGCAATCACATCTGTAATCATCCGGATGAACGCAGAAGAAGAAGAAGAAGAAGAAGAAGAAGAAGAAGAAGAAGAAGAAGAAGAAGAAGGAGGAGGAGGAGAAGAAGAAGAAGAAGAAGAAGAAGAAGAAGAAGAAGTATAACTATAAATGCCTTTGTCTGGAAGGTGCAGGGTAGACAATAGAAGGCGACCGACCTACAGACACATGAGAAGTAGAGACGGAAATTGATAATATGGAGATGAAGGGATAGGAACTGCATGGGGCAGCTAAGGAAAGGAGTACTTGGAGTGAGTTGATTGTGGGCCTATGTACAATCGGGGAATACAGGACGAGAGAACTGGAAATCATGGACCATACAGGCACCATGATGGTAGCATCAACACTCAGTGTCAGCTAACAATTATGGCATTTTCCAAAGCAAATGATGTACTTTGCGGCGGGCACCGCATCTTCAATGTGGTTTAAGAGGTCTGCGTTTGGGTTGATTTTCGGTTGTAAAAACGGCCTGGATAGTTGCTGCGGCAGCTGCTGTTTCTTTTTCTTATTTCTCTTCCACCTCCTTCTCCTCATCCGTCCCTTCCTCCTTCTCTTTACTCTTCTTCTCCTTCTCCTGCGTCTTCTTTCCCTTGTTAATCTGGGTGCTGAAGAGCTGTATATAAAGATACTTTGAGTTTAACGCATACATTAATGTATTCGTCGCTGCCACTAATTCACAAATCATTCACTCGGCGCCAGTCCCTTTCCCTTGTTAATCTGGGTGCTGAAGAGCTGTATATAAAGATACTTTGAGTTTAACGCATACATTAATGTATTCGTCGCTGTCACTAATTCACAAATCATTCACTCGGCGCCAGTCCCTTTTCCCTTGCACCTAAACACTAAATGACTCAGCAACCAATCATTACTCCTTAAAGCAGTTTGATATCCTTCGGTTTCATTTGTCCTCTACAGATTACTCGATCCTGACACACAGGAAAAGCCAATATGGTGTTAACAATAACCACTGCGAAGAATGAGACAGAGAGACGCTCGAATGGTTTTCGTACGTTCATTTATCAACTATCGCCTATACTGTTTCTTCTGTGTCAAAAATGAAAGGCACGAAAATCAATATTTATATATATACATTTTATATGTTATACATATGTCACTGTCGTGTACATTTCATTTCTTATTTACATATGCAAGAATAAAAACAGCGGCTAATAAAAGAATGTTCAGTTGCATTTGGTGTGAACTTAAGAGTGTTGTAGTCACGCTGAATGGTGTGAACGTAGCGTGTGGAGTCACGTTGAGTGGTGTGAACTTAGCGTATTGTAGCCATGTGTAGAGGTGTGAACTTAGCGTATTGTAGCCATGTGTAGAGGTGTGAACTTAGCGTATTGTAGCCATGTGTAGAGGTGTGAACTTAGCGTATTGTAGCCATGTGTAGAGGTGTGAACTTAGCGTATTGTAGCCATGTGTAGAGGTGTGAACTTAGCGTATTGTAGCCATGTGTAGAGGTGTGAACTTAGCGTATTGTAGCCATGTGTAGAGGTGTGAACTTAGCGTATTGTAGCCATGTGTAGAGGTGTGAACTTAGCGTATTGTAGCCATGTGTAGAGGTGTGAACTTAGCGTATTGTAGCCATGTGTAGAGGTGTGAACTTAGCGTATTGTAGCCATGTGTAGAGGTGTGAACTTAGCGTATTGTAGCCATGTGTAGAGGTGTGAACTTAGCGTTTTGTAGCCATGTGTAGAGGTGTGAACTTGGCGTATTGTAGCCATGTGTAGAGGTGTGAACTTGGCGTATTGTAGCCATGTGTAGAGGTGCTTGCTTGCTTGCTTGTGTTCGTTGGCTTGAGCTCCAACGCGAAGTCCTGTATGTCGGATGAAGGCATCCTGTTGTCCAACATCAGTGTGATGTCATACAGGACCTGAGGTTTGCGTGAGTATCCGTTGTCCCATGTCTGGCGTATTGGTGTGCAGACTGGTGGTTCTTCGCCGTACAGGCAGACACTCTCCGACTTCGGAGGAATCGGTGATCCTACTGACTTTAGCCAGGACCCCGAAGGGACCTGTTGCCCGGGGCGCTCGACGAGGACGCGTCAGTAGGTCTTGGCCAGTATATAACCCAGCCCTGGTGTCTTGGAAACACCTCTGCGTCCCAGGTGTAGAGGTTGAACTTGGCGTATTGTAGCCATGTGTAGAGGTTGAACTTGGCGTATTGTAGCCATGTGTAGGGGTGTGAACTTGGCGTATTGTAGCCATGTGTAGGGGTGTGAACTTGGCGTATTGTAGCCATGTGTAGAGGTGTGAACTTGGCGTATTGTAGCCATGTGTAGGGGTGTGAACTTGGCGTATTGTAGCCATGTGTAGGGGTGTGAACTTGGCGTATTGTAGCTATGTGTAGGGTGTGAACTTGGCGTATTGTAGCCATGTGTAGGGGTGTGAACTTGGCGTATTGTAGCCATGTGTAGGGGTGTGAACTTGGCGTATTGTAGCCATGTGTAGAGGTGTGAACTTGGCGTATTGTAGCCATGTGTAGAGGTGTGAACTTGGCGTATTGTAGCCATGTGTAGAGGTGTGAACTTGGCGTATTGTAGCCATGTGTAGGGGTGTGAACTTGGCGTATTGTAGCCATGTGTAGGGGTGTGAACTTGGCGTATTGTAGCCATGTGTAGGGGTGTGAACTTGGCGTATTGTAGCCATGTGTAGAGGTGTGAACTTGGCGTATTGTAGCCATGTGTAGAGGTGTGAACTTGGCGTATTGTAGCCATGTGTAGAGGTGTGAACTTGGCGTATTGTAGCCATGTGTAGAGGTGTGAACTTGGCGTATTGTAGCCATGTGTAGGGGTGTGAACTTGGCGTATTGTAGCCATGTGTAGGGGTGTGAACTTGGCGTATTGTAGCCATGTGTAGGGGTGTGAACTTGGCGTATTGTAGCCATGTGTAGGGGTGTGAACTTGGCGTATTGTAGCCATGTGTAGGGGTGTGAACTTGGCGTATTGTAGCCATGTGTAGGGGTGTGAACTTGGCGTATTGTAGCCATGTGTAGGGGTGTGAACTTGGCGTATTGTAGCCATGTGTAGGGGTGTGAACTTGGCGTATTGTAGCCATGTGTAGGGGTGTGAACTTGGCGTATTGTAGCCATGTGTAGAGGTGTGAACTTGGCGTATTGTAGCCATGTGTAGGGGTGTGAACTTGGCGCGTGTAGCTCTGTCTATCGTTCTCTGTTGATCTATGCGTTGATGTCTGTTTAGTTTTTCATTGTGATTTCCTTCCTGCCTTCCTTCCCTCCCTCCTTCTCTCCTGCCTGTCTACCTGCCTGCCTGCCTGCCTTCCTTCCTTCCTTTGGTTCTTTGGCTATTCAATCTTTCTCTGTTACAAATTATATGACCGGAACTTTATTTATGTCTGACACAGCCTATTTCTTCCACTGTTTCTATCTTCATTCCAGTCTCACATATATCAGTCACAGTTTTGTCTGCTGAACACGCGCCTGTTTATATCATGTGATATTTTTCTTATAAACCCTGTCTACTGCGATGTGTTCCTTAGAATCAGAAAAATGATAAGTAGGGATGGAATAACATGCCGGCAAGGCAGTGATGATGAGATCAAATGGTCACGAATCATGAACATTGCGTTTAACTGCCAATCTGAACATCCCTGCATTGGTTTAACACATGAAATAAGTTTAAGTGAAGTAAAGCTGTTCTTATAAAATCAAATTGCAAACATTTGGGAAAAGTCAACTGTGGGGGTCAGCTTTACAATTTTTTTTTCGTAAATCCTTTACAGAATATCGCTGTCAAAATCAGCATATTTCAGCTAATTGTTGTTTTCTTGGCAAGATTACGCTCAGTAGTTTGCCATTGCTTTCTGAGCGACCGGCTCATATACCCCGTAACTTACCGACGCGATTCTCGCGCACGTCACGTTACTTACGAGAGTATACGGGATTTCGGAGAAAGTCGTGTAACTCCTAGACCAAGGAGCCGGCTTTACAAAATTACAGCTAAAAAATAGATGACGTTGCGCTACAAGCCTTCATCAGCAAACAAGAAACAAACAAAAAAAAAAAACAACAAAAAAAACAAACAACGGAGATCACATTCAAGTAACCACGTTAAGGTTAAGAATACTTTGAATCCACGTGAAATCAAAATAAGCAAGCAGAATGAAACGAAGCATGTATGTGTCCTTAGATTCAGTTTCGTTGTTCCACACTATTATTATGTCTTAATGTAGTCCCTTTAGTGCCATCGCCGGCTCCGTGGAGAATAAATTACCGACGCAGTTCGTAATCCCGCATACCACGTTAGAAACACAGCTGTGGGCGAGTCGGCAGCAGACCGCCTTACGTTGGTTTTTAAAATGAAATGTTGTGGGTGCCGGACGTTCAGAAAGCAAGTTCAAGCAACTGAACGTAAACTTGCCCATAAATCACAACCCCCCCCCCCCCCCCCCGCCAAAAAAAAATGCTGGAGTTGACTGCTACGTCCTGTAAAGGATATGCAACTAACTTTAGTGGCATCCGTTGTTTGTGAGTTGTGTTGTTATTTGTTTGTTTCTTCTTGTTGTTGTCTGCTGAATGAAGGCTTGTCACCACAACACCCTCTATTTTTTTTGTATAATAATAATTTTGTACAGCTGAGCTACCCTTTGCATTTTCCATTTTTGTAGTTTAAGACAGTGTTTTCAGGACACGGTACCCCGCGGAGCAGTATCTCGTATCAATTCTCGCAGAAGATACTTGTTACTAAATGACAACATTATGTAGGTGTTCATCATTTGATAAAGTGAGTAAACCTTCAAATCGAGAACATCATGTTTGTCTAGATAGTATATTGCTTTTTCCTCCGTTGGCTGGCTTTGAACTCAAGCGTAGTCCATACACGTATTACTACTTATATTGCACCTGACTGATTTTTGCGTGTGGATTGGTATTCCCTATTATCAGCTTCCCTCGCCATCAGGCGAACCCACTCCGACTTCTGAGATACTTGTACTTTACGTCCTCCAGTCAAGGACGAGAAGTCAACATTTTAGTCCAACTGACCGGTGTAATGGTTGAACCTGCTACCTCGGTATCAGCACACTGGAAGTTTAAGAGTGTGGGATCTTATCCATTTGACCATGCTGTCCTCCATGTGAAAAAAACAACAACAACAAAACAAAACAAAACTAGTTTCCAGATGTGTGTCATCTAACGTCCAAGGCTGAGTTTCCACCCCAGCAGAATAGAGGTGTTGAAAGTATATACAATCATGTAGAATTAATCAATCAAGTAAATTAATCTGTCAAGTATAGTCTCAAAAATGATACTAGGATGACACTTTCCAACACTTTCTGATTCTCTCTCGTGGCGCACTCCTACAGACTGCCGATCGTCCATATTCCTAATGGCATGTCCCCACTTGCATCATTGCCTACCTCTTACTCGCCTTCCTCCGACCTTTTTCTGTTTTATTTTTTTTTCTCAATGTCAAACGTTGCACATCCTTTGCAGGACGTCTTAATCCCATCTTAATTTTAAAGCAATGTTCACTTTCAGTAGTTTGCCGCTGCTTTCTAAACGTGAAGTCAACGCTAAAGTCCAGCCGACCGGTGTGGAGTGAACCCATTACCCCGACTTCAGCGCACAGGAAGTCAAACGCTAGCGCGTTTAAACTCTCGGCGACGCTAACCTTTATGGATTTTATAGTAGCCTTATGTTGTGAATATATTAAACTCTTAGTGTACACCTTGAAAAGTCGCTTTAGGTCAGTGGACAATCAACAGCTCGAGAGATGACTGGGTACAGTCTACGTTAGTGGACAATTAACAACTCGAGAGAGGACTAAATACATTCTAAGTTAGTGGTTATTCAACAGCTCGAGAGAGGACCCGATATGATCTAAGTTAGTTGTCGTTTCGTGTGAAGTGCTTTTGAATCTGCCCAAGTTTTTTTTTTTTTTTGAACGTGAGTGCATGTTCGGAGCGATGGCTGGTGGCTATGTCCCAGAGTTGACCGGTTTTTGCCTTATGCAGAAATGCGTGGCTGCTGGGCTTCTGGTTGACTGCCACTGCCGCCGGTGATGAACTGTATTTTCGTGGACTGTGTGGGTGAACATCTAGGAAACATCCAGATAGGAAAATGACTGCCGATTCCATCAGAGATGAATTGGGTGTTTCGTGGGGGACTGGTGTGTTGTAATTCTGGCGGCGGCATTATGCACAGTGTATCTGTGCGGGCTGTTGTTTGTCGAGACTCCTTTCTTTTCCACTTTTCACATTGGGCAGTGGGGAGCGTTTTGTGTGATATTCACTGGCACAGGAACGGAGCATAATGGGGACGACCCGTTGCTGTGAAGTTGGAACTGCGACTAACTAACTAACTAACTAAGTTAGTTGTTTATCAACAGCTTGAGAAAGGACTAGATATAGTCTAAGTTAGTGGTCCATCAACAACCCGAGAGAGAACTGGGCACAGTCTAAGTTAGTGGTCCATCAACAGCTCAAGAGAGGACTGGATATAGTCTAAATTAGTGGTCCATCAACAGCTCAAGAGAGGACTGGATATAGTCTAAATTAGTGGTCCATCAACAGCTCAAGAGAGGACTGGATATAGTCTAAATTAGTGGTCCATCAACAGCTCAAGAGAGGACTGGATATAGTCTAAATTAGTGGTCCATCAACAGCTCAAGAGAGGACTGGATATAGTCTAAATTAGTGGTCCATCAACAGCTCGAGAGAGGACTGGATATAGTCTAAGTTAGTGGTCCATCAACAACCCGAGAGAGAACTGGGCACAGTCTAAGTTAGTGGTCCATCAACAGCTCAAGAGAGGACTGGATATAGTCTAAATTAGTGGTCCATCAACAGCTCAAGAGAGGACTGGATATAGTCTAAATTAGTGGTCCATCAACAGCTCAAGAGAGGACTGGATATAGTCTAAATTAGTGGTCCATCAACAGCTCAAGAGAGGACTGGATATAGTCTAAATTAGTGGTCCATCAACAGCTCAAGAGAGGACTGGATATAGTCTAAATTAGTGGTCCATCAACAGCTCGAGAGAGGACTGGATATAGTCTAAGTTAGTGGTCCATCAACAGCTCAAGAGAGGACTGGATATAGTCTAAATTAGTGGTCCATTAACAGCTCGAAAGAGGACTGGATATAGTCTAAATTAGTGGTCCATCAATAGCTCGAGAGAGGACTGGGTACAGTTTAAGTTAGTGGTCCATCAATAGCTCGAGAGAAGACTGGATACAGTCTAAGTTAGTGGACAATAAACTGCTCGAGAGAGGACTGGGTCCAGTCTAAGTTAGTGGACAATAAACTGCTCGAGAGAGGACTGGGTACAGTCTAAGTTAGTGGACAATAAACTGCTCGAGAGAGGACTGGGTACAGTTTAAGTTAGTGGACAATCAACAGCTCGTGAAAGGATTGGCTACAGTCTAAGTTAGTGGACAATTAGCAGCTCGAGAGAAGACTGGATACAGTCTAAGTTAGTGGACAATCAACGGCTCGTGAAAGGACTGTCTACAGTTTAAGTTAGTGGACAATCAACAGCTCGCGAAAGGATTGGATATAGTTTAAGCTAGTGGACAATAAACATCTCGTGAAAGGAGTGGCTATAGTTTAAGTTAGTGGACAATAGACAGCATGTGAACTGACTGGCTATAGTCTAGATCTGTGGTCCACTGAGAACTATGACAGATGACAGGACTAGATAATTATAAAATGACCAGAATAGACTTCTAACAATGCACTCCGGTCAAGCATATAGGTGCTCAGAATTTACATTAGTGTGTGGCGACTCTGCAGCCCAGTTCGGTGATGTTTCATTTAATCTTCTTGTATACTTACGCTGGAACCTTTGCTCGATCATATCACCCATTCGGTGATAACCACTAAGTTACCGCGGCTCATGGGGAACAGGGTACATATGGTAAATATATTGAGAACCACTGTTCTAGCGCCATCAAAGTTTGTATGCCTGAAAGCAAAGAAGAAACAGGTGATCAATCTTTCCTTCACTTTGACAAGCGACGAGTGCAGGCGTCCGATCGATCTCATGGAGTTACCAGCGCAAATTGGTTGACAGTTTAAATGTCATAGTTGTACACACTATTTACAAACTACTACACTAGCAACAGGTGTGATGTTTTAGTATAATGGCTGGTGAGCATGTGTTCGAATCCCCTTCAGGGCGGGAATTGTTTGGACTATATTATAACATATTCAAGTCTCACAACTCTCGGCTTTGTCCCCGATGTCTCTCAACCGCTGCAACAGTGTCAATGAAATAAGCAGATAATACATATATATTACTATCATCATCATCATCATCATCATCATCATCATCATCATCATCATCATCATCATCATCATCATCATCATCATCATCATCATCATCCATCATCATCATCATCATCATCAAGTGCCCTGCCGACTGGTGTTGGCGATCATGCGCCTCCGCATCTTGCGATCTCCAACTGCTTGTATCATTTCGAGCTTTGTAACCCCTCCAGGCCATAACACATCTGTCAAGAATTTTCTCTCGTTGTCTTTCTCTATCTTTCTTTCCACAAATCTTTTCAGTTGTTACAGTTTATTATTGTATTTTGAAACGTATCAACATGTCCTATTGAATTACATGTGTAGAACTCATACAGACAATAACGGGTAAAGTGTACGCACTAAAAAGAGAGTTGCGTATTCTTCACAAGACGTTGCAGTCAACCCAGCAATTGTTGGCTGTTTGTGACTCCTTGGCAAGTTCACGTTCAATTTTTTTTTGGCCATTACTTTCTCAACGATTGACACTTATATCATTATATGAAAACCATGGTTGTATGGCCGTCCAAGTCGCCTACAGCCGTGATTCTAATGCGGAATGTGGGATTGTGAATTGCTCCAGGAACCCCGTGACCACAGCGCCGACAGTAAGTACTAACATAACAATAATACCAGATTTCTTACCCGGCATATTTCGTTGCATCTCGCCAGGTGTACACTGCAGAGGTATGTCTCATTCTATGTGAAACAAACAATTATAATTTGGCTGAAATATTATGTACATCGTCACAGACCTTGCGCGAATGTGAAGAACGTTTTATTATGTCCACGGGTTGTCTAACACTTAGCAGGAAGTCCTTCTGTTTATATAGTAACGGCTGGAATCCACTAATATATAATACTATGATATATTTGAGCAGTCGATTAACATTATATAATAGTCGATTCCAATGTAAACAGTAGTACTTCCTGCTAAGTGTCATATATCCGTGGATACAAGATCTGCCACGATGTAATCATATTTCAGCCAAAGATTCATTAACCGTTTCATATAAAATGATGTATACCTCTGCAGTATGAACCTGACGA
The DNA here is from genome assembly GCA_014155875.1 of Cepaea nemoralis. NCBI lineage: Eukaryota > Metazoa > Mollusca > Gastropoda > Stylommatophora > Helicidae > Cepaea > Cepaea nemoralis. Next base: position 5,221 of record JACEFZ010017518.1, on the reverse strand, counting down.
GATGCAGCAAAATATGCTAGGCAAGAAATCGTGCAATATTTTATTTATGGCTTGTGCGTTTAAGGTCACTAAATGAATCCACTGTTTTGAATAAAACAAGACTGTGTTATTATATGAACATTACTTGGAATACCCTTGTCGAGTTATACACTTTCAGAAAGCGAAGAATGACATTCTGCATGAAAGTAAAAGACCCCTGTCCACGCCTTGGAACGTAGTGGGTAACTGGTGGTTGAATAAAACAAGACTGTCTTATTATATGAACATTACTTGGAATACCCTTGTCGAGTTATACACTTTCAGAAAGCGAAGAATGACATTCTGCATGAAAGTAAAAGACCCCTGTCCACGCCTTGGAACGTATTGGGTAACTGGTGGTGTATTTTTATAGACCAACCGCCACTGGATGAGCGAGGCCATGTCATGGCGACAGACTTTACTTCCCTGAACGTTTGCTAGTATCTGTTTGAGTCTGGGTCGACCTGGGAGTCCAGGGTGACTGAAAAAGCAATTAATTAATTAATTAATTAATTAATTAATTAATTAATTTATTCATTCATTCATTCAGTAGCATGTCCTTTGCAGAACCTCGCTCCCATAACAACCTTCCGGAAAACGTCTCGATCACAAGCAAGATGTCCCACCCCCGATACACTCATATGGAGATCATCTCCCACATCATGTACCTATCTTCTCTTTGGCCTTCCTCTTCCTCTCTTCCCACGCATATACCCCTCCATTATTGTTCTCTCCAAACTTTCATGACGTTTCAAGTGACCAAAATATTTCAATTTTCTTTGTTTAATCGTCTTTAATAGCCAACCTTCTTCAATATTCAGCTCTTGAAGTATGGATGCATTTGTTCATTTCTTTATCCTTCTGCAAAACGTGCCACAAAACCATAACCATGAAAGAAAAATCAAAACCCGTATCAAAACAGATTGTGTCACTGACCACCGGGTCGGCAGGTGAGAGTCCTAGTTACTGTGCTACCATAGTTCTGGTAATGTAATATACAAGTAAATGGGAATATTCTTCAACAAGTGAATAGGTACAATTATCTCGGAACAGTCATAACATCTGATAGGAGATGCCTTGTAGAGATCAGAACAAGAATCGCCACGGCGAAAGTAACCATTAGCAAGATGAAAAATATACTGACCAATAAAAAGATGTCAATTGAAACGAGAAAAAGAGTGTTGAGGAGCTACATAGAGCCTGTTCTTTTGTATGGATGTGAAACTTGGACAATGAGCAGTCAAGCTGAAAAGCATCCGATGGCTGCAGAAATATGGTTTCTAAGGAAAAAGCAAAGAATACCATGAACAGACAGAAAAACCAATGACCAAGTACTACAGGAGACAAATGAAAATCGTAAATTGATTAGAGAAATTTGACGTACACAGTCAAAATTGTTTTTGGACATGTTATGAGAAGAAATGGATTGGAGAACTTAGTTACAACTGGCAAGATCGAAGGGAACAGACCAAGGGGAACCCCAGGAATGCAAACCTGATCAAAACAGCATGCTAAAAGTCGGATGTGTTGGCTTGAGGGTTTCGACCCAATGGTGCCTAACTAGACACACCACAATCACATCTGAAAAAACACTCCGGATGAACGCAAAGAAGAAGAAGAAGACCAAGGGGAAGACCGAGAAGTAAATACCTGGATGGCTTGGCCACATGTCATGGTCGAGACAGGAACACTGAGCTGTTCCACGACTCTGGTGATCGAGTGAAATGGCGAGTCATGACCGCCCACTCTTTCCGGCATGGCACATAGTTGATTGATAGTTCTGGTGAACGGGGTACACATGGTAAATACATTGAGAACCATTGTTCTGGATAGTTTGGTTTACAATTTAAACATAGTAGTTTTACATACTGGTTGACAATTTAAATACAGCAGTTTTACATACTGGTCGACAATTTAAAAACAGTAGTTGTAAATATTGATCCACAATTTAAATACGGAAGTTTTATATACTGGTTGACAATTTAAAAACAGTAGGTTTAAATACTGATCCACAATTTAAATAAGAAAGTTTTACATACTGGTTGACAATTTAAATACGGTAATTTTACATACTGATCCAGAATTTAAATACAGCAGTTTTACATACTGGTTGACAATTTCAATGCAGTAGGTTTACATGCTGGCTCACAATTTAAATACAATAGTTTTACCCACAGATTTACAGTTCACATACACTAGTTTTACCCACTGATTTACAATTTAAAAACATTTGTTTTACATACTGGTCCATAATTTAAATACAGTAGTTGTGCATACTTGTTCACAATTTAAATACAGTAGTTTTATATACTGATCCACAAATTTAAAAACAGTAGTTTTACATCCTGATCCACATGTTAAGTACTGTAGTTTTACATACTGGTTCACAATTTAAATACAACAGTTTTACATACTGGTTTACAATTTAAATACAACAGTTTTACATACTGGTTAACAATTTAAATACAATAATTTTACATACTGGTTTACAATTTAAATACAGTATTTTTTAATATTGTGGTATTATGGTTCAGTGGTAGAAGTAGTTGTAGTAGTAGTTAGTAGTTGTAGTAGTATAGTAGTTGTAGTAGTATTAGTAATAGTATTAGTAGTAGTCGTAGCAATAGAAGCAGTAATAGCAATAGTGGAAGTAGCTAACCTAATGACAAAAGTAGCAATGATAGTGTAGTATTAGTTGTATTAATAATAGTAATAGTAGTAGTAGGAATAGCAGCAGCAGCAGCAGAAGCAGCAGCAGTAGCAGCAGTAGTTGTAGTAGTAGTAGTAGTAGTAGTAGTAGTAGTAGTAGTAGTAGTAGTAGTAGTAGTAGTAGTAGTAGTAGTAGTACAGTGGTTCTCAACCTGTGGGGAATTTCTCCCCGGGGGGGGGGGGGGATTTTAGGGTTTCCAGGGGGGGGGGGACTGAGATTATTTCAAGATCGTGTTAATACAAAAACCGATTACTTGATATTGTTTTCCCTTCATACTTTACGGTTCTGTGCGTCTCACCCTTCTAAGATTAATTTTATAAAGTAAGTGGACCCACAAATCACGTTTTATGTGGACGTCTAGATTTGTTATAGTATGTGTTATTAAATTTAGCTTCCATTATTACGTATACTGTTGGGGGGGGGGGGGAAGGAAATTTAAGTAGGAAATACGAAAGGGGGGGGATGACGTTCTGAAAATATGGTGAAGGGGGGCGCGGGCCAAATGTTTAGGTAGGAAATACGAAAGAGGGGGGGGGGGGGATGACGTTCTGAAAATATGGTGAAGGGGGGCACGAGCCAAAAAAGGCTGAGAACCACTGTAGTAGTAGTAACAGCAGCAGCAGCATCAGTAATCAATGACACAATGCTGAGAACAGTACACGGCATCCCATCCATTCACACAGGTACCGCACTGGTAAGTGCAGTTATACAACAGTTTGTTGGAAGAATCGTTCCCGCTGATTCACAAATATGCTGCTGCTGGCATTTTCTTGATGATACCTAAATAGCAAACAGGAGATGATGCAGCAAATTGAACTACAGAACACAGCCATGCATCCCATCAGAAGCGTCGGTAAATTTAGTTTCCCCAGCTGGTCAAAAAGTGTTCCAGTACCTGGGGATAACAAAGAAGAGGCATATATATATTATAAATATGTATATAGTAATTATAATCAGGTGTTAGTCAGGTATGACTAAGCTGCCGCAAAGACAGTAGACGGTACTATCTGCTTTCTGTTAGCGCCGAAAGTTAGGCGGCGTTACCTACCCCGACACCCCACATTGTACCAACGGCTTCGGGCGGAAGAGCGCAATTGGGAGGGTACAAGCCTTATCCTGGTGCGAGGAAATGCAACCTAAAGACAAAATGTCATGGTAGGGAAGACCAGGCCTTAAGCCTTGGTTGGCAGCTGTTCTAGGATCGAAGCTCCGACAGACGGACAGTCAGAGCATTGCTTTGCTGATCCGGCAGCTTCTGCAACTTGTCTTGTTCCGTTCCAGATGTATTGGTGCTACCATTCCTCTGGAGTAAACTAGGCAGACCAAGAGAGGGATCATGCTGTATGGGCAACACATGATCTCTGTATTTTAGCCCAGGCCTTGTGCTATGGAGAGGTATACTCCATCTCTGGTCTTAACCGGTCTCGGAATCAAAGCGAGAGGTAGCATTTACGGGTTATAAGTCCTTGTCAATTGGCGTAGACATGGGGCGCCACGGGTTGCCTCTGACGATGGGAGACACCAATAGGTGTCACTGATCAGATATCGCCCAACTCAAGCTTGGCAGCCGCTGGCCAATTGAGTGCTGATCCGCCACAGCCTGCCTGCTTCAATGGGTGCTTGGGGCTAGGACAAAATCCGATTCGCAGGCTGTAAAACAAATGCACCAGGTACTATTAAAAAGAAAAATAGAAACCTCAAACTACACCTTGCAACCTGGAATGTCCAGGATTTTCCCATGACCTGACGAATATTGACAATGTGAGAAAAACGGCTGTGATTGATGCCGAACTCAATCGTCTTAACATTGATATTGCTGGCGTGCAGGAGTCTCGCCTCTCTGAGAACGAGTCACTCAGGGAAAACAATTACACCCTTTTTGGAAGGGTAGAGGGCCGGCAGAAAAAGGGTAACATGATGTGGGCTTTGCAGTGAAGAATTCGCTACTGGGAAGGATTGAAATTCCAGCTGAAGGTAATGAAAAACTATTATCCTTGCGCTTGGCAACCTCTTGTGGTTTTTGCCACCATTATCACTACATATGCAACGACACCCACTTCCTCTGATGATGTGAGGGATTCGTTCAATGAGGAGTTAGACTCTGTGAAATCACAAATACTGAAGTATTGGAAATATAAGGTTGTGTGACGGTTTGTTCTATGATCAGTCTTCGTAGACTTAGATGGATTGGACACGTTAGGAGGATGGATGATGGTAGAATACCAAAGGACATCTTGTTTGGTGAATTACAGATGGGCAAAAGATCTCAGGGTCGGCCTCTCTACGATAAAAGGTGTGTAAACGGGACATGATGATACGGCATTGTAATGCACATTGGGGGCAACGCCCCTGAACGTGTTGCATGGAGGTCAAATATCAGAAATAGAATAAAGACAACGGAGAAAATGATTGCAAATAAGTTACACACCGAGCGTGCGAGACCCTAAGATGGTGCATGATGGTGGAAACGAACATGTGTTCACATGCATCCCC
>JACEFZ010017517.1:77500-293374 GCA_014155875.1 Cepaea nemoralis | reverse complement strand
TTAGTCCGCATTTAAATTGTCCCTATCTACTATCTAGCGAAACCACAGCCAAGGGAACGGGCTTGGTAGAATCAGCGGGGAAAGAAGACCCTGTTGAGCTTGACTCTAGTCCGACTTTGTGAAGACACATGAAGGGTGTAGCATAGGTGGGAGCGCAAGCGAAATTGAAATACCACTACTTTTATCGTTTCTTTACTTATTCAGTCAAGCGGAGAGCGGGGCGCAAGCCCCTCGCTTCTGGAGTTAAGCGGCAACCGGCGCTCGTCGTCGGCCGCGATCCGCTCTGAAGACAGTGTCAGGCGGGGAGTTTGACTGGGGCGGTACATCTGTCAAAAGGTAACGCAGGTGTCCTAAGGCGAGCTCAGCGAGGACGGAAACCTCGCGTAGAGCAAAAGGGCAAAAGCTCGCTTGATTTTGATTTTCAGTACGACTACAGACCGTGAAAGCTCCCCCGATGTGTCTCCACCTTGCCGTGGTGGGGGAGCTTGCGTGTCCCATCGACCCCATGAGCTTGCCGATGGGTGAAAACTAAATATCGGACGGCTCGTGGGATAGGGACCAGACTAAGAAAGACACAACCTGCTGCTCTGCAGGTAAGACTGATGATAGCAGTCAAAATCAGGCAAACGATCCCTAAACCTCAGTTCGGACATAACCTCTAAGGCTCCCATCCGAGGTGTATGGCTGAACGTCTCTAAGCCATAACTCTAGGAAGTGAGAGCCTGGCCGACACAAACCTACATCACAATTGTGATGATGTGCTGAGAACGCTACATGCTCGGCGCAGATTCGTCCGATGGCTCTTAGCTGGGGGATATGAGGTATCCCCGGATGAAAGGGCCTGACCGTTACTCGCCCACAGACGCACGGAGGTAAGGTGCTGAGCCGGCAGCACATGTAGCCTACCTCGTGAGCGAGTACAAAAAGGTGGAAAAACACCTCGGTTGCATGTCTCGCAGACGTCCGATAGTATGTAACCACACTCATGGAGTGAGTGTAGTCAAAGGTGGAGAATTGTCTTGTTGACACGAAATGGAACGCCTGTCTTGCGAATCCATTACGTGGCAGCCCGAAGCGAAAGCTTGCTGTGTGGAAGCCGAAACAAGAGTCTCGAAACCCGAGGAAGGCTAACCTCATTAAAAAATGCCCGCCGGAAGCCGGAAGTGTCGTCCTACGGTGGCAAACTAAAAATTGACACTACGCAATTACGTCCGAGTGAAATGTCTCGTCCGAATGTCTCTCGTGCTCTGACTACCTAGGTTCCGAATGCCGCTCTTGTTCGGAACAGCTCTGACTAGGTAGTTTTCCGAATGTCTGTCGTGCCTGGAACAGCTCTGACGGGCACAACGACAAGCACATGTCCGAAAACTCGCTGAGTGGATACCATCTGCAAACCTGTTTGGTTTGTGCGGGAATGGCCCGGGGCAAACGAAATGACCAATATATTGAAGTGAGGATTTAAAGCAGCCATGAGCAGGACGTGACGATTTCCTTCGGTGAGCCCAGATCCAGGGCGTTATGTGTCGGCCCTGTAACTATGGAAGCAACCTTGGATGGCGGAAAATGCTATGGACTGTCCCTGCCTTCCTTTGAGGGATGACCGTTGTCTTCGACCGTTCTAAATTGGCCAGCATGGTTGTAGATGGCACCACAAAAGTGAGAGTCTCCCAGGAATGCTACCTGGCCAAAAAAGCACGCTAAAGTCGATGTGTTGGCCTACGGGTTTCGGCCCAAGGGCGCATAACAGACACATCGCAATCACATCTGAAAAAACACTCCGGATGAACGAAAAGAAGAAGAAGAAGAAATCTGTTCTTCATAGGGTGGCCTGGCAAGCTGAGAAACTTTTCTGCTTGTATTAGTGTTTTTGTATCTCTGCGTTCTCTTAAAGCTTGTGTCCTCCCCATTTTCTCCATTGCTACTATAGGGGTTGATCTCATCCCTCCTGTGATGACTCTAAGAGCTTGATTTTGCACCTTGTCCAGCTCCTGCAAATGTATTTTTGATGCTGAACACCATGCAGTTTACCCGGAATCCAAGTGTGGTCGTATGCTTTGTTGATAAACTTTGCTAAGTATTTTCCCACTGGCTCCCCAAGTGGTTCCAGTTAGCTTTCTCAGGATGGCAATTTTCCTTCTGGCTTTTGCTACTGCTATTTTTTAAATGTGTTTTCTCCATGTCAGCCTGTCGTCGAATGTTACACAAAGGTATGTTGGTTCCTTATCTTCTCTTAGGGGTGTTCCATTTATCTGAATGCTCCCTGCTAAGACAACCTATCACAAACATCAGAAAGAGGCGGTCATCATTTTCTATTCAATTATGAGGAGACACAAATAGCAGCATATTGCTACAACTGGCAAGATTTTTGTAAAGAGAAATAAAGGAAGATAGCGAGAAAACATTCTTAAGTGTTTTGTCAAGAAACGGGTCGGTGTCAAGACAATAAAAGATACATGTCGCTGGAGATCGAAACATATGGAAAATGTTGATCATTAATCCAAAGAACTCCCCCATTTGGGACCGAAAGCACATCTCCAGTTCAGGTACAATGTCCTGGTCATTGCAAAATCACGTCAACGAAGAGGGTTCTTCATCTTGAGAACTCTAGGCTCTAAGGTAGATAATATAGCGAGCTGAAGTTCATCCAGAATAAAATCTAACTGGATGTGACACAGATGTCTGAAATCAAGGTGGAGACAGAAGAAACCCTGAAGAAGGTACACGAAGACAGAGCTCTGCTCGAATTATTGGAGGATAAAACAAAAATCATATCAAGAGCCAATCAACCAAAATAGACGGTGCACAAAACACGAGCAAAGCAGAATCTGAATCAGGAGAAGAGAAAACTGAAACAGAATGCGGAAGTGAACGTGATCAAGCAACAACGGAGAAAAATATGAGAGGCTCTGTACTCCGCCTAGATTTGGAATAGAAGACACAAGATTTGCAAGAGAAAATTGACCCCATAGTACAATAGCAGACCGAGGTACAAGAAAAACAGGCGGAGTATATCTTGGGTAGGCTACCGATGAATCACTCCCTGAAAGAAAGACACCATCAGAAGGGACGAGAATCTGACAACACCAAGCCTTAAACCCGTACACACCTGAACAAACATGACAAGAAAGCAACAAAGAGAAAGAAAACAACACCAAAACAAATCACAGATGTGATAGGAAGCAAAACAAACAACAATATATCCGAAAGCTGAAGCTCAAATGTAACACCATAAAGAATCGAAATTTATCACGCCGATAGGCTTACAGTTTATCGGAACCCGAACAACTATTTTCTTCACACAGAAAGTACTTGACATATTCGTCCTGTTTCAAAACGTCAAGAATCAGTTTCATGACCAACCTCTTATATGTATCATCATCATCATCATCATGTGCCAGGCCGATAAGCTTGGGCAATCTTGTGTCAACATCTCACATGATCAACAAAGTCGTGAAACAGCTGTGTGTTTTTGGTTCGATTAATGCCACTTGACCAAGCCATCTAGATATTTAACTCTTCGCCTTACTCTTCTCTTGTTCGCCTCAATCAGGTTAGTTGTCACGATGTTCTCCAGTTTATTTCTTCTCATTGTTTTCTTGTTTTGCATATCCTTTACAGGACATTGCTGTCAACATAAGCATCTTTCAGCTGATTGTTGATTTCTTGGCAAGATTACGCTCAGTAGTTTGCTTTTGCTTTCTGAGCGCCTGGCTCCATACTATTATAAGTCACTGGCGCAAACCGAACCGCTTTCAATTCTCGTGCGCTCCCGTCAACCACGAGAGTATTCGGGCTTACGGAGAAAGCTTCTAACCTCTCGGCCAGTGAGAGCAGCATTTCGTCTCATTACGTGCCTAACATCATGGCTGTCTATGTCTAATTTCTCAAATCAGTTTCGGGTTTTCTTTCGTTTCCTGTAAGACATGCTCATTGAGTTTTCTGTCTGTCCGTGGTATTCTTAGGTATACAATTAAGTAAAATGCCCTTTTAGATATCTATAACCTTATTAAATAATCCGGACTATCCTTGGTTATTTATGTATACTTACCACATGTTCTAGTCGTTGGATTGTATGAAAGGGCAGTGTTGGAGCACTGGCATGTGCAGTTGTTAGGGTTCTGTGTGGTGATTCCAACAGGGCAGTTGTTGACCGGACATACACAACTACACCCGTTAATTGGATCTGGTTGCTGTCCGTTAAGGCACGTGTTTCCACATCCTGTGACATGCGGAGAAAACATCAAGACTTACATTTGTCTTTAACACTACGAAATTATGATTGTAAAGAACGCAGCAAGACATTAAGGAAAGACACAGTATATGGAAAAACACTTGTTTAAAATGTTTATCTACGGACAAAAAGACGAGAATACTTTGTTAACCAAAAAAAAACTGACATCTCACTCTTACTACTTAGCTTATGGTTGGATAATTACCCCCTGTTTCAATACAAACATAAATGATAAGACAAATTATCACAAACAGCTGAAAGAGGTGAAATGGGGACAGTTAAGGCATAAGAAAACAATTGAGCAAAACAAACAGTTGCTAAAAGTGTATATGGCAAGCTAAACAGTAGAAGTATCGCAGCTTTCAGCAACATGCATTGTGTCTCTTGATGTGCAGGCAAAGAAGAATAGGTTTTGTTACAATGAGCAAACAACACATATACTAACCACATGTGAACGTTTGTGGATTGTATACTTGACCAGAGGTCAAGCATTGACATTCACAAGTCGAAGGGTTCTGGCGTGTGATTGCTGGAGGACAGGTATTGTCTGTACATGCACAGCTACATCCGTTGTTTGGATCAGGTTGTTGTCTTGGAGGACAGTTGATGGGTGGACAAACACATCTACACCCGTTGTTTGGATCAGGCTGTTGTCCATTAAAACACACGTTTCCACACCCTGTGACATGTGGGAAAACACCAGCAAGAATTAATTTTGTCTTTCAAACTACGAAATTATAATTATGAACAAAGCAGCAAGTTAGTATGAAAAGACTGTATATGGAAAGAAACTTGCATGAAATGTTTATCAACAGGACAAAAAGACGAGAATACTTTGCTACCAAGTAGAAAGACTGAATACTCACAATTAGTGCATACGCTTATTGTTCGATAATTACCCTCTTTATTGATACATATATAAATTATAAGAAAACTTATCACAAACATCGGAAAGAGGCGGTCATCATTTTCTATTAACATTATGTGGAGACACAAATAGCAACATAGTGTTACAACTGGCAAGATTTTTGGAAAGAAAAGTAGAGGAAGATAGCGAGAGAACATGCTTAAGAGTTTTGCATGACACGGGTAGGTGTCAATAGACTAAATGATACATGTCGTTTGAGATCGCAACATATGGAAAATGTTGACCATTAATCCAAAGAAAAGAATCTAGAACTGCTCCATTTGGGACCGGAAGCGCATCTCCAGTTCAGTTGCAATGTCCTGGTGATTGCAAAATCAAGTCAAAGAAGAGGTTTCTTCATCTTGGGAACTTTAGGGTCTAACAAAGATTATCTAGCGAACTGAAGGTCAACAGTAATAACGTCTAACTGGATATGACACATTTGTTTGAAATTAAGGTGGAGACAGCAGAAACCCTGAAGAATGTACAAGAAGAAAGAGATCTGCTCGAAATACTGGAGGAAAAAAAAAAACAGATCAAGAGCACTTCAACATAAACAGATGATGCACAACGCACGACCCAGACAAAATTTGCAAGAGAAAATTGACCCCATAGTAAAATAGCAGACCGAGGTACAAGAAAAACAGGCGGAGTGTATCTTGGGTAGAGTACCGATGAATCACTCCCTGAAGGAAAGACACCATCAGTCGGGGCGAGATTCTGACAACACCAAGCCTTAAACCCGTACACACCTGAACAAAATTGACAAGAAAGCAACAAAGAGAAAGAAAACAACACCAAAACAGATCACAGATGTGATAGGAAGCAAAACAAACAACAATATATCCGAAAGCTGAAGCTCAAATGAAACACCATAAAGAATCCAAATTTAACACGCCGATAGGCTTACAGTTTATCGGAACCCGAACAACTATTTTCTTCACACAGAAAGTACTTGACATCTTCGTCGTGTTTCAAAACGCCAAGAATCAATTTTATGACCAACCTCTTATATGTATCATCATCATCATCATCATCATCATCATCATCATCATCATGTGCCACGCCGATAAGCTTGGGCAATCTTGTGTCGACATCTCACATGATCAACAAAGTCGTGAAACAGCTGTGTGTTTTTGGTTCGATTAATGCCACTTGACCATGCCATCTAGATATTTAACTCTTCGTCTTCCTCTTCTCTTGTTCGCCTCAATCAGTTAGTTGTCACGATGTTCTCCAGTTTATTTCTTCTCATTGTTTTCTTGTTTTGCATATCCTTTACAGGACATTGCTGTCAACATAAGCATCTTTCAGCTGATTGTTGATTTCTTGGCAAGATTACGCTCAGTAGTTTGCTTTTGCTTTCTGAGCGCCTGGCTCCATACTCTTATAAGTCACTGGCGCGACGCGAACCGCTTTCAATTCTCGTGCGCTCCCGTCAACCACGAGAGTATTCGGGCTTACGGAGAAAGCTTCTAACTCCTCGGCCAGTGAGAGCAGCATTTCGTCTCATTACGTGCCTAAAATCATGGCTGTCTATGTCTAATTTCTCAAATCAGTTTCGGGTTTTCTTTCGTTTCCTGTAAGACATGCTCATTGAGTTTTCTGTCTGTCCATGGTATTCTTAGGTATACAATTAAGTAAAATGCCATTTTAGACATCTGTAACCTTATTAAATAATCCGGACCATCCTTGGTTATTTATGTATACTTACCACATGTTCTAGTCGTTGGATTGTATGAAAGGGCAGTGTTGGAGCACTGGCATGTGCAGTTGTTAGGGTTCTGTGTGGTGATTCCAACAGGGCAGTTGTTGACCGGACATACACAACTACACCCGTTAATTGGATCTGGTTGCTGTCCGTTAAGGCACGTGTTTCCACATCCTGTGACATGCGGAGAAAACATCAAGACTTACATTTGTCTTTAACACTACGAAATTATGATTGTAAAGAACGCAGCAAGACATTAAGGAAAGACACAGTATATGGAAAAACACTTGTTTAAAATGTTTATCTACGGACAAAAAGACGAGAATACTTTGTTAACCAAAAAAAAACTGACATCTCACTCTTACTACTTAGCTTATGGTTGGATAATTACCCCCTGTTTCAATACAAACATAAATGATAAGACAAATTATCACAAACAGCTGAAAGAGGTGAAATGGGGACAGTTAAGGCATAAGAAAACAATTGAGCAAAACAAACAGTTGCTAAAAGTGTATATGGCAAGCTAAACAGTAGAAGTATCGCAGCTTTCAGCAACATGCATTGTGTCTCTTGATGTGCAGGCAAAGAAGAATAGGTTTTGTTACAATGAGCAAACAACACATATACTAACCACATGTGAACGTTTGTGGATTGTATACTTGACCAGAGGTCAAGCATTGACATTCACAAGTCGAAGGGTTCTGGCGTGTGATTGCTGGAGGACAGGTATTGTCTGTACATACACAGCTACATCCGTTGTTTGGATCAGGTTGTTGTCTTGGAGGACAGTTGATGGGTGGACAAACACATCTACACCCGTTGTTTGGATCAGGCTGTTGTCCATTAAAACACACGTTTCCACACCCTGTGATATGAGGGAAAACACCAGCAAGAATTAATTTTGTCTTTCAAACTACGAAATTATAATTATGAACAAAGCAGCAAGTTAGTATGAAAAGACTGTATATGGAAAGAAACTTGCATGAAATGTTTATCAACAGGGCAAAAAGACGAGAATACTTTGCTACCAAGTAGAAAGACTGAATACTCACAATTAGTGCATACGCTTATGGTTCGATAATTACCCCCTTTATTGATCATCATCATCATCAAGTGCCGTGCCGGCTGGCGTAGGCGTTCATGGCTCTCCATAGATCTCGGTCTTTGGTTTTCTGGATCAACTCTGCTGCTGATATTCCTCCATGCCACCGTCTCAATCCATCCAGCATCACTTCTCTTGGTCTACCTCTGCCTCTCTTCCCCTCGATCTTTCCAGTTGTTACAATGTTCTCCAATGCCTCTCTTCTCATCACATGACCGAGGAAAGCTGTTTGTCTCTGTCTTATTGTTGTATATAATGTTCTAGTTTCATTAGCCTGTTTCAGGCAGTCGTCGTTAGTAACTCTGGCAGTCCAAGGAATTCGCAACATTCGTCTCAGGAACCACATCTCTGTTGCTTCTAATTTCTTCTTAATTTGTTCATTTACATTCCAAGATTCACTGCCATACAGCAAAACTGGTTCTACATAGCATTTCAGCACTCTCTTTCTTACATTCAGTGACAGTGACTTATTGCATAAGATACTCTTCATTTTATGAAATGCGGCTTTTGCCTGCCCTATTCTGCTCCTAATCTCTGTTGTACATCTTCCATCTGATGTTATAAATGCCCCTAGGTATCTAAAATTATCAACTTGGTTAAGGATTTTCCCTTCTATTTCTATGTCACATTTTGGTGTCACCATTTTCTTTGATATTACCATTGTTACTGTTTTCTTGATATTCAAGTTGAGTCCTTTCCTTGCACTCTCTGTTACTACAACGTCTAATAATTGTTGTAGGTCTGTTGAATTATCCGCCACCAATACTGTGTCATCTGCATAGCGTATATTATTTATATTATAACCTCCAACTAGTATTCCTGGCATCTCTTTGATCTCTCTCATTATTACTTCGCTATACAGGGAGAAAAGATCTGGTGACAAGACACACCCTTGTCGTACTCCTAGCTTTATCTGTTCGTAACTACCCTCTTTATTTCCCATTTTAATTGCTGCTACTTGGTTCCAGTAAATATTCTTTATTATTCTTAAATCTTTTCCATCAGTGTTGATATCTTCCAACATTTTAATCAGTTCATCATGTTTCACTTTATCAAATGCCTTAGTATAATCTATGAAGCACAAATATATGTCCCTCTGTTTCTCTATTGACCTTTCTATTAGTGTCCGCAATGTATAAATTGCATTGTTTGTGCCCTTTCCTTCCACAAATCCATACTGTTCTTCACTAATTTCCATTTTTATTTTCTTTTTGGTTCTTCTCATTATGATTCTGAGTAGAAGCTTAGTGATATGGTTTATAAGGTTAATTGTACGAAAATCTTCACAATCAATTGCTCCTGGTCTTTTTGGTATAGCTATAAATACAGATTTCAGCATATCACTGGGTAAATATCCACTGCTGTAAATATCATTCAACATTTTGGTTAATATATCTACTCCAAATTCTCCCAATACTTCTAATTCTTCTATTGTGATTTCATCTGGCCCAGCTGTTTTTCCTTTCTTCATACGTTTCATAGCGTCAGCGACTTCTTCTTTCAGAATAGGTGGACCTTCTAAGTTACTATCTTCTGTTAATTCTGCCCTTTCTCCTTCATATAATTCTCTTATATACTCATTCCACCTCTTCATTATAGCATCTTCCTCTAATATTATCTTTCCTGTTTTTGATTTCAAACACCCTGTATTTATTCTTATTTTTTTCCTGTAAGCTCACTGATTTGTCTGTGCATATTTTTTGTATCTTTAATGGAATTTAATTCAATTTTTTTGCATTGCTCGTTTAACCAACTTTCTTTAGCCTTCTCACATTTATCTTTTATTTCTTTATTTATCTTAGCGAATTCTTGTTTGTTATTTTTATACTGTTTTCTTTTGTCCATCAGGTTTAAGATATCTTCATTCATCCATTTTTTCATAGCTATTTTGCCTCTCTCTGGTAATACTTCTTTGCTAGTTTGATGAATGGAGTCCCTTAACATTTCCCATTGTTCATCTATACTCTGTATTTTAGTTATTGCATTGTACCTATTTTTCACAGTCACTCTGTATTGTTCTTGCATTTCTTTATCTATTTTAGAACCTCTTTATTAAGTCTCATGTTCTTAACCATTTTTTCCCTCTTTTTAATCTTACTTTTATTTGTCCACATAGTGGTACATGATCACTATTACAGTCAGCACCAGGCATTGTCTTTACATTAATTAAAGCATTTCTAAATCTTTTATTAATTAGTATGTAGTCAATTTGGTTGCGTATATTCTTATCAGGGCTTATCCATGTGTACAGTCGTCTTTTATGGTGTTTAAACCATGTGTTTCCAATTATCATATCATTGATATTTGCCCATTCTATTAGCTTTTCCCCTCTTTCATTTCTTGTACCTAAACCATAATTCCCCACTACATCCTCCATTTTTCCCTTTCCTACTTTTGCATTAAAATCACCAAGTATTATCTTTATTTCTTGTGATCCAATTTGAGCCATCGCCATTTCTATTTCGTCGTAAAAGTGTTGTATTTCTTCATCACTACTGCTTGCTGTTGGTGCATATACTTGTATAATATTTATGTCTATTGGTTTGCCTTTGATTTTTATCATAATAACTCTATCTGAAATACACCAGTATCCATTAATTGACTTGGCTGTTTTTTCATCTAATATTATTCCTACCCCTTTCTCATGTGTCTCCCCTCCAGAATAAATTATTGTGTGATTGTCAGCTATAATTTTGCCTGATCCCTTCCATCTCATCTCACTAACGCCTAGTATATTCATTTTCATGCTATCCATCCTTTATTGATACACATATAAATTATAAGAAAACTTATCACAAACATCGGAAAGAGGTGGTCATCATTTTCTATTAACATTATGTGGAGACACAAATAGCAACATAGTGTTACAACTGGCAAGATTTTTGGAAAGAAAAGTAGAGGAAGATAGCGAGAGAACATGCTTAAGAGTTTTGCATGACACGGGTAGGTGTCAATAGACTAAATGATACATGTCGTTTGAGATCGCAACATATGGAAAATGTTGACCATTAATCCAAAGAAAAGAATCTAGAACTGCTCCATTTGGGACCGGAAGCGCATCTCCAGTTCAGTTGCAATGTCCTGGTGATTGCAAAATCAAGTCAAAGAAGAGGTTTCTTCATCTTGGGAACTTTATGGTCTAACATAGATTATCTAGCGAACTGAAGGTCAACAGTAATAACGTCTAACTGGATATGACACAGTTGTTTGAAATTAAGGTGGAGACAGCAGAAACCCTGAAGAATGTACAAGAAGAAAGAGATCTGCTCGAAATACTGGAGGGAAAAAAAAAACAGATCAAGAGCACTTCAACATAAACAGATGATGCACAACGCACGACCCAGACAAAATTTGCAAGAGAAAATTGACCCCATAGTAAAATAGCAGACCGAGGTACAAGAAAAACAGGCGGAGTGTATCTTGGGTAGAGTACCGATGAATCACTCCCTGAAGGAAAGACACCATCAGTCGGGGCGAGATTCTGACAACACCAAGCCTTAAACCCGTACACACCTGAACAAAATTGACAAGAAAGCATCAAAGAGAAAGAAAACAACACCAAAACAGATCACAGATGTGATAGGAAGCAAAACAAACAACAATATATCCGAAAGCTGAAGCTCAAATGAAACACCATAAAGAATCCAAATTTAACACGCCGATAGGCTTACAGTTTATCGGAACCCGAACAACTATTTTCTTCACACAGAAAGTACTTGACATCTTCGTCGTGTTTCAAAACGCCAAGAATCAATTTTATGACCAACCTCTTATATGTATCATCATCATCATCATCATCATCATCATCATCATGTGCCACGCCGATAAGCTTGGGCAATCTTGTGTCGACATCTCACATGATCAACAAAGTCGTGAAACAGCTGTGTGTTTTTGGTTCGATTAATGCCACTTGACCATGCCATCTAGATATTTAACTCTTCGTCTTCCTCTTCTCTTGTTCGCCTCAATCAGTTAGTTGTCACGATGTTCTCCAGTTTATTTCTTCTCATTGTTTTCTTGTTTTGCATATCCTTTACAGGACATTGCTGTCAACATAAGCATCTTTCAGCTGATTGTTGATTTCTTGGCAAGATTACGCTCAGTAGTTTGCTTTTGCTTTCTGAGCGCCTGGCTCCATACTCTTATAAGTCACTGGCGCGACGCGAACCGCTTTCAATTCTCGTGCGCTCCCGTCAACCACGAGAGTATTCGGGCTTACGGAGAAAGCTTCTAACTCCTCGGCCAGTGAGAGCAGCATTTCGTCTCATTACGTGCCTAAAATCATGGCTGTCTATGTCTAATTTCTCAAATCAGTTTCGGGTTTTCTTTCGTTTCCTGTAAGACATGCTCATTGAGTTTTCTGTCTGTCCATGGTATTCTTAGGTATACAATTAAGTAAAATGCCATTTTAGACATCTGTAACCTTATTAAATAATCCGGACTATCCTTGGTTATTTATGTATACTTACCACATGTTCTAGTCGTTGGATTGTATGAAAGGGCAGTGTTGGAGCACTGGCATGTGCAGTTATTAGGGTTCTGTGTGGTGATTCCAACAGGGCAGTTGTTGACCGGACATACACAACTACAACCGTTAATTGGATCTGGTTGCTGTCCGTTAAGGCATGTGTTTCCACATCCTGTGACATGCGGAGAAAACAACAAGACTTACATTTGTCTTTAACACTACGAAATTATGATTGTAAACAAAGCAGCAAGACATTAAGGAAAGATACAGTGTATGGAAAAACACTTGTATAAAATGTTTATCTACGGACAAAAAGACGAGAATACTTTGTTAACCAAAAAAAAAACTGAAATCTCACTCTTACTACTTAGCTTATGTTTGGATAATTACCCCCTGTTTCAATACAAACATAAATGATAAGACAACTTATCACAAACATCAGAAAGATGTGAAATGGGGACAGTTAAGGCATAAGAAAACAATCGAGCAAAACATACAGTTGCAAAAAGTGTATATGGCAAGCTAAACAGTAGTAGTATCGCAGCTGTCAGCAACATGCATTGTGTCTCTTGATGTGCAGGCAAAGAAGAATAGGGTTATGTTACAATGTGCAAACAACACATATACTAACCACATGTGAACGTTTGTGGATTGTATACTTGACCAGAGGTCAAACATTGACATTCACAAGTTGAAGGGTTCTGGCGTGTGATTGCTGGAGGACAGGTATTGTCTGTACATGCACAGCTACATCCGTTGTTTGGATCAGGTTGTTGTCTTGGAGGACAGTTGATGGGTGGACAAACACATCTACACCCGTTGTTTGGATCAGGCTGTTGTCCATTAAAACACACGTTTCCACACCCTGTGACATGAGGGAAAACACCAGCAAGAATTAATTTTGTCTTTCAAACTACGAAATTATAATTATGAACAAAGCAGCAAGTTAGTATGAAAAGACTGCATATGGAAAGAAACTTGCATGAAATGTTTATCAACGGACAAAAAGACGAGAATACTTTGCTACCAAATAGAAAGACTGAATACTCACAATTAGTGCATACGCTTATTGTTCGATAATTACCCCTTTATTGATACATATATAAATTATAAGAAAACTTATCACAAACATCGGAAAGAGGCGGTCATCATTTTCTATTAACATTATGTGGAGACACAAATAGCAACATAGTGTTACAACTGGCAAGATTTTTGGAAAGAAAAGTAGAGGAAGATAGCGAGAGAACATGCTTAAGAGTTTTGCATGACACGGGTAGGTGTCAATAGACTAAATGATACATGTCGTTTGAGATCGCAACATATGGAAAATGTTGATCATTAATCCAAAGAAAAAAATCTAGAACTCCCCCATTTGGGACCGGAAGCACATCTCCAGTTCAGTTGCAATGTCCTGGTGAATGCAAAATCAAGTCAAAGAAGAGGTTTCTTCATCTTGGGAACTTTAGGGTCTAACATAGATTATCTAGCGAACTGAAGGTCAACCGTAATAACGTCTAACTGGATATGACACAGTTGTTTGAAATTAAGGTGGAGACAGCAGAAACCCTGAAGAATGTACAAGAAGAAAGAGATCTGCTCGAAATACTGGAGGAGAAAAAAACAGATCAATAGCACTTCAACATAAACGGACGATGCACAACGCACGACCCAGACAGAATTTGCAAGAAAAAATTGACCCCATAGTACAATAGCAGACCGAGGTACAAGAAAAACAGGCGGAGTGTATCTTGGGTAGAGTACCGATGAATCACTCCCTGGAAGAAAGACACCATCAGACGGGGCGAGAATCTGACAACACCAAGCCTTAAACCCGTACACACCTGAACAAACATGACAAGAAAGCAACAAAGAGAAAGAAAACAACACCAAAACAGATCACAGATGTGATAGGAAGCAAAACAAACAACAATATATCCGAAAGCTGAGCTCAAATGAAACACCATAAAGAATCCAAATTTATCACGCCGATACGCGTATAGTTTATCGGAACCCGAACAACTATTTTCTTCACACAGAAAGTACTTGACATCTTCGTCGTGTTTCAAAACGCCAAGAATCAGTTTTATGACCACCTCTTATATGTATCATCATCATCATGTGCCAGCCCGATAAGCATGGGCAATCTTGTGTCGACATCTCACATGATCAACAAAGTCGTGAAACAGCTGTGTGTTTTTGGTTCGATTAATGCCACTTGACCATGCCATCTAGATATTTAACTCTTCGTCTTCCTCTTCTCTTGTTCGCCTCAATCAGTTAGTTGTCACGATGTTCTCCAGTTTATTTCTTCTCATTGCTTTCTTGTTTTGCATATCCTTTACAGGACATTGCTGTCAACATAAGCATCTTTCAGCTGATTGTTGATTTCTTGGCAAGATTACGCTCAGTAGTTTGCTTTTGCTTTCTGAGCGCCTGGCTCCATACTCTTATAAGTCACTGGCGCGACGCGAACCGCTTTCAATTCTCGTGCGCTCCCGTCAACCACGAGAGTATTCGGGCTTACGGAGAAAGCTTCTAACTCCTCGGCCAGTGAGAGCAGCATTTCGTCTCATTACGTGCCTAAAATCATGGCTGTCTATGTCTAATTTCTCAAATCAGTTTCGGGTTTTCTTTCGTTTCCTGTAAGACATGCTCATTGAGTTTTCTGTCTGTCCATGGTATTCTTAGGTATACAATTAAGTAAAATGCCATTTTAGACATCTGTAACCTTATTAAATAATCCGGACTATCCTTGGTTATTTATGTATACTTACCACATGTTCTAGTCGTTGGATTGTATGAAAGGGCAGTGTTGGAGCACTGGCATGTGCAGTTATTAGGGTTCTGTGTGGTGATTCCAACAGGGCAGTTGTTGACCGGACATACACAACTACAACCGTTAATTGGATCTGGTTGCTGTCCGTTAAGGCACGTGTTTCCACATCCTGTGACATGCGGAGAAAACAACAAGACTTACATTTGTCTTTAACACTACGAAATTATGATTGTAAACAAAGCAGCAAGACGTTAAGGAAAGATACAGTGTATGGAAAAACACTTGTATAAAATGTTTATCTACGGACAAAAAGACGAGAATACTTTGTTAACCAAAAAAAAAACTGAAATCTCACTCTTACTACTTAGCTTATGTTTGGATAATTACCCCCTGTTTCAATACAAACATAAATGATAAGACAACTTATCACAAACATCAGAAAGATGTGAAATGGGGACAGTTAAGGCATAAGAAAACAATCGAGCAAAACATACAGTTGCAAAAAGTGTATATGGCAAGCTAAACAGTAGTAGTATCGCAGCTTTCAGCAACATGCATTGTGTCTCTTGATGTGCAGGCAAAGAAGAATAGGGTTATGTTACAATGTGCAAACAACACATATACTAACCACATGTGAACGTTTGTGGATTGTATACTTGACCAGAGGTCAAACATTGACATTCACAAGTCGAAGGGTTCTGGCGTGTGATTGCTGGAGGACAGGTATTGTCTGTACATGCACAGCTACATCCGTTGTTTGGATCAGGTTGTTGTCTTGGAGGACAGTTGATGGGTGGACAAACACATCTACACCCGTTGTTTGGATCAGGCTGTTGTCCATTAAAACACACGTTTCCACACCCTGTGACATGAGGGAAAACACCAGCAAGAATTAATTTTGTCTTTCAAACTACGAAATTATAATTATGAACAAAGCAGCAAGTTAGTATGAAAAGACTGTATATGGAAAGAAACTTGCATGAAATGTTTATCAACAGGACAAAAAGACGAGAATACTTTGCTACCAAGTAGAAAGACTGAATACTCACAATTAGTGCATACGCTTATTGTTCGATAATTACCCCCTTTATTGATACATATATAAATTATAAGAAAACTTATCACAAACATCGGAAAGAGGTGGTCATCATTTTCTATTAACATTATGTGGAGACACAAATAGCAACATAGTGTTACAACTGGCAAGATTTTTGGAAAGAAAAGTAGAGGAAGATAGCGAGAGAACATGCTTAAGAGTTTTGCATGACACGGGTAGGTGTCAATAGACTAAATGATACATGTCGTTTGAGATCGCAACATATGGAAAATGTTGACCATTAATCCAAAGAAAAGAATCTAGAACTGCTCCATTTGGGACCGGAAGCGCATCTCCAGTTCAGTTGCAATGTCCTGGTGATTGCAAAATCAAGTCAAAGAAGAGGTTTCTTCATCTTGGGAACTTTAGGGTCTAACATAGATTATCTAGCGAACTGAAGGTCAACAGTAATAACGTCTAACTGGATATGACACAGTTGTTTGAAATTAAGGTGGAGACAGCAGAAACCCTGAAGAATGTACAAGAAGAAAGAGATCTGCTCGAAATACTGGAGGGAAAAAAAAACAGATCAAGAGCACTTCAACATAAACAGATGATGCACAACGCACGACCCAGACAAAATTTGCAAGAGAAAATTGACCCCATAGTAAAATAGCAGACCGAGGTACAAGAAAAACAGGCGGAGTGTATCTTGGGTAGAGTACCGATGAATCACTCCCTGAAGGAAAGACACCATCAGTCGGGGCGAGATTCTGACAACACCAAGCCTTAAACCCGTACACACCTGAACAAAATTGACAAGAAAGCATCAAAGAGAAAGAAAACAACACCAAAACAGATCACAGATGTGATAGGAAGCAAAACAAACAACAATATATCCGAAAGCTGAAGCTCAAATGAAACACCATAAAGAATCCAAATTTAACACGCCGATAGGCTTACAGTTTATCGGAACCCGAACAACTATTTTCTTCACACAGAAAGTACTTGACATCTTCGTCGTGTTTCAAAACGCCAAGAATCAATTTTATGACCAACCTCTTATATGTATCATCATCATCATCATCATCATCATCATCATCATCATCATCATCATCATGTGCCACGCCGATAAGCTTGGGCAATCTTGTGTCGACATCTCACATGATCAACAAAGTCGTGAAACAGCTGTGTGTTTTGGTTCGATTAATGCCACTTGACCATGCCATCTAGATATTTAACTCTTCGTCTTCCTCTTCTCTTGTTCGCCTCAATCAGTTAGTTGTCACGATGTTCTCCAGTTTATTTCTTCTCATTGCTTTCTTGTTTTGCATATCCTTTACAGGACATTGCTGTCAACATAAGCATCTTTCAGCTGATTGTTGATTTCTTGGCAAGATTACGCTCAGTAGTTTGCTTTTGCTTTCTGAGCGCCTGGCTCCATACTCTTATAAGTCACTGGCGCGACGCGAACCGCTTTCAATTCTCGTGCGCTCCCGTCAACCACGAGAGTATTCGGGCTTACGGAGAAAGCTTCTAACTCCTCGGCCAGTGAGAGCAGCATTTCGTCTCATTACGTGCCTAAAATCATGGCTGTCTATGTCTAATTTCTCAAATCAGTTTCGGGTTTTCTTTCGTTTCCTGTAAGACATGCTCATTGAGTTTTCTGTCTGTCCATGGTATTCTTAGGTATACAATTAAGTAAATGCCATTTTAGACATCTGTAACCTTATTAAATAATCCGGACTATCCTTGGTTATTTATGTATACTTACCACATGTTCTAGTCGTTGGATTGTATGAAAGGGCAGTGTTGGAGCACTGGCATGTGCAGTTATTAGGGTTCTGTGTGGTGATTCCAACAGGGCAGTTGTTGACCGGACATACACAACTACAACCGTTAATTGGATCTGGTTGCTGTCCGTTAAGGCACGTGTTTCCACATCCTGTGACATGCGGAGAAAACAACAAGACTTACATTTGTCTTTAACACTACGAAATTATGATTGTAAACAAAGCAGCAAGACATTAAGGAAATATACAGTGTATGGAAAAACACTTGTATAAAATGTTTATCTACGGACAAAAAGACGAGAATACTTTGTTAACCAAAAAAAAAACTGAAATCACACTCTTACTACTTAGCTTATGGTTGGATAATTACCCCCTGTTTCAATACAAACATAAATGATAAGACAACTTATCACAAACATCAGAAAGAGGTGAAATGGGGACAGTTAAGGCATAAGAAAACAATCGAGCAAAACATACAGTTGCAAAAAGTGTATATGGCAAGCTAAACAGTAGTAGTATCGCAGCTTTCAGCAACATGCATTGTGTCTCTTGATGTGCAGGCAAAGAAGAATAGGGTTATGTTACAATGTGCAAACAACACATATACTAACCACATGTGAACGTTTGTGGATTGTATACTTGACCAGAGGTCAAACATTGACATTCACAAGTCGAAGGGTTCTGGCGTGTGATTGCTGGAGGACAGGTATTGTCTGTACATGCACAGCTACATCCGTTGTTTGGATCAGGTTGTTGTCTTGGAGGACAGTTGATGGGTGGACAAACACATCTACACCCGTTGTTTGGATCAGGCTGTTGTCCATTAAAACACACGTTTCCACACCCTGTGACATGAGGGAAAACACCAGCAAGAATTAATTTTGTCTTTCAAACTACGAAATTATAATTATGAACAAAGCAGCAAGTTAGTATGAAAAGACTGCATATGGAAAGAAACTTGCATGAAATGTTTATCAACGGACAAAAAGACGAGAATAATTTGCTACCAAATAGAAAGACTGAATACTCACAATTAGTGCATACGCTTATTGTTCGATAATTACCCCTTTATTGATACATATATAAATTATAAGAAAACTTATCACAAACATCGGAAAGAGGCGGTCATCATTTTCTATTAACATTATGTGGAGACACAAATAGCAACATAGTGTTACAACTGGCAAGATTTTTGGAAAGAAAAGTAGAGGAAGATAGCGAGAGAACATGCTTAAGAGTTTTGCATGACACGGGTAGGTGTCAATAGACTAAATGATACATGTCGTTTGAGATCGCAACATATGGAAAATGTTGATCATTAATCCAAAGAAAAGAATCTAGAACTCCCCCATTTGGGACCGGAAGCACATCTCCAGTTCAGTTGCAATGTCCTGGTGAATGCAAAATCAAGTCAAAGAAGAGGTTTCTTCATCTTGGGAACTTTAGGGTCTAACATAGATTATCTAGCGAACTGAAGGTCAACCGTAATAACGTCTAACTGGATATGACAAAGTTGTTTGAAATTAAGGTGGAGACAGCAGAAACCCTGAAGAATGTACAAGAAGAAAGAGATGTGCTCGAAATACTGGAGGAGAAAAAAACAGATCAATAGCACTTCAACATAAACGGACGATGCACAACGCACGACCCAGACAGAATTTGCAAGAAAAAATTGACCCCATAGTACAATAGCAGACCGAGGTACAAGAAAAACAGGCGGAGTGTATCTTGGGTAGAGTACCGATGAATCACTCCCTGGAAGAAAGACACCATCAGACGGGGCGAGAATCTGACAACACCAAGCCTTAAACCCGTACACACCTGAACAAACATGACAAGAAAGCAACAAAGAGAAAGAAAACAACACCAAAACAGATCACAGATGTGATAGGAAGCAAAACAAACAACAATATATCCGAAAGCTGAAGCTCAAATGAAACACCATAAAGAATCCAAATTTATCACGCCGATAGGCTTACAGTTTATCGGAACCCGAACAACTATTTTCTTCACACAGAAAGTACTTGACATATTCGTCCTGTTTCAAAACGCCAAGAATCAGTTTTATGACCAACCTCTTATATGTATCATCATCATCATCATCATCATCATCATCATCATCATCATCATCATCATCATCATCATCATCATCATCATCATCATCATCATCATCATCATCATCATCATGTGCCACGCCGATAAGCATGGGCAATCTTGTGTCGACATCTCACATGATCAACAAAGTCGTGAAACAGCTGTGTGTTTTTGGTTCGATTAATGCCACTTGACCATGCCATCTAGATATTTAACTCTTCGTCTTCCTCTTCTCTTGTTCGCCTCAATCAGGTTAGTTGTCACGATGTTCTCCAGTTTATTTCTTCTCATTGTTTTCTTGTTTTGCATATCCTTTACAGGACATTGCTGTCAACATAAGCATCTTTCAGCTGATTGTTGATTTCTTGGCAAGATTACGCTCAGTAGTTTGCTTTGCTTTCTGAGCGCCTGGCTCCATACTCTTATAAGTCACTGGCGCGACTCGAACCGCTTTCAATTCTCGTGCGCTCCCGTCAACCACGAGAGTATTCGGGCTTACGGAGAAAGCTTCTAACTCCTCGGCCAGTGAGAGCAGCATTTCGTCTCATTACGTGCCTAAAATCATGGCTGTCTATGTCTAATTTCTCAAATCAGTTTCGGGTTTTCTTCGTTTCCTGTAAGACATGCTCATTGAGTTTTCTGTCTGTCCATGGTATTCTTAGGTATACAATTAAGTAAAATGCCATTTTAGACATCTGTAACCTTATTAAATAATCCGGACTATCCTTGGTTATTTATGTATACTTACCACATGTTCTAGTCGTTGGATTGTATGAAAGGGCAGTGTTGGAGCACTGGCATGTGCAGTTATTAGGGTTCTGTGTGGTGATTCCAACAGGGCAGTTGTTGACCGGACATACACAACTACAACCGTTAATTGGATCTGGTTGCTGTCCGTTAAGGCACGTGTTTCCACATCCTGTGACATGCGGAGAAAACAACAAGACTTACATTTGTCTTTAACACTACGAAATTATGATTGTAAACAAAGCAGCAAGACATTAAGGAAATATACAGTGTATGGAAAAACACTTGTATAAAATGTTTATCTACGGACAAAAAGACGAGAATACTTTGTTAACCAGAAAAAAACAACTGAAATCTCACTCTTACTACTTAGCTTATGTTTGGATAATTGCCCCCTGTTTCAATACAAACATAAATGATAAGACAACTTATCACAAACTTCAGAAAGAGGTGAAATGGGGACAGTTAAGACATAGGAAAACAATCGAGCAAAACATACAGTTGCAAAAAGTGTATATGGCAAGCTAAACAGTATAAGTATCGCAGCTTTCAGCAACATGCATTGTGTCTCTTGATGTGCATTCAAAGAAGAATAGGTTTTGTTACAATGAGCAAACAACACATATACTAACCACATGTGAACGTTTGTGGATTGTATACTTGACCAGAGGTCAAACATTGACATTCACAAGTCGAAGGGTTCTGGCGTGTGATTGCTGGAGGACAGGTATTGGCTGTGCATACACATCTACACCCGTTGTTTGGATCAGGTTGTTGTCTTGGAGGACAGTTGATGGGTGGACAAACACATCTGCACCCGTTGTTTGGATCAGGCTGTTGTCCATTAAAACACACGTTTCCACACCCTGTGACATGAGGGAAAACACCAGCAAGAATTAATTTTGTCTTTCACACTACGAAATTATAATTATGAACAAAGCAGCAAGTTAGTATGAAAAGACTGCATATGGAAAGAAACTTGCATGAAATGTTTATCAACGGACAAAAAGACGAGAATACTTTGCTACCAAATAGAAAGACTGAATACTCACAATTAGTGCATACGCTTATTGTTCGATAATTACCCCTTTATTGATACATATATAAATTATAAGAAAACTTATCACAAACATCGGAAAGAGGCGGTCATCATTTTCTATTAACATTATGTGGAGACACAAATAGCAACATAGTGTTACAACTGGCAAGATTTTTGGAAAGAAAAGTAGAGGAAGATAGCGAGAGAACATGCTTAAGAGTTTTGCATGACACGGGTAGGTGTCAATAGACTAAATGATACATGTCGTTTGAGATCGCAACATATGGAAAATGTTGATCATTAATCCAAAGAAAAAAATCTAGAACTCCCCCATTTGGGACCGGAAGCACATCTCCAGTTCAGTTGCAATATCCTGGTGAATGCAAAATCAAGTCAAAGAAGAGGTTTCTTCATCTTGGGAACTTTAGGGTCTAACATAGATTATCTAGCGAACTGAAGGTCAACCGTAATAACGTCTAACTGGATATGACACAGTTGTTTGAAATTAAGGTGGAGACAGCAGAAACCCTGAAGAATGTACAAGAAGAAAGAGATCTGCTCGAAATACTGGAGGAGAAAAAAAACAGATCAATAGCACTTCAACATAAACGGACGATGCACAACGCACGACCCAGACAGAATTTGCAAGAAAAAATTGACCCCATAGTACAATAGCAGACCGAGGTACAAGAAAAACAGGCGGAGTGTATCTTGGGTAGAGTACCGATGAATCACTCCCTGGAAGAAAGACACCATCAGACGGGGCGAGAATCTGACAACACCAAGCCTTAAACCCGTACACACCTGAACAAACATGACAAGAAAGCAACAAAGAGAAAGAAAACAACACCAAAACAGATCACAGATGTGATAGGAAGCAAAACAAACAACAATATATCCGAAAGCTGAAGCTCAAATGAAACACCATAAAGAATCCAAATTTATCACGCCGATAGGCTTACAGTTTATCGGAACCCGAACAACTATTTTCTTCACACAGAAAGTACTTGACATCTTCGTCGTGTTTCAAAACGCCAAGAATCAGTTTTATGACCACCTCTTATATGTATCATCATCATCATGTGCCAGCCCGATAAGCATGGGCAATCTTGTGTCGACATCTCACATGATCAACAAAGTCGTGAAACAGCTGTGTGTTTTTGGTTCGATTAATCCCACTTGACCATGCCATCTAGATATTTAACTCTTCGTCTTCCTCTTCTCTTGTTCGCCTCAATCAGGTTAGTTGTCACGATGTTCTCCAGTTTATTTCTTCTCATTGTTTTCTTGTTTTGCATATCCTTTACAGGACATTGCTGTCAACATAAGCATCTTTCAGCTGATTGTTGATTTCTTGGCAAGATTACGCTCAGTAGTTTGCTTTTGCTTTCTGAGCGCCTGGCTCCATACTCTTATAAGTCACTGGCGCGACGCGAACCGCTTTCAATTCTCGTGCGCTCCCGTCAACCACGAGAGTATTCGGGCTTACGGAGAAAGCTTCTAACTCCTCGGCCAGTGAGAGCAGCATTTCGTCTCATTACGTGTCTAAAATCATGGCTGTCTATGTCTAATTTCTCAAATCAGTTTCGGGTTTTCTTTCGTTTCCTGTAAGACATGCTCATTGAGTTTTCTGTCTGTCCATGGTATTCTTAGGTATACAATTAAGTAAAATGCCATTTTAGACATCTGTAACCTTATTAAATAATCCGGACTATCCTTGGTTATTTATGTATACTTACCACATGTTCTAGTCGTTGGATTGTATGAAAGGGCAGTGTTGGAGCACTGGCATGTGCAGTTGTTAGGGTTCTGTGTGGTGATTCCAACAGGGCAGTTGTTGACCGGACATACACAACTACAACCGTTAATTGGATCTGGTTGCTGTCCGTTAAGGCACGTGTTTCCACATCCTGTGACATGCGGAGAAAACAACAAGACTTACATTTGTCTTTAACACTACGAAATTATGATTGTAAACAAAGCAGCAAGACATTAAGGAAATATACAGTGTATGGAAAAACACTTGTATAAAATGTTTATCTACGGACAAAAAGACGAGAATACTTTGTTAACAAAAAAAAAAAAAAACTGAAATCTCACTCTTACTACTTAGCTTATGTTTGGATAATTACCCCCTGTTTCAATACAAACATAAATGATAAGACAACTTATCACAAACATCAGAAAGATGTGAAATGGGGACAGTTAAGGCATAAGAAAACAATCGAGCAAAACAAACAGTTGCTAAAAGTGTATATGGCAAGCTAAACAGTATAAGTATCGCAGCTTTCAGCAACATGCATTGTGTCTCTTGATGTGCATTCAAAGAAGAATAGGTTTTGTTACAATGAGCAAACAACACATATACTAACCACATGTGAACGTTTGTGGATTGTATACTTGACCAGAGGTCAAACATTGACATTCACAAGTCGAAGGGTTCTGGCGTGTGATTGCTGGAGGACAGGTATTGTCTGTACATACACAGCTACATCCGTTGTTTGGATCAGGTTGTTGTCTTGGAGGACAGTTGATGGGTGGACAAACACATCTACACCCGTTGTTTGGATCAGGCTGTTGTCCATTAAAACACACGTTTCCACACCCTGTGACATGAGGGAAAACACCAGCAAGAATTAAGTTTGTCTTTCAAACTACGAAATTATAATTATGAACAAAGCAGCAAGTTAGTATGAAAAGACTGTATATGGAAAGAAACTTGCATGAAATGTTTATCAACGGACAAAAAGACGAGAATACTTTGCTAACAAAAAGAAAGACTGAATACTCACAATTAGTGCATACGCTTATGGTTCGATAATTACCCACTTTATTGATACATATATAAATTATAAGAAAACTTATCACAAACATCGGAAAGAGGCGGTCATCATTTTCTATTAACATTATGTGGAGACACAAATAGCAACATAGTGTTACAACTGGCAAGATTTTTGGAAAGAAAAGTAGAGGAAGATAGTGAGAGAACATGCTTAAGAGTTTTGCATGACACGGGTAGGTGTCAATAGACTAAATGATACATGTGGTTTGAGATCGCAACATATGGAAAATGTTGATCATTAATCCAAAGAAAAGAATCTAGAACTCCCCCATTTGGGACCGGAAGCACATCTCCAGTTCAGTTGCAATGTCCTGGTGATTGCAAAATCAAGTCA
This sequence comes from Cepaea nemoralis, assembly GCA_014155875.1. NCBI lineage: Eukaryota > Metazoa > Mollusca > Gastropoda > Stylommatophora > Helicidae > Cepaea > Cepaea nemoralis. The sequence goes on along the minus strand of JACEFZ010017517.1, from coordinate 268,294 downwards.
AAGAAGAGGTTTCTTTATCTTGGGAACTTTAGGGTCTAACAAAGATTATCTAGCGAACTGAAGGTCAACCGTAATAACGTCTAACTGGATATGACACAGTTGTTTGAAATTAAGGTGGAGACAGCAGAAACGCTGAAGAATGTACAAGAAGAAAGAGATCTGCTCGAAATACTGGAGGAAAAAAAAACAGATCAAGAGCACTTCAACATAAACGGATGATGCACAACGCACGACCCAGACAAAATTTGCAAGAGAAAATTTACCCCATAGTAAAATAGCAGACCGAGGTACAAGAAAAACAGGCGGGGTGTATCTTGGGTAGAGTACCGATGAATCACTCCCTGGAAGAAAGACACCATCAGACGGGGCGAGAATCTGACAACACCAAGCCTTAAACCCGTACACACCTGAACAAACATGACAAGAAAGCAACAAAGAGAAAGAAAACAACACCAAAACAGATCAGAGATGTGATAGGAAGCAAAACAAACAACAATATATCCGAAAGCTGAAGCTCAAATGAAACACCATAAAGAATCCAAATTTATCACGCCGATAGGCTTACAGTTTATCGGAACCCGAGCAACTATTTTCTTCACACAGAAAGTACTTGACATCTTCGTCGTGTTTCAAAACGCAAGAATCAATTTTATGACCAACCTCTTATATGTATCATCATCATCATCATCATCATCATCATCATCATCATCATCATCATCATCATCATTATCATCATCATCATCATCATGTGCCACGCCGATAAGCATGGGCAATCTTATGTCGACATCTCACATGATCAACAAAGTCGTGAAACAGCTGTGTGTTTTTGGTTCGATTAATGCCACTTGACCATGCCATCTAGATATTTAACTCTTCGTCTTCCTCTTCTCTTGTTCGCCTCAATCAGGTTAGTTGTCACGATGTTCTCCAGTTTATTTCTTCTCATTGTTTTCTTGTTTTGCATATCCTTTACAGGACATTGCTGTCAACATAAGCATCCTTCAGCTGATTGTTGATTTCTTGGCAAGATTACGCTCAGTAGTTTGCTTTTGCTTTCTGAGCGCCTGGCTCCATACTCTTATAAATCACTGGCGCGACGCGAACCGCTTTCAATTCTCGTGCGCTCCCGTCAACCACGAGAGTATTCGGGCTTACGGAGAAAGCTTCTAACTCCTCGGCCAGTGAGAGCAGCATTTCGTCTCATTACGTGCCTAAAATCATGGCTGTCTATGTCTAATTTCTCAAATCAGTTTCGGGTTTTCTTTCGTTTCCTGTAAGACATGCTCATTGAGTTTTCTGTCTGTCCATGGTATTCTTAGGTATACAATTAAGTAAAATGCCATTTTAGACATCTGTAACCTTATTAAATAATCCGGACTATCCTTGGTTATTTATGTATACTTACCACATGTTCTAGTCGTTGGATTGTATGAAAGGGCAGTGTTGGAGCACTGGCATGTGCAGTTATTAGGGTTCTGTGTGGTGATTCCAACAGGGCAGTTGTTGACCGGACATACACAACTACAACCGTTAATTGGATCTGGTTGCTGTCCGTTAAGGCACGTGTTTCCACATCCTGTGACATGCGGAGAAAACAACAAGACTTACATTTGTCTTTAACACTACGAAATTATGATTGTAAACAAAGCAGCAAGACATTAAGGAAATATACAGTGTATGGAAAAACACTTGTATAAAATGTTTATCTACGGACAAAAAGACGAGAATACTTTGTTAACCAAAAAAAAAAAACTGAAATCACACTCTTACTACTTAGCTTATGTTTGGATAATTACCCCCTGTTTCAATACAAACATAAATGATAAGACAACTTATCACAAACATCAGAAAGAGGTGAAATGGGGACAGTTAAGGCATAAGAAAACAATCGAGCAAAACATACAGTTGCAAAAAGTGTATATGGCAAGCTAAACAGTAGTAGTATCGCAGCTGTCAGCAACATGCATTGTGTCTCTTGATGTGCAGGCAAAGAAGAATAGGTTTTGTTACAATGAGCAAACAACACATATACTAACCACATGTGAACGTTTGTGGATTGTATACTTGACCAGAGGTCAAACATTGACATTCACAAGTCGAAGGGTTCTGGCGTGTGATTGCTGGAGGACAGGTATTGGCTGTGCATACACATCTACACCCATTGTTTGGATCAGGTTGTTGTCTTGGAGGACAGTTGATGGGTGGACAAACACATCTACACCCGTTGTTTGGATCAGGCTGTTGTCCATTAAAACACACGTTTCCACACCCTGTGACATGAGGGAAAACACCAGCAAGAATTAATTTTGTCTTTCACACTACGAAATTATAATTATGAACAAAGCAGCAAGTTAGTATGAAAAGACTGCATATGGAAAGAAACTTGCATGAAATGTTTATCAACGGACAAAAAGACGAGAATACTTTGCTACCAAATAGAAAGACTGAATACTCACAATTAGTGCATACGCTTATTGTTCGATAATTACCCCTTTATTGATACATATATAAATTATAAGAAAACTTATCACAAACATCGGAAAGAGGCGGTCATCATTTTCTATTAACATTATGTGGAGACACAAATAGCAACATAGTGTTACAACTGGCAAGATTTTTGGAAAGAAAAGTAGAGGAAGATAGCGAGAGAACATGCTTAAGATTTTTGCATGACACGGGTAGGTGTCAATAGACTAAATGATACATGTCGTTTGAGATCGCAACATATGGAAAATGTTGACCATTAATCCAAAGAAAAGAATCTAGAACTCCCCCATTTGGGACCGGAAGCACATCTCCAGTTCAGTTGCAATGTCCTGGTGAATGCAAAATCAAGTCAAAGAAGAGGTTTCTTCATCTTGGGAACTTTAGGGTCTAACATAGATTATCTAGCGAACTGAAGGTCAACCGTAATAACGTCTAACTGGATATGACACAGTTGTTTGAAATTAAGGTGGAGACAGCAGAAACCCTGAAGAATGTACAAGAAGAAAGAGATCTGCTCGAAATACTGGAGGAGAAAAAAACAGATCAATAGCACTTCAACATAAACGGACGATGCACAACGCACGACCCAGACAGAATTTGCAAGACAAAATTGACCCCATAGTACAATAGCAAACCGAGGTACAAGAAAAACAGGCGGAGTGTATCTTGGGTAGAGTACCGATGAATCACTCCCTGGAAGAATGACACCATCAGACGGGGCCAGAATCTGACAACACCAAGCCTTAAACCCGTACACACCTGAACAAACATGACAAGAAAGCAACAAAGAGAAAGAAAACAACACCAAAACAGATCACAGATGTGATAGGAAGCAAAACAAACAACAATATATCCGAAAGCTGAGCTCAAATGAAACACCATAAAGAATCCAAATTTATCACGCCGATAGGCTTACAGTTTATCGGAACCCGAACAACTATTTTCTTCACACAGAAAGTACTTGACATCTTCGTCGTGTTTCAAAACGCAAGAATCAATTTTATGACCAACCTCTTATATGTATCATCATCATCATCATCATCATCATCATCATCATCATCATCATCATCATCATCATCATCATCATCATTATCATCATCATCATCATCATGTGCCACGCCGATAAGCATGGGCAATCTTATGTCGACATCTCACATGATCAACAAAGTCGTGAAACAGCTGTGTGTTTTTGGTTCGATTAATGCCACTTGACCATGCCATCTAGATATTTAACTCTTCGTCTTCCTCTTCTCTTGTTCGCCTCAATCAGGTTAGTTGTCACGATGTTCTCCAGTTTATTTCTTCTCATTGTTTTCTTGTTTTGCATATCCTTTACAGGACATTGCTGTCAACATAAGCATCTTTCAGCTGATTGTTGATTTCTTGGCAAGATTACGCTCAGTAGTTTGCTTTTGCTTTCTGAGCGCCTGGCTCCATACTCTTATAAGTCACTGGCGCGACGCGAACCGCTTTCAATTCTCGTGCGCTCCCGTCAACCACGAGAGTATTCGGGCTTACGGAGAAAGCTTCTAACTCCTCGGCCAGTGAGAGCAGCATTTCGTCTCATTACGTGCCTAAAATCATGGCTGTCTATGTCTAATTTCTCAAATCAGTTTCGGGTTTTCTTTCGTTTCCTGTAAGACATGCTCATTGAGTTTTCTGTCTGTCCATGGTATTCTTAGGTATACAATTAAGTAAAATGCCATTTTAGACATCTGTAACCTTATTAAATAATCCGGACTATCCTTGGTTATTTATGTATACTTACCACATGTTCTAGTCGTTGGATTGTATGAATGGGCACTGTTGGAGCACTGGCATGTGCAGTTATTAGGGTTCTGTGTGGTGATTCCAACAGGGCAGTTGTTGACCGGACATACACAACTACAACCGTTAATTGGATCTGGTTGCTGTCCGTTAAGGCACGTGTTTCCACATCCTGTGACATGCGGAGAAAACAACAAGACTTACATTTGTCTTTAACACTACGAAATTATGATTGTAAACAAAGCAGCAAGACATTAAGGAAAGATACAGTGTATGGAAAAACACTTGTATAAAATGTTTATCTACGGACAAAAAGACGAGAATACTTTGTTAACCAAAAAAAAAACTGAAATCTCACTCTTACTACTTAGCTTATGTTTGGATAATTACCCCCTGTTTCAATACAAACATAAATGATAAGACAACTTATCACAAACATCAGAAAGAGGTGAAATGGGGACAGTTAAGGCATAAGAAAACAATCGAGCAAAACAAACAGTTGCTAAAAGTGTATATGGCAAGCTAAACAGTAGTAGTATCGCAGCTGTCAGCAACATGCATTGTGTCTCTTGATGTGCAGGCAAAGAAGAATAGGGTTATGTTACAATGAGCAAACAACACATATACTAACCACATGTGAACGTTTGTGGATTGTATACTTGACCAGAGGTCAAACATTGACATTCACAAGTCGAAGGGTTCTGGCGTGTGATTGCTGGAGGACAGGTATTGTCTGTACATACACATCTACACCCATTGTTTGGATCAGGTTGTTGTCTTGGAGGACAGTTGATGGGTGGACAAACACATCTACACCCGTTGTTTGGATCAGGCTGTTGTCCATTAAAACACACGTTTCCACACCCTGTGACATGAGGGAAAACACTAGCAAGAATTAATTTTGTCTTTCACACTACGAAATTATAATTATGAACAAAGCAGCAAGTTAGTATGAAAAGACTGTATATGGAAAGAAACTTGCATGAAATGTTTATCAACGGACAAAAAGACGAGAATACTTTGCTACCAAATAGAAAGACTGAATACTCACAATTAGTGCATACGCTTATTGTTCGATAATTACCCCTTTATTGATACATATATAAATTATAAGAAAACTTATCACAAACATCGGAAAGAGGCGGTCATCATTTTCTATTAACATTATGTGGAGACACAAATAGCAACATAGTGTTACAACTGGCAAGATTTTTGGAAAGAAAAGTAGAGGAAGATAGTGAGAGAACATGCTTAAGAGTTTTGCATGACACGGGTAGGTGTCAATAGACTAAATGATACATGTGGTTTGAGATCGCAACATATGGAAAATGTTGATCATTAATCCAAAGAAAAGAATCTAGAACTCCCCCATTTGGGACCGGAAGCACATCTCCAGTTCAGTTACAATGTCCTGGTGAATGCAAAATCAAGTCAAAGAAGAGGTTTCTTCATCTTGGGAACTTTAGGGTCTAACATAGATTATCTAGCGAACTGAAGGTCAACCGTAATAACGTCTAACTGGATATGACAAAGTTGTTTGAAATTAAGGTGGAGACAGCAGAAACCCTGAAGAATGTACAAGAAGAAAGAGATCTGCTCGAAATACTGGAGGAGAAAAAAACAGATCAATAGCACTTCAACATAAACGGACGATGCACAACGCACGACCCAGACAGAATTTGCAAGAAAAAATTGACCCCATAGTACAATAGCAGACCGAGGTACAAGAAAAACAGGCGGAGTGTATCTTGGGTAGAGTACCGATGAATCACTCCCTGAAAGAAAGACACCATCAGACGGGGCGAGAATCTGACAACACCAAGCCGTAAACCCGTACACACCTGAACAAACATGACAAGAAAGCAACAAAGAGAAAGAAAACAACACCAAAACAGATCACAGATGTGATAGGAAGCAAAACAAACAACAATATATCCGAAAGCTGAAGCTCAAATGAAACACCATAAAGAATCCAAATTTATCACGCCGATAGGCTTACAGTTTATCGGAACCCGAACAACTATTTTCTTCACACAGAAAGTACTTGACATATTCGTCCTGTTTCAAAACGCCAAGAATCAGTTTTATGACCAACCTCTTATATGTATCATCATCATCATCATCATCATCATCATCATCATCATCATCATCATCATCATCATCATCATCATCATCATGTGCCACGCCGATAAGCATGGGCAATCTTGTGTCGACATCTCACATGATCAACAAAGTCGTGAAACAGCTGTGTGTTTTTGGTTCGATTAATGCCACTTGACCATGCCATCTAGATATTTAACTCTTCGTCTTCCTCTTCTCTTGTTCGCCTCAATCAGGTTAGTTGTCACGATGTTCTCCAGTTTATTTCTTCTCATTGTTTTCTTGTTTTGCATATCCTTTACAGGACATTGCTGTCAACATAAGCATCTTTCAGCTGATTGTTGATTTCTTGGCAAGATTACGCTCAGTAGTTTGCTTTTGCTTTCTGAGCGCCTGGCTCCATACTCTTATAAGTCACTGGCGCGACTCGAACCGCTTTCAATTCTCGTGCGCTCCCGTCAACCACGAGAGTATTCGGGCTTACGGAGAAAGCTTCTAACTCCTCGGCCAGTGAGAGCAGCATTTCGTCTCATTACGTGCCTAAAATCATGGCTGTCTATGTCTAATTTCTCAAATCAGTTTCGGGTTTTCTTTCGTTTCCTGTAAGACATGCTCATTGAGTTTTCTGTCTGTCCATGGTATTCTTAGGTATACAATTAAGTAAAATGCCATTTTAGACATCTGTAACCTTATTAAATAATCCGGACTATCCTTGGTTATTTATGTATACTTACCACATGTTCTAGTCGTTGGATTGTATGAAAGGGCAGTGTTGGAGCACTGGCATGTGCAGTTATTAGGGTTCTGTGTGGTGATTCCAACAGGGCAGTTGTTGACCGGACATACACAACTACAACCGTTAATTGGATCTGGTTGCTGTCCGTTAAGGCACGTGTTTCCACATCCTGTGACATGCGGAGAAAACAACAAGACTTACATTTGTCTTTAACACTACGAAATTATGATTGTAAACAAAGCAGCAAGACATTAAGGAAATATACAGTGTATGGAAAAACACTTGTATAAAATGTTTATCTACGGACAAAAAGACGAGAATACTTTGCTAAAAAAAATAAAAAATGACATATCACTCTTACTTCATATGCCTATATTTGGATGAATGTTTTGATACAAATATAAATGATAAGACAACTTATCGCAAACATCAGAAAGATGTGAAATGGCGACAGTGAAGGCAAGAGAAAACAATCGTGGAAAACATATAGTAGCTAAAAGCGTTTATGGCAAGCTAAACAGTAGAAGTATCGCAGCTATCAGCAACATGCATTTTGTCTCTTGATGTGCAGCCAAAGAAGAATAAGTTTCGGTTACAATTAGCAAAAAAACACATATACTAACCACATGTGAACGTTTGTGGATTGTATACTTGACCAGAAGTCAAACATTGACATTCACAAGTCGAAGGGTTCTGGCGTGTGATTGCTGGAGGACAGGTATTGGTTGTACATACACAGCTACATCCGTTGTTTGGATCAGGTTGTTGTCTTGGAGGACAGTTGATGGGTGGACATACACATCTACACCCGTTGTTCGGGTCAGGTTGCTGTCCATTATTACACACGTTTCCACACCCTGTGACATGAGGGAAAACACCAGCAAGAATTAAGTTGTCTTTCACACTTGAAATTATAATTATGAACAAAGCAGCAAGATAGTATGAAAAGACTGTATATGGAAAGACGAGAATATTTTGCTAACAAAAAGAAAGACTGAATGCTCACAAATAGTGCATACGCTTATTTTTCGATAATTACCCCCTTTATTGATATAGATGATAAGACAATTTATCACAACCATCAGAAAGATGCGGTCATCATTTTCTATTAACATTATGAAAAGACACAAATAGCAACATATTGTTACGGCTGGTAAGATTTTTCAAAAGAGAAGTAGAGAAAGATAGCGAGAGAACATGCTTAAGAATTTGGTCATGACACGGGTAGGTGTCAAGAGACTAAATGATACATGCCGTTGGAGATGGCAACATATGGAAAATGTTGATCATTAATCCAAAGAACAGAATCTAGAACTCTCCCATTTGGGACCGGAAGCACATCTCCAGTTCAGTTACAATGTCCTGACCATTGCAAAATCACGTCAAAGAAGAGGGTTTTTCATCTTGCGAACTTTACGGTCTAAAGTAGATAATCTAGCGAACTGAAGGTCACCCAAAATAAAATCTAACTGGATGTGACACAGATGTCTGAAATCAAGGTGGAAACAGAAGAAACCCTGAAGATGGTACACGAAGAAAGAACTCTGCTCGAATTACTGGAGGAAAAAAAAAAAAATCAAGAGCCAATCAACCAAAACGGACGATGCACAAAGCATGACCCAAGCAGAAGGTGAAACAGGGGAAGAGAAAACAGAAACAGAAAGTGAAAGTGAAGGTGATCAAGCAACAACGGAGAATAGAGGGAGATGACCTATATGCTGCCTAGAATGGGAGCAGAAGGCACAAGATTTGCAAGAGAGAATTGAGCCCATAGTACAATAGAAGACCAACATACAAGAAAATCAGGAGGAGTGTATCTTGGGTAGAATAAGGATGAATAACTCCCTGAAAGAAAGACACCATGAGAAGGGGCCAAAACCTAACAACACCAAGCCTTAAGCCTTTACAAACCTGACCAGACATGACAAGAAAGCAACAATGAAGAAGATAATAACAACACGCCCAGATCACAGATGTGAAAAGACGCAAAGCAAATAACAATATACCAGAAAGCAGAAGTTGAAATGAAACACTATAAAGATCCCAAATATAACACGCCAATAGACATACTGCTTATCGAAACCCCAACAACTATTTTCTTCATACAGAAAGTACTTGACAGCTTCGTCCTGTTTCAAAACGCCTGTTTTATGAACAAGCTCTTATATGTATCTTTATCATCATCATGTGCCAGGCCGATATGCTTGGGCAATCTTGTGTCGACATCTCACATGATCAACAAAGTCGTGAAACAGCTGTGTGTTTTTGTTTTGATTATGCCACGTGACCAATCCATCTAGATGTTAAACTCTGCTCCTGTTCGCCTCAATCATGTCAGTTGTCACGATGTTCTCCAGTTTATTTCTTCTCATAACGTGCCTAAAATCGTGACTGTCTATGTCTAATTTCTCTATCAGTTTCGGGTTTTCTTTTGTTTCTTGTCCACCCATCCATCCATCATGTGCCATACCGATAGGCGCGGGCGGTCATGTTCTGCCATCTCACTCGATCACCAGAGTCGTGGATAAGCTCCGTGTTCCCTTTTCTACCATGTCACATGGCCAAGCCATCCAGGTATTTACTTCTTGGTCTTCAACTTGGTCTCTTCCCTTCGATCTTACCAGTTGTCACCAAGTTCTCCAATTCGTTTCTTCTCATAACATGCCCAAAAAATTTTGACTGTCTGCGTCTAATGTCTCTAATCAGTTTACGATCTTCATTTGTTTCTTGAAGGACTTTGTCATTGCTTTTTCTGTCTGTCCATGCTATTTTTTGCATTTTCCTCAGAAACCACATTTTCACAGCCATCAGAACTTTTTCAGCATGTCTACTCATTGTCCACGCTTCACATCCATACAAAAGTACAGGTTCTGTGTAGCACTTCAATACTCTTTTTCTCGTTTTAATTGATATCTTTTTTATTGGTCAGTATTTTTTCCGGTCTCCATGGCCAAAGGGTTAAACGACTTTCTCCGCAGTCCCGTATATTCTCGTGAGTAACGCAGCTGAGCGATATAATAGTATGACTGTTATAAAGTTAAATTAAGGATATCAGGTATAGAGAATTAGGTGTTCTGGGTACATAGGCGTCTTTGGTTTTTCCCTTTTTAAAAGAGAGAACCAAAGAGGCACTGCACGAAGATGCACAAATGTATACGTGGCAGATGGAGTGAAATACGTCAGATTAGCAACAAAATGATTGGCAAGGGCAGTTTCTACTGGCAGTGCCGTGTGATTGCACCTAACTTAAACTAACCAAAGGCCATTAGCACGGTAATGTAATTAAAATGAATTAAAAATGTTACCCATTTTGGCCTATAAAAGAAGAAAAAAATGCCTAATTTTGCAAAGCAACAACCGAAGTATGTTTTTGTAAAAGAGTGAAAGGATTGGCATATGAATTAATTATTATGAGTAAGATGCTCACCAAGTACCCTAAAAACGTAAATAAATACGGATCCTTTTTCCAGAAAAAAAGAGAAAATAACGTGTGTTGAATTCTTGGAAACATGTGAGTTTCATCATTGTTTTAATTTAAATTCATACACATCGCGAAGATTATCGTTATGATGGGGGAACTACCACTACAAAAATCATGAGGGGACGGCTGAATGGCTTTTTATTACACTCTCAGGGTCGCACTGTTATAGCGAGAATCGGCAGCGTTTCGCGCTGCGCTGGTAACTTACGGGGTTATGTGAGCCGGTCGCTCAGAAAGCAATGGCAAAATACTGAGCGTAATCTTGCATATTACGTCAACAGCAGCTGAAAAATGCTGATGTTGACTGCAACGTCCTGTAAAGGATATTCAACATTTAGAAAAAAATGTTTTTCATCTTCCAAAAGGCTACCTCACATGACCCCGAGAGCTATGCCGGCGGTAGCGTAGCTACCAGCAGGGCCTCCCAAGCCGGACAGGTCAAAGGGTAGAGAACAGACAAAGAGAAACACCCTGGTCCTCCAGGTTGGGGGTTGAAGCGTGGGGTTAACATCCCCACCTTTGTAAAAACAATTTTTGCTACGAAACAGATACATGAGCCTCGAATTCGGACTGACATATTAGGTGACTACCAGGCGGGTTTTAGACAAAACATATCAACAATAGATCAGATATTTATCTTACGACAAATTTTTTTTTTCCGCGTTTCCATCCTGTTTCAGGATATTGCGGTCAACACCAGCATCTTTCAGCTGTATGTTGATTCCTAGGCTAGATTACGATCATCAGCACGCCACGACTTTCTGAGCGACCGGCTCCATACTCTCATAAGTCACTTTTGCGATTCGAACCACTGCTAATTCTCGTCGCGTCACGTGACGAGAGTATTCGGGGTTAGCGGAGAAAGCTGCTAACCCCTCGGCCATGGAGCCGGCATCTTACGACAAATAGCCGAGAAAAATTGGGAATATAAAAGAGATCTCCATAACATTTTTGTGGATTTTAAAAAGGCTTATGATAGTGTCCATAGGAATAGTCTATGGAATGCTAAGTAGGAATTTGGAATACCAAGGAAGTTAATCAACATGACCAGACTAAGCATGGAAGATACTTATAATATATTAACATATAAAGGCAGGAAATCAGACCCTTTCCAAATAACATCTGGCTTGAAACAGGGTGATGCACTATCGCCGCTACTCTTCAATCTGGCTCTAGAGAAAGTTGTAAGGAAGGTAAAGGAGGAATGTGATATTGGAGGAACATGCAAACTGCTTGGTTATGCAGATGATATAGATATTATAGGGGAAAATGAACAAAAGACATTGGAAATATTGACTCACTTAAAGGAAAAAGCCCAACAGATGGGGCTGGTTATCAACCAAGATAAGACAGAATATATGGTAATTTCAAGAGAAGGAATGGCTAAAAACTCTGGCCCATACAAATAGATAATATGACTATTAAAAGAACGGAAACATACAAATACCTGGGTACAATCTTCAACTGCTCCAACATCATAAGGGAAGAAATACAAAATAGAATCAATTCTGGAAATAAGATATACTATGCACTACAACATCTACTAAAATCAAATGCGTTATCTCGTAACACCAAAATCACAATATACAAAACACTGATCAGACCAGTTGTGCTGTATGGCTCTGAAACCTGGAGTACAACGAAAGGAGACGAAGCCTTATTACAAACCTTTGAGAACAAAGTTTTAAGACGCATCTTTGGACCCATTAGGGATACACAAAGTGGAGAGTGGAAAAGAAGAAGTAACAAAGACATTTATGATCTGTTTAAGTCCCCGCTAATCACTGGTATCATGAAGGCTAATAGACTACAATGGCTGGGGCATATAGAAAGAATGGAAGATAATAGGGAAACAAAACTCGCTTACACTCAGGAAATAAATGACCGTAGACCCCGAGGTAGACCAAGAAGACGGTGGAGAGATAATATACATACAGACCTACAAACACTTGGAATCAACAACTGGCAAAAGAAGGTCAACCAGAGAGATGAATGGAGATGGATTGTATCTGCAGCAAAGAACCTCAATGGCTCGGAACGCTGAAGAAGAAGAAGAAAAGGCTACCTTTGCAATTGTAATTTTTGTTCTAACCTCTACAAGGCATCTCCCATCAGATGTTATGACTATTCCGAGATAGCTGTACCGATTCATATCATATGTTTAAGAATATGCCCATTTACTTGTATATTGCATAGCGGTATTTGCTTGTTCCCAGTGACGACCATAATCTGGTCTTCTTACAATTCAATTCTAACCCTAGTTGTTCACTGTATGCTACAACCACATCTACTAAATTTTGCAGGTCCTGTTCATTGTCTGCAATCAAGACTGTATCATCTGCGTATCTAATGTTATTGATGCATCGTCCCCCAATGTTGATTCCTTCCATATCTTCTACATTTCTGAAAATATGTTCACTGTACAGGGAAAACAGATCTGGAGACATTACACATCCCTGTCTCACACCTCTCTTAATAGGCTAATATTGGCTTACTTCATTATCAACTCTTATGGCAGCTTGTTGTTTCCAATATATGTTTTTTACAAGTCTAAGGTCTTTTCCACCGATTTGTAGACCTTCAGTCATCCTTATCATGTTGACATGTCTCACTTTATCGAAAGCCTTTGTGTAGTCAATAAAGCAGAGGTGTAGATCTTTGTTTACTTCTATAGAACGTTCGATTACTGTTCTCAGTATATACACAGCATTTACTGTGCCATTGCCTTCTACAAACCCACATTGTTCTTCTCCTTTTTCAGATTGCATTTTCTTCCTAACTCTTTGCATGATAATTCGTAGCAAAATCTTCATGATGTGACTCATTATACTAATTGTTCGATGTTGATCACATTCAAAGCTCTTGATTTCTTTGGGATTGCAATAAATACAGAATTACATAATTAATAATCCGGACTATCCTTGGTTATTTCTGTATACTTACCACATGTTCTAGTCGTTGGATTGTATGAAAGGGCAGTGTTGGAGCACTGGCATGTGCAGTTGTTAGGGTTCTGTGTGGTGATTCCAACAGGGCAGTTGTTGACCGGACACTCACATTGACATCTGTTGTTTGGATTAGGTGACTGTCCCATAGGGCAAGTGTTGTTGCACCCTGAAAAATATCAGCTACATTTGTGAGAATGCTCAGCATATTATATGCTGTAACAATGACATTGTGTGCTGATTATGTTGTATATTATTTGCTGTAACAATGACGTTGTTTATTCATTATGCTCTATATTATATGCTGTAGTAATCACAAATCTGCGACGAAACCAACAGGACGTCCAGGAAGAAAATGGATTGACGACATCAAGGACATTGTACAATCACACGGAATGACACTATCCAGTGCCGCCCACCGGGCGCTGGAACGCAAATTATTCCTCCCCACGACGCTTTGATCCAGAAGTGGAAGATGATGATGATGATTATGATGATGATGATGATGATGATGATGAGTAATCACATTGTATATTGATTATGTTCTATATTAGATGCTGTAACAATGACACTGTGTGTTGATTATGTTGAATATTATATGCTGTACATATGATATTGTTAAACATTGTGTTTATGAGTGTAATAATGACATTTCTGAGCACATGCATCTTTCCTGTGCCAGGATATGGATGTGAATCATAGCCCATTTCCCACTTAATAAAGAAGAAAATTAGAGCTTCTGTGCTTATATATCACAGTAATGTTATTACATTTTTGTGAACCAAGACATCGGTGGTCACTCTGACTTCTGCAGTTGATTAGATTCCGCTTATTCTGTGTCTTTGTGGATAGACACCGGTTTAATTATGTTGAAATTATTTCCACATTTAAGGAGCACTTTTATTGAGCATAATGTGTTGTCTCGCAGGTGAAATGGGGACAGTCAACGGCTAGAGAAAACAATCTTAGAAAACATCCAGTTGCTAAATGTGCATATGACAGACTAAACAGTAGAAGTATCGTAGCTGTCAGCAAGAAGCGTTTTGTATCTTGATTAGGAGGCAAGGAAGAACAAGATGTGATTACAATGGGCAAAGAACACAGGTGCTCACCACATGTGTATGTTTGTGGATTGTATACTTGGCCAGAGGCGAAGCATTGACATTCACAAGTTGAAGGGTTCTGGCTTGTTATTGTACGAGGACACGTGTTGGTTATACATTCACATCTAAATACATTGATTGGATTGGGTTGCTGTCCTGTGGGACAGGTAATGGGTGGCATTACACATCCACACCTGTTTGGATCAGCTTGCTGTCCATTAGAACACACGTTTGAACATCCTGTGTCATGAGGAAACCAACAGCAAGAATTACGTTTGTCTTTTACACTACGAAATTATGATTGTGAACAAAGCAGCAAGCCGGTTTGGAAAAAAAAATACAGTATACGGAAAGACACTTGTATCAAATGTTTATCACAGAATGAAAGGAGGAGAATAATTTGCTAAAGAGGTTAAATCTCAAAATTACAACATACGTTTATATTTCCATAATAACCCCATTTCTGAATACATACATAAATGGTAGGACAATTTATCACAAACATCGAAAAGAGGCGGTCATCATTTTCTATCCATAGTATGTGGAGACACAAACTGCAACTTTTTGTGACAACTGGCAAGATTTGTGAAATAAAGAAATAGAATACAATAGCGAAAGAAGATGCTGAAGTTTTTTGTCATGACACGGAAGGGAGTCAGAAAACAAACTGATACTAGCCGTTGGCGATCGCAAGATATAGAAAATGATCATCACCAATCCAAAGAACAGAATCTAGACCTCCCTCATTAGAGCCCGGAAGCACGTCTCCAGTTCAGTTACAAATGCCTGGTCTTTGGAAAATCACGCCAACAAAGAGGATTCTTCATTTTGGGAACCTTGGTGTCTAAAGTACATAATATGGCCTACTGAAGCTCATCTAACTGATTGTGATACGGGTGTCTGAAATCAAGGCGGAGAAAGAAGAAACACTGAAGAAGGTTCAGGAAGAAATAACAGATCGAAGTACTTACCAAAACAAAACAAAAACATACCAAAGCCAATTAACCAAAACGGACGATGCACAAAGCAAGACCCAGGCAGTAGCTGAAACAACAGAATAGAAGAAAGAAACAGAAAGTGAAAGTGAAAATGATATAACGTAGAAGAGGAGGATTAGGTCTGCATGCTACCAAGAACGGGAGCAGTAGACACACGATTTGCCAGAGAAAATATACCCCATAGTCCAATAACAGAACAGCATACAAGAGAAACGGGTTGAATGTAACTTGGGCTGACTACCGATGAATCAATCCCTAAAAGAAAGACACCATGCGACGGGGCGAGAAAATGACAACACCAAGCGTTGAAGCGTGTACACCTGACCAGACACGACATGAACGCAACAATGAAGAAGAAAGCAACACCCAGCACAGAATCACAAATGTGATAACTAAACAACAATATATTGGAAAGTAGAAGCTGAAATGAAACACCATAAAGACGCTAAATATAACACACCGATAGAAAGACAGTTCAACGAGGCCTGAACAATTATTTTCTTCATACAGAAACTACCTGACATATTCGTCCTGTTTCAAATCGCCAAGAATCTGTTTTATGAACAACCTCTTATATGTATCATCATCATCATGTGCCACGCCGATAAGCTTGGGCAATCTTGTGTCGACATCTCACATGATCAACAAAGTCGTGAAACAACTGTGTGTTTTTGTTTCGATTATGCCACGTGACCAAGCCATCTAGATATTTAACTCTTCGTGTTCCTCTTCTCCTTTACACCTCAATCATGTCAGTTGTCACGATGTTCTCCACTTTATTTCTTCTCATAACGTGCCTAAAATCGTGACTGTCTATTTCTAATTTCTCCAATCAGTTTCTGGTTTTCTTTTGTTTCCTGTAGTACTTGCTCATTGGGTTGTCTGTCTGTCCATGGTATTCTCATGTATACAGTTACGTAAAGAGCCATATTCCACACATGTAAGCTTATTGAATAATCAGAGCTATCCTTGGTTATTTCTGTATACTTACCACATGTTCTAATTATTGTATTGTATACAAGGGCAGGATTCACGCACTGGCAGGCGCAGTTATTAGGGTTCTGTGTGGTGATTCCATCAGGGCAGTTGTTGACCGGACACTCACATCGACATCTGATGTTTGGATTAGGCGACTGTCCTTCAGAGCAGGTGTTGTTACACCCTAAAACATATCAAGTAAACCTGTGAGTAAAAGTAGACTGCATGTCTCTAACAATGACATAGTTTGTGGAACATTTTCTGTAGTATATGTGTGTAACATTAACATGTATATGTTGAATATGCTGTATATTATATGCCTGAATAATGACATTGTTTGTGTGTTGAACATGCATATTGTGAGCCTGTAACAATGACATTTCTTTTGAGTTATAACATGTAAATTATATGCCTTTAACAATGACATATTATATGTGTTGAACTTGTAAATTACGTCTGTAGCAATAACATTTTGTGTATGTTGAACGCGTATATTATATGCCTGTAACAATTACATATTTTGCGTGTTAAATATGTTGTATATTATATCTGTAACAATTACATTTTATGTGTTTAACATTGTCAGGATCTTATATTCGGCTCGTTGGCTAACACATGTGAGACAGTACAGTATAACGTGATTCGACGTAAGACACAGCAACACAAGTTCTATGGATTTATTGCCACATTAAATACATAACGATAATTACAGCAATGTACAACATATAACTCACAACCACAATACAGCTCATAGGTCTGACGCTCACGATATCAGTCGTTCAGCTCACAACCACGGAGATTCACACAAACGCCTTGCTCTCGACACACACGTCCGTTCAGATGTCCAGTCCCAGCTTGGTCTGAGATTATCACACACACTGCCCCCTGTCTCTGGTGGGGTCACGTGGCTTTGCGTGCGTCTGTCGTCAGCGCTGGTCGCGTGTCAGGTAAGAATCTCGCCAGCCGACAACTCTTGTCCGCCGGGTGCCGTAACGATGTCGCTGCATAGCTAGGCTCTGACATTCTCCCCGGGTACCTCAATGAAAGATGCCCTCTTTCATTCATGATGTATGTATATACTGGGGTAGTGTTAATTTCATGTCAGAGACTACTTTTTCCCAGTGTTATGCATGAAAATACATATAAGGCATGGAAATATATACACAACATGTAAGTTGCATTGAAATGACAAATGAAGTACAACTTTTAACACAATTCAGGTTTCATCCCCCTGATGCCTGGTTACCTCCATCGCAATAATACCCAGTCAGATCAGTAGCACCAGCTTCACGCATCTACCTCGCAGCTATTTTGAAAAAAAACGTAATAATATGATTGTTTTGCAACAACCATCTAGCCAGACTGAAATACGGCTTTGTATTAGTCGTATTAAACACTTAAACTCTGCCCTCATTTGGTCAGGAGCTCTTATGTTGGTTTGCAATGTTGGCAGCTCTATGACATGCTTGGAGGACGCCTACCTGCTGTGTTAACCATTTGAGCAACAAAATGTCTATCTATACAATACACATTAATGAATATGTTTCAAATTATGGCCCTTGATGTAATTCACAAATGCAAGGGAAGTAATTTTGACAATAAAGAAATTCTATAAATTGCAATAATTATTTAATTTCTTAGCGTCATTGCTTGACGTTTCTTCATATTGACGAGAAAAAGTCGGTAATATGAATACATTAATCAAGATATGATTCTAAGATTACACTAATCAAAATAAATAAGTACCAAATTGGTATATTATATTTTATAGATTCAAAAGGATTTTACAAGTGTCATAAATTTTTGAAATTTTGTATGTCGTCTGCTAATTTTGCTAGACTTTTTAAATTACACCGGAAATATATACGAAACGCACAATTTGGTTGATGTTACATTTTCTGAACACAAATGATCCGGTTTTATTTCGGAACGGATAGTAAAATGTTCTCACAGTTCGTGTTTGATGTTATAGTATCACAACGGATTATGATGGAATGTTCTTATTTCCGATGTGTTCACAACTTCTGGATAAAGATCGACTGTTCTTATTTCTGATGTTAAACGTCGAACAATTTGGATTACATTAGCTGCAGAGGTGGTGTAGGAGTCAATGTTCGGTCCACATTTGCACATGTCGTTAAAATATGACGGTGAAGAAAATCACTCACAGTTGTCACAATGGTAAAGTTCGCTTCTGGTAAGTGGTTAAGCGTCTGTGACATTGTTCTTGGTGTATATATACAATTAATATTGTTCTCATTCTAACACACACTACACAATTATACTACACTCATTACATGACTTGTTTAAAATACGTATATTATACATGTCGGTTTCTTAACCGTATCACACTTTTAATTATAGACCTTACACAGTAGGTGAATGGAGAAAATTCACACATTGGTGGCTGTGTTGGGCTGAGTGTAATATTACACAGTGCACTCAGACATTGCTTACTGGGTCTGTCGGACAACGGGACAAAAGGTCGGCGATTGTATTCATTCTGCCGGGAATATGGCGAACTTCAAAACTGAAATTCTGAAGCTTCAAGGACCAGCGAGCAATCATATTATTTGATGGTACTGCGGAATTGATATACCTTAATGGACTGTTGTCAGTTTCGATGATAAAGTGACGTCCTAGAAGATATCTGGACAGCTTTGTTACACTTTCTACTAAGGCCAATGCCTCTAATTGCGGAATGGACCAGGCCCGCTCTCGGGGCCTTAGTTTTCTTGATAGAAAACAAACGGGATGCAGGATGTCGTTGTATTCCTGCAATAGGACCGCACCGATCGCAATGGAGCTAGCATCTGTTCTCAATCTGAAAGGTAAACGAATGTTGGGCAATTTAAGGATGAGATTAGGTGAATTCTTATCAGAAAAGTGTGCCAAAACTTTATCAAATGCATTTCGTAGGCATTCATCGTTTACAACTTTTTCGGGTTTATTCTTGGTTAGTAAGTTAGAAAAAACCTTCAGTCAGTTCTGAAAAATCAGGAATAAAGTTTCTATAATAATTGATAAGTCCCAACAAACTGCGGACTTGTTTCTTATTTGTTGGAAGTGACAGTTTTAGAATTTTTGAGACAATTTTGTTGTCTGTTATGACAAAGCCATTGGATATTCTGTACCCCAAAAATGATATCTCTTGGTAAGCCATGCTCACCTTTGAAGGCTTCACTGTTAGTCAGTGCTGTCTGATACTAGGTAGTAGTAGTAGAACGTCCTGTCCAGGTGTCAATGTTATAGTTCCGTCGTTGTCTCTGTATGGACACAGATGTCGTCAGTATAGTGAATGATATTAGGAATGTCAGATAGGAGGAGTCGTATAGCAGACAAGGCAAGTCTGGAGTTACTGGATCTAAGGATATAAAGTGGGTTACGGTTAAAATCTTCCAAAAGGATTTTCAAATTTCATGTTGAGATCATTTTGAGTGCTATCTCCAAACCTGCACTCGTACATGTGTGTATACATTCAATAGTTCAAACAATAATAATACACCATGTATAGTTGTGAAATGTAATCGTGCATGTTTGTATGATCCTTTGCAATTTGTGTATATTTTCCAAAATATGTAGGGTAATTTGTTGCTGATTTTTGTCAGTAATTCCACCGACTGATGTTTTACATTGTTCAGCATAGGTATTCGTATGAGTTGATTTAACATAGAGATTATGAGTGGCAGTAACAAAATTTGGTTCAACAGTAATGACATAAGTAACAAAGTCTGCTGGTTTGTCATGAGTAATATCATCTGTGTTGTGTCATGATGATGTGGAAATATAACTGTTTGTGAAGACATTTGTTTTGTATTTACAATCAGTAGTGCAAGTATAACTATCCACTGTGTGCACTTGGTTATGTGTGTAGTTAACAGAGAGTATAGGAGGTATAATATATACCATGATGATTTTGATCTTTCCTCGCTGTTGTGAACTGTTTGTTTTCTGCACCTTTTTCTTTGTGCTGATACACACCAGTTTCTGTTTCTTCTTGTTCTGAGATGGTAATCACGTTGGTATGGTGTGGTATCTTGGTCTGTTCATCATGTTGTTGTATGATGGGTGGGGTAGTTAAGGCAGTATTTGTTGTGGTGTTAACTTTTTGCCTTGTGTGAGGTTTGGACTCTATGTAATCTGTCACATTTAATACATTTCCAATTAATAAATCACAACATGGATTGTCTAATAAAGCACAAGTTACTCTGCCTGATAGGAAAGGTGATTTTATATTGGCCCATGCCATGGGATATTTCTCTACTGTCCCTGAAACAGTTTTGCAATAGATGTACTCATCTAGGTAGTCTTTAGGATCAGCTAAGGTCTTTCGAAGACCGATAAGACAGGACCCTGTGTCGCGTACACATGTGCATACTGTGTCATTGATGTAACCTTTATGGAATGTTAATTTTCCTAACGACAGTTTTGAGGTTTTGTTCAATTCCTCACTTTCTTGTTGAGCATTGACCTCTTTATATAAAGAATGAGGTTGAGTGATGTTAACAACATTATTACAATATGGTACAAAGTCTGGTGTTGTCTTCATGTCTGTGATGTTCACTTTTCTTACGTTCTTTGCTGAACTGCATTTTGAGTCTATTGCCAAGTTAGCTTCCTCATTGGCAATAGGGACGGCGTGCCCGCATGTTAAGGTACCATTTTCATTGAAGGTATTACAGACAGTGCATTTGTTGGCACTAAATACATCACAAGCCTGTGCTGCATGTACAGGATGTTTTTCTGGATTTTCGTCTTCTGACGCTGAGCTATCGAACAAGGCGGCATTGGCTTTGTTGGTCATATGCCTGCCTCTACAATCCATACGATAGTGACCGTAAGCCTTGCAGAGAAAACATTTACGTGCACTTTTGAACGATCTACGTTCTACGTCTTGTCTGTTTACCATATTTTGCAAGTATGTTAGGTACCCTGGGTTTTTATCGCACATCTCGTTCAAATGGTGAGACAATTTACAGTGAGTGCATTGTCTAACTCTATCAGAGGTAGGCCTGTGTGGTTTTTGCCTACTATAGTTGTTCTCATAGTTGGCTGCTGCTACCCAGTTACTGTCAGTAGCTTCAGTGGCAAAACACTGTTTATTTGCCGTATAATAGGCCGACCCACGTCTTTCCATTTCTTCCACACTTGTGCATTCATTCTCCTGCAAGAACTTAGAAAAAGATGATGGGACTAGAAGAAATAACTTTATCTCGAATAATGAGATCTTCTAATTTATCATAATTTTTGTTAATTTTGGCTGATGAAGTCCATTTGCTGAAAATGTCTCGGACTAAACAGAGGTAGTCAGAGAACGTTTGAGTTGATTTTGGACTCAGTTTACTGAATTGTTCTCTGTACCCTGCTTCATCTAACATGAAATGTGCCATTATTTTAGATTTGATGTAATGGTACTCTTTTCTGAGGTCTTTGGGGATGGTTTCAATGACTTTCAGAGGTTCCCCAGATAGACTCCTCATATATAAAATATTCCATTCCGAAAGTGGAACTTGGTAATGTTCCATTAAAGTCTCAAAATTTTGGGTGAAGGCTGCTATGCAGTCACCTGAGGTATAGTTACGAACGATACCTTGGTACTTTTTATACTGGTTTTCTTTTTCCAGTCTTTCAGATTTCTTTGACTCTTTATTCATTGCAGTCTCAGTGTCGAGTTGTTTCATTTTCAACTGTAATTCAAGTTCTTCTCTCTTACTCTGAGCTGCTATTTCTGCTTTCTTAAGTTCACTGTCTATCTCAGCTTGCTTTAATGCTGTTTCAGCCTCTACTTGCTTGGCAGCCATTTCTGCTTGTTTTAGAGCTCTTTCAGCTGCTCTATCTTCGCGTTCACAGTACTCAGCGTATTTCTTCTCACTCCATTGTGTTAATTCATCACCTTCCAACTTTAATTTTAACCCCATATCGATGAAATCAAATAATGACGACATGATGGAGAAAATATGTCAATGAAAATCAACCACACAAAATATGTTGTAAATGGTTAGTAGAAAAATAACTTACAATTGATTTGACTATACGATGCGTGCCCACTAATGCATACGTAAAGTTAAAGTGAAGAAAAATATACTCAAGTGCCCTTGGATATGGTGACGAATGGTTGGGCAATCGGGCTAGAAAACTGTAAGGTCGTACTTCAGAACCACTAATGACCTCTACGGCAGGGTTATGGATGGTACGCAAAAACCTGCTTTGTTTTTGGAGAGAAATAAGTTAGCGTGTGTTTGTTGGTGTGTGCCTGCAAGTCACTAAGTGTTGATTAGGTTTGGATGGCGTTGAGTATAATTGTATGTCGTAAATTTGTCGTCAACAGTGTTTCTTTCAACAGAAGTTACACTCTTTCCAAAACTCTTTGCGTTCCACAAACTCAATACACAAAAACAATCTATCTGTATTTGAACACTCAATAACATTGATGACACATCACTTACATCAAGATGACATTCAGTAAGGACAAAGACATCAAGTTTACAAGATGGCGACAAGGTCAAAATGGCGGCAAAATCACAATGTTGACAAGGTCAAACGGTGACAATTTTCACAAATCACAAATGTTTAACACGTTTACAGGATCAAACAATATGTACTGTACATTTACTAATGATCTTAAACATATTTAGACAATGTAGTAATGGATCACACTGAGACTTTTCCGATCACATGTACATCACTATAACCTTGACAAATTTTACAAGTAGAAGAATTATAGTTTTAAATAACAAAGACGAACAACACACGTCTAAATATATTAGGTTCTTAAATAAAGACGAGCAACCCACGTCCACACATGTCAGGATCTTATATTCGGCTCGTTGGCTAACACATGTGAGACAGTACAGTATAACGTGATTCGACGTAAGACACAGCAACACAAGTTCTATGGATTTATTGCCACATTAAATACATAACGATAATTACAGCAATGTACAACATATAACTCACAACCACAATACAGCTCATAGGTCTGACGCTCACGATATCAGTCGTTCAGCTCACAACCACGGAGATTCACACAAACGCCTTGCTCTCGACACACACGTCCGTTCAGATGTCCAGTCCCAGCTTGGTCTCAGATTATCACACACACTGCCCCCTGTCTCTGGTGGGGTCACGTGGCTTTGCGTGCGTCTGTCGTCAGCGCTGGTCGCGTGTCAGGTAAGAATCTCGCCAGCCGACAACTCTTGTCCGCCGGGTGCCGTAACGATGTCGCTGCATAGCTAGGCTCTGACAAACATATTGCATATTATATATCCGTGACAATGATATTGTATTTTGAACATGCAATACATCTCCTGTAACAATCAATCAATCAATCAATCAGGTGCCGTCGCCACAATGAAAGTTGGTTGCATTGGATCTCCAACACTGTCTGTGTCTTGCCTTGACTGTACATTCTGTCAGGCTGATTTTCGTCCATCTCTTGATGTTATCTTCCCACTTATATCGTTGTCTACCTTTTGCTCGCTTGCCCTCAACCTTGCCCTCCAGTATGGGTTTTATAAGAGTATCACGCCTTTTAACATGGCCGAAATAGTTCACTTGCCTCCTCTTTATTTCTTTCATCAACTCTCTCTTCATTCCCAGTTTTTCCAGAACCTCTGCATTTAATTGTTTTTGTTTCCGTGAAATACGACATATTCGTGTGTATATCCATATCTCCAGGGCTTCTATGCGACTTTCTAGTTGATTGTTCAATGTCCAGGCTTCCGCGCCATACAGTAGCGTTGAATATACGTAGCATTTGACAATTCTCATTTTTAATGCGTTATTAATCAACGACTGGCAAGAGAAGGTCCACCAGAGAGAAGAATGGAGACGGATTGTATTTGCAGCAAAGAACCTCAATGGCTCGGAAAGCTGAAGAAGAAGAAGAAGATTAATCTCTCTAGATGTTAATACTGATTTCATGACGTTGAAAACATTCAAAACAATGTTTTCCCGTGATGAATTTGAATAACGAAGACACAAACAATAGATATTGTTTGTGTCTTCGTTATTCAAGTTGAAAACATTGTTGGCCACTCCTGTTCTCTGTTTTATTTCTATTTCACTTCTGCCATCATCTGGTATTATATGTCCAAGATAGGAGAAACTTGTTACTTGTTCTAGTATCTCCCCGTTTACTGTGATGTTCTTTGACTGTAACAGTGACATTTTATATTCAACATGTTGCATATTATATGACTGTAATAATGGCATTGTGGATTAAATATGTTGTTTAGTATATGTCCATAGCAATGACGTTATGTGATAAACATGACATCTATTATAGGCCTCTAACATAACAGTGGAGAACATGCGTCTTCCCTGGGGCAACATATGCTTGTGAATCACGGACTATTTCTCAATTACTAAAGGAGATCGTTGGGAGTTGTGTGCTTTCATATCACAGAAAAGTTCTAAAATATTGTGAGTTTACAAGAAGACACATACTGACTTTCTACTGAATTGTCTACTGAATATGATGTACAGTATATGAGTTTTAATGTATTGTATATGCTGTAATAATGACACTGTGTGTTATTCTGTAGATTATTTGCTATAAGAATGGCAAATATGCTGTATTTATGACACTGTTAAACGTGGTGTATATTATATGAGTGTGATAATGACATTTATGAGCACATGTATCTTTCCTGTGGCGGTATATTAATATGAATCATAGTCCATTTCCCACTTACTAAAGAAGAAAGTTGGAGCTTCAGAGCTTAAATGTTATAGAAAAGATTAAATTATTTTGGGCCAAGACAAGGACATTTGGAAAATTACAGTGAATGGAATGTCACTTGAACAGGTCAATAGTTTGTCTTACATAACACAGGTAATAACAGCTGAAGGTTAGATGTAATGCAGAAATCAGACATGAAATACGAATTCCCACACCGACACTGAGTTTTTCAGGTTGCTGAATCAGTATATGTTTGTTATTTGTGTGCTGATGAAGGCTTTAGCCGCAACGTCCATGTCGTAACTTGTGATCGTGGTCTAGTGAAGCTTACTGTTTCTACTTGTCATATTTGTTGTTCCATTCACTGCTTTCTTTGCCCTAAAGGCAGTTAGTGTTTTATTGTTTCCCATGAACATTGTGTGTGTAATGCTAATAGTAATCCAAGGTGTGTGTTTTCAAATAGTAACATGTTTGAATGTTAGAAATGGCAATAAAATCAACACTGGCGAGATGAGACGCTTGAGAAGAACTGCCCACTTAGCTATACTATTGGAGACTCAGTATAAGACATAATGTTATAGGATTGACGGTGGGATCAATAGCTTTTGCCACATATATTGACAGGCAGAAGATCAAATGGTTTGGCCATCTCTTTAGAATGCAACACCATCAACTACCAACACTGGCGTTACATCAAACAAACAAAAAGATCAAGATCTTCTACAAGACCAAGCAGACGCCCAAGAATAAAACGGATTGTCATCATCAAAGACATTGTGCATTCACACGGAATGCCACTATCCAGTGCCACCCATCGGGCGCAGGAATGTCGACTATTCCTCCACACAAGGCTTGGTGACAACAGGTAAACCTGATGGTGATATGTATAAAATTGCTAACTGTCGAACAAACCAAACCAATCGAATTGTGGAAACAAGAAATCCAGAGGCAACGATGGCCTGGTTCTCGTGTCCATGTTGGTGGTGGTTTTTTTTTTTTTTTACTTTCTTGTCGCAAGCTTGGTAAACTCAGAACAAGTCAGCGCGCGAGAGACAGTTTTCAGGACTGTTTCTAGAACTTTTCAATATGTCGTTCTAATTGTGCTTCACCTCTCGATAGTCGTTTTGCGACGTTCCATGCTGACTGCCAGTTTAAATGGCGTATGTTCATATTTCTCGCAATTAAATCATTAGGGGACGAGCGGAACGACTTGGTTTGTGGGTTTGTTCATGGACAGAACACCCAGATCTCACCCACGGCATTGTGCAAGACAAGGCAGAACCCATAGACAAGATATCTCCGGGACGTGTTATCCGTACGTCACCGTACTGACATAATTATCGTCTTAAAATTCTTCCGATCGTTCTTAAGCATAACATTGTCCATTTAAACGCATTAGTTGTTTCTGTGTGACCGAAGTAAGCGTAAATTTCATGAATATGAATATTCCCATCACCATGTACAAAAAGATATATAAAAGCTGTGGGTTTCGTTGTGACGTTGGTGTGTAGTGGACTACACATTTGGTGACGTTTACAGCTAAAGTGGGATGCAGAGGTGTTTCCAAGGCACCAGGGCCTGGTTCTATACTGGCCAAGACCTACTAACACGTCCTAGCCGTGCGTCCTGGGCAACAGATCCCTTCGGGGACCTGGCTAACGTAGTTTGATCGCTGATTCTTTCGAAGTCGGAGAGCATCTGCCTGCATGGCGAGGAACCACCAGTCTGCACACCAATAAGCCAGACATGAGACAACGGATACTCACGCAAACCTCAGGTCCTGTATGACATAACACTGATGTTGGACAACGGGATGTCTTCATCCGACATACAGGACTTCACAGCCAGCGAACACAAGCAAGCAAGCGTAGCTAAAGTTATGTTTAGCTATATACGTAAACTAACGGTCAAATGTTCTATTCCTTTATTCTCTCCATCGTGGTGGATAAAATCAAGGTGGCACAATTAAGTTACCCAGTTGAGTTGAGTCAAGAACAGGCATCACAGCCCTCGGGACATTCTCAACCGTGCTCCGTCATCTTCAACAGATAGGGAATAATGTGCACACTTACCACATGTCATTGTTGCTGGATTGTATACAAGATTAGGGTTCAGACACTGGCATTCGCACGTAGCAGAGTTCAGTGTTGTAATTCCAGCAGGACATGTGTTAGAGCACCTAGTACCACATACACAAGTGTTTGGGTTGGTGTACTGTCCAGTTGGGCATGTGTTTCCACATCCTGGGAAATGTCAACACAGCTTGTTAGAAGAAATATGTATCTTACACAATAGCAATAATATAGCAACTGACAATCCGCATAAGACACAATTCAATATGTTTCTACTCTTGCTATGTTTTGTGCCAGAAAGGACAATTTGAGAGAGAGAAAGAGAGGGAGAGGGAGAGAGAGAGAGAGAGAGAGAGAGAGAGAGAGAGAGAGAGAGAGAGAGAGGGAGAGAGAGAGAGAGAGAGAGAGAAAGAGAGAGAGAGAGAGAGAGATGTCGGGAACGGAAAAACACAGACACAATAAGCACACAGAGTTATATAGGTGGTATTTTTTTAATTATTATTATTTATTATCAGAGTTTCTTTCTCACATATGTTATATCATAGGATGTTGAGAACTGAATTTTCAACATGTTATATTATACCACAAAATCCGAAGTACGACAAGGTTATGCCTGTTCCCCCCCCCCCCCCCCCCCAACCTCCTCGTGTTCATAACCTATATATATATAAATGGACAATGACAGAAAAAGAGAAAAGAAATAAATCACAAGAACAAAAATGAGATTCCTGAGAAGAATATCCTATTTATCAAGAAAAGAGAAAATCAGAAATGAAGAAAACGGGATTAAAGTGTGGATTATAGCAGATTATAGCTAGATTTTATCAGAGATCAGCAAGTTAAATGGTTTGGCCATGTGACTAGATTACATACTAACAGTATACCGCAACAAGCGATGATGTACAGACCAGAGGGAAGCAGAGGAAGAAGCCGACCACGTAAACGATGGACAGAGGGAATAGCAGAGTCCATGGGAATCTCGATACATGAAGCTCATAAACGAGTACACTCCCGCTGTTTATATTTCACATCGACACCGCAAGTTACATGAGAAACAAGATGAGATAAGATGTCATTGTGTATTGAGAACTGTCATTTTCTGCATGTTATATCATGGTCTGGTGAGAGCTGTCATTTCAATAAACCTTATATCATAGGGTGTTGAGGAACATCAGACATAATTTGTATTTTCAAAAGAAGAAAAAAAACACACACACGCAAAAAACCTTGTCTTGCCTTTTCAGAAATTTAGTATTTTCCTCCATTTACACTAGACTTGGAGACTTGTGATTTCGTTCGCCTGGCACATATAAACTGGTTGCTGTTTTGTTTTGCTTGACTTTCTTTCTTACTATTTTTATGTGCAGGCGGAACTGTAACCCCGTCGAGAGTTGATAGTCTGCAGGCATTTTGAGTGTTTGGTGCGACACCGTGATCTGTGGATTTCTTTTTAAATGCTTTTATTGTGTTCTCGTTAACTATGTTGTAATGTACAGATTCCGAAAACGGCGCACGGCTATTTGACGGGACTCCGACGGCTACCTTATGCAATAATGCGTGTCCGAGCTGCTTGTGATTTTTCGAGCTGTTGTCCACTTCGATAATGAGCTGCATATTCAAGTGAAGGGAGGCGTTTTGTCTGTGCTTTGGCAATTTCGTCTTGTCGAAGAAATGATATCCTTCCAGAGTTCATGTGGGACCATAAGATTCTGAAAATTTAACCAGAGTGCTGTAAAAGCAATTTAAACGCGTTCAATCTAGACTCTTGCGCCATGCGGGAAGCCAAAGAAGAATAGTCAAACACCACAGAAATGGTGTCGTTATTCACTACACGCTGAGGAAGATGTTGAACAGAGGACTTGAGTATTAATTAACTAATAGTTCCATGTAAAACGAGGATTAAATGTTGAGTAACTAACTAACCACACTATTTGGAAGACCAGATTCCAATCTCGGCATGTCCTTAATGAAATTAATCCTGTAAATATGGGGATATGATAGTCATTAAGACTCGACCCTAATACACACCATGATTTAATATAACCACTGTATTTCACGCATTAAATTAGTTCTCTAGCACATTTCTAAAGACACATCTAAAATGCTCAATACCTTTCTCCTGATAACTTTTGGGAAAGCACTAACAATTCGGTGTTACTTTGTTACCCTTCTGAAATCTGCATTTCAGTAATTTCCATTGTTGCTAAAGTTTTTTTGTGGATTGACAAAGCTTACTTTCTTTGGGAATTAGTTCCACATGGGTGGGAACACTTTAAAAAAGCATCATGTGTTTCTTCGCAGGTGAAATGGGGAGAGTCAAAGGCTAGCGAAAACAAATGTGAAAAACGTCCACTTTCTTGCTGAAAATGTATATGGCAGGCTAAGCAGTAGAAGAATCGCAGCTGTCAGCGGACAGCGTTGTGTATCTTGATGAGCAGGCAAAGAAGAACAAGATTTGGGTATATTGAGCTTAAAACACAGGTACTTACCACACGTGGATGTTTGTGGATTGTATACATGGGCAGAGTTCAAACATTGACATACACAAGTCGAAGGGTTCTGGCGTGTGATTGCTGGAGGACAGGAGATGGCTGGACATACACAGCTACATCCGTTGTTTGGATCAGGTCGCTGTCCATTAGAACACACGTTTCCACATCCTGTTACATGACAAAAACACCAGCGATAATTACGTTTGTCTTTCACAGTACGAAGTTATGATTGTGAACAAAGCAGCAAGCCAGTATGACACAGTATATGAAAAGGTATTTTTATAAAATCTGTATCAACGGACAAAAAGAGAGAATACTTTGGTAACATATGACTCCTCATAATTACTACATACGTCTGTGTTTGGATTACCCCGTGTTTGATACATATATGATTGATATGACAACTTATCACAAACATCAGAAAGAGGCGGTCATCATTTTCTATCCACTTTATGGGAAGACGGAAACTGCAACACGTTGTCGTTGTGATAACTGTGAAGATTTATGGAAAGAGTAATAGAGGAATATAGCGAGAGAAAATTTTGAAGACTTTTGTCATGACACGGCAGGGAGTCAACAGACGAACTCATACATGCCGTTGAAGATTGCAAGATATGGAGAGGCATGATCGCAAACTCCAGTCGGTAGGACGCTTGATGATGTTGATATGATAGCACTGTGACAGTGTAGGAAAGAGGCGGTGGGCAGTAGATCCTCAAAACGGAGATGGCGCATGGTGTATAATATAGAGAAGCAGTAAAAAGAGAAGATAAGAAAGAAACAGAAAGTGAAAGCGAACGCGTCCAATAAACAACGGAGAGCAGGAGGAAAAGAGACTACAAGCCACCAAAAATGAGATCAGACGACAAAAGATATAATAAAAGATAAAACAGACACCATAGTACAATAACAGACCAAGATACAAGAGATTTCCAGGATGGAGACAAGCTTGGGTCGACTTTTTTTTTTCATATCCTTTACAGAACATCGCTGTCAACACCAGCATCTTTCAGCTGTATTTTGATTTTTTGGCAAGATTACGCTCAGTAGTTTGCCATTGCTTTCTGAGCGGCCGGCTCACATACCCCGTAGGTTACCGATGCGATTCGACCCACTGCTGATTCTCACCGTCATCACGTTAGCCACGAGAGTATACGAGATTACGGAGAAACGTCGTAACCTCTAAGCCACGAAGCCGGCTTTGGGTCGACTACCAATGAACAAATCCAAGAAAGAAAGACATCATGAGACAGGGCGGGAACCCGACAACACCAAGCTTTAGACGATTGCAAACCTGAGCAGCGGTGACATCAATTTGGCAAACATTATCGGACATGTGTTTATACTAATTAGGCAGTTTGGCTGGGCCCCGAAAACCTGATTTAGGAATGTCCATATAGAATGACTGATTTGGAAATCCGCCATTAGGTCGTCTTCTGGAGACTCAGATAAAACTTGTATATATAAAATTTAGTTAAATATTTCACGTCGTTAAGTTTTGGTCCGGAGATCAGGCACTCTTATTCTTATGTTAACACCGATATAACACTTAATCTGCTGAACTAATTTTGCTAAAGAGGAAGCTGCAAAGAAATCTTGTGATTGCGCGACAGACATTTATTTAGGACTCCAATCATCATAACCGGACCAATAACATGAATACGGCAAAATTAAATGACGTGACTTGTTCGACCCATGGGTTAAACGCATAAACGACTCGACAGGGTGAGAGAGATAGAGAGAAAGGGAGAGAGAGAGAGAGAGAGAGAGAGAGAGAGAGAGGGAGGTGAGGTAGAGAGAGGGAGAGGAGAGAAGGAGGGAGGGAGAGAGAGGGAGGGAGGTAGAGAGAGGGAGATAGAGAGAGGGGGGGGGAAGTGAGAGAGAAAGGGTGGCGGAGACAGAGGAGAGTAAAATCGATGAACTTCAATGAGATACATTATATGTATAGATAGAGTTTTTATATGTGTATATATAGAGAGTTTTGTACGTGCATAGATAGCGTTTTATATGTGTATATATTGAGTTTTATATGTGTATAGATAGAGTTTTAATTGTGTATGGATAGAGTTTTATACGTGTATAGACAGAATGTTATATGTGTATAGGTGGAGTTTTATAAACGTGTAGAGTATTATATGTGTATAGAAGGAGTTTTAATTGTGTATAGATAGGATTCAATATGTGTAAAGATAGAGTTGTATAAATGTATAGATAGAGTTGTATAAATGTATAGATAGAGTTGTATAAATGTATAGAGTATTATATGTGTATAGATAGGATTCAATATGTGTGTAGATAGGGTTTTGTAAGCTATAGATAGTTTTATATGTGTATAGATACAGTTTTGTAAGCTATAGATAGTTTTATATGTGTATAGATAGGGTTTTGTAAGCTATAGATAGTTTTATATGTGTATAGATACAGTTTTGTAAGCTATAGATAGTTTTATATGTGTATAGATAGGGTTTTGTAAGCTATAGATAGTTTTATATGTGTATAGATACAGTTTTGTAAGCTATAGATAGTTTTATATGTGTATAGATAGGGTTTTGTAAGCTATAGATAGTTTTATATGTGTATAGATAGAGTTTTGTAAGCTATAGATAGTTTTATATGTGTATAGATACAGTTTTGTAAGCTATAGATAGTTTTATATGTGTATAGATACAGTTTTGTAAGCTATAGATAGTTTTATATGTGTATAGATAGTGTTATATGTGTACATATAGTTTTATATATGTATAGATACAGTTTTATACATGTATAGGTAGAGATTTATATGTGTATAGATAGAGTTTTACATGTGTAGATCCTATAAACAACATATTCGTGTTCGCCTATTTCTAGCTCTCAACCAGAGCACGAGCTACACAACCCTGTTCAGTAAAACCGAGGAGCGACCCCGTGGAGGTAAGACTTTGCATTCGCAAAGATCACTGTCTCAGTTAACCTAAAGCGAAAACGCATGCTGAGACCTGTAATCCTCTCATACAAGTAACATTGTAAGTTACGTTTCTTACCGTATTTATGTGTTGATGCTTGCACATTATTGTTTGCATTATTTCATACCACAATCATTTTCACGTTACTGCCTAGCATATGGCCGGTCTCCCTAGCCTAGGGGTTAGCGACTTTCTCCGTAATCCCGTATACTCTCCTGAGTAACGTGACATGTGCGAGAATCGGTAGCGGTTCTCGTCGCGTAGGTAACTTACGGGGTATGTGAGCCGTTCGCTCAGAAACAGTAGCAAACTACTGAGCGTGATCTTGCCAATAAATCAACAATCAGCTGAAAGATGCTGATGTTGACAGCGATGTCCTGAAATACAACTGATTGCTGATTTCTTGGCAAAATTATATATATATATATATACATATACCGTAGATATATACCGTAGATATGTATGGATGCTTACCGCAAGTTCTAGTCGTTGGATTGTATGAAAGGGCAGGGTTCGAGCATTGACAACTACAGGTGTCAGGGTTCTGTGTGGTCATTCCAAGAGGGCAGGTGTTGGCTGTACACTCACATCGACATCTGTTGTCTGGATTAGGTAACTGTCCAGAAGGGCACGTGTTGGTGCACACTGAAAGATAGTTTTTTTTTTTAAATATATACTTATTGTAAATGGGAATATTCTTACACAAGTGAATCGGTACAACTATCTCGGAACAGTCATAACATCTGATGGGAGATGCCTTGAAGGGATTAGAACAAGAGTTGCGTTGTCAAGGGTAGCCTTTTCTAAGATGAAAAATATAGTGACAAATCAAAGGATGTCAATTGCAACGAGAAAACGAGTGTTGAAGTGCTACATAGTCTGTACTGTTGTATGGATGTGAAACAGACAAGCTGAAAAACATCTGTTGGGGGTGAAAATGCATTTTCTGAGGAAAATGCAAAGGATACCATGAACAGACAGGAGTAAGTCCTACAAGAAACAAATGTCAAATGTAAACTGAATAGAAACATTAGACGTAAACAATCAAGATATTTTGAGCATGTTATGAGAAGAAATAAACTGGAGAACTTCGTGACAACTCGCAAGATTTGGGTGAAAAGAACAAGGGTGAGAGAGGCGAATATCTTTGTAGCTTGGTCACATGACATGATCAAGACAAAAACACAGAGTTGGTCCATGACTCTGGTGATCGCGTGAGATGGCAAAACATGACCGTCCATGCTTATTGGCATGACACATAATGATGATGCTGTTATGTATTGTAACATGTTGTGTATAATTTGTTGTAAATGACATTGTGGTGTTGTAACATGTTGTATGTTATATTTTATAAAGGGCATTGGGGTGTTATACATGATATTTTGGTGTTGTAACATGTTTTATATGACATTGCGGTGTTGAACACGTGGTAAATGACTCTGTAGTGTTGT
Organism: Cepaea nemoralis; assembly: GCA_014155875.1. NCBI lineage: Eukaryota > Metazoa > Mollusca > Gastropoda > Stylommatophora > Helicidae > Cepaea > Cepaea nemoralis. Next base: position 234,059 of record JACEFZ010017517.1, on the reverse strand, counting down.
AACATGTTGTATGTTATATGTTGTAAAGGACATTGTGGTGTTGTAACATGTTGTATACTATATTTTGTAAATGATACGTGGTGTTCTAACATGTTGTAAATGATACTGTGGTGTTGTAACATGTTGTAAATGATACTCTGGTGTTGAAACATATTGTATGGTGTAAATTATACTGTGACGTTGTAACATGTTGTATGGTGTAAATAGTATTGTGGAGTGTAACATGGTGTATGGTGTAAATTATACTGTGATGTTGTAATATGTTGTTTGGTATAAATGATACTGTGATGTTGTAACATGTTGTATGGTGTAAATGGTATTGTGGAGTGTAACATGGTGTATGGTGTAAATTATACTGTGATGTTGTAATATGTTGTTTGGTATAAATGATACTGTGATGTTGTAACATGTTGTATGGTGTAAATGGTATTGTGGAGTGTAACATGCTGTATAATACCTATTGTAACAATGATATTGTATGTTGAATATGTTGTATATTATATATTGTTACAACAACATGTGTATTAAACATGTTTGTTGTGTGCTGCTACAACAGCACACACACACACACACACACACACACACACAAACACACACACACACACACACACACACATACACGCACGCGTGCGAGGACGCTCGAGAATTCTGGATAATTAGTAAACAGGGGGAATAAATCCCAAGAAGCCTTGGGGAGATATGGTTTTGTAGAATAAGGCTGGACATTTATTGGACAGCCAGCATGACCAATCTGGACATTTTGAGGGAGGTTAGGTAGAAGACAATTTATCACAAATATCAGAAAGAGACCGTCTTCAATTCTTAGCCACATAATATGAAGTTAAGTTGAGTTGAATATAGAACCGACATCACTGCACCCAGGACATTCCCATACGTGTTCCGTCCACTCGTTCAACAGCCAGCGAAGAGTCATACTATTAATCGTTCCCACCGCTATCTGATTAAAAGTTCTTCTGGTATTCCCTCTCAGTTTTGAGATTCTTCCAGAACTCCTGCCGACAATGTGAAGTCAAAATCTGGAACATGATAAGTCAACTAGAAAGATTTGTGGAAAGAGAGATGGAGGAGGCCAGCATAAGAAAATTCTTGACAGTCTTGTGGCATTGCATGGAAGGGAGTCAGCACACGTTGCTACATGTCGTTGACAATCGCAAGATGTGGAGAAGCATGATCTCCAACATAGTTAACACGGCATTTGATGATGATGATATATTTGACACCTTGACAACTGTATTTGACTTGTCACTACCAAATTCCTGCAGAAACTAACTGTGCGCAATTACATTACATCTTGCAGTCGTTTCGAACATTCATTTGAAGTTACTGTGGTCTGTCAGGTGATTCTCGTAGGACACCTGGTGACAGAACCTCCCTGATTGTCGTACAGACAAACAAACACACACACACACACACACACATACACAGACACACAGACATACACACACGCACACGCGCGTGCTCGCGCACACACAGGCACACCTATCAATATGTATTGAAGGAGTCAAGGCGCGTATCTTAGTAGTGGTATAAACGTTACGCCTAATCTACACATTCGCCCATCAAGGCGATGATTTCCTTCCATCTGTCCTTGAGCAACATCATGTTTTTATGATAGAATTTGCCGACTGGACTAGGAACCATGTCTACAGTTAACTGATCCAATGCCAAACAAAACAGTAGGCTTGTAATAAACATAGTCCACAATCAAATGAACAATTATTATCATGTAAATTTTCGTTCACAGCGCATTAAGATTGCGGAAATAAATAAGACGCCGACCCTAGTATGTGATATATCATCCACATGTTAAGGGACATTTGGCGATATATTATCCTTCGACACTGAATCTGTTAAGTGAACAAGACATGGTCTTGGGAAAACAGACGACCGTGGAGAGGATTTCTTCATGTCGGAAACACCTGACATCGAGTCTTCGGCCTTTTTCAACACATCAAGAATACATTTGATGAAATTTGTTTTTATGCATACAATAAAGTAAAGAGCATAATATGGCAAGCAAAAGCCGCATTTCAGAAAATGAAGAGTATCTTATGCAATAAGTCACTATCACTGCATGTAAGAAAGAGAGTGCTGAAATGCTATATAGAATTAGTGTTGCTGTATGGTAGCGAATTTTGGAATGTAAATGAACAATTTAGGAAGAATTTAGAAGCAACAGAGATGTGGTTTGTGCGGCAAATGTTGCGAATTTCTTGGACTGCCAGAGTCTGATATTGTTTGTGTTGGACGCGCTTACGTTGTGATTATTCATCACTAAATCGCGACATTCGTGTCACATTATGGTGATGTCATCTTCGCCGCTTCATCATGCCCGCCCAGAGCAGCCGATTGCATGTCAGCGAGTCCTCCAGAGAAGGCCAGAATAATGCATTAATCTCCTCTGTTACAAAATGCGACTTCCTTGTATGCGGATCCGAAACATGATACTACTTATGAATTGTAACCGTTATGGAATTGTATACAAGAATAAATTATCACACGCAGCTGTTGCTGAGTTGTACACAAGAATAACCTACCACACGTAACTGTTGCTGTCTTGTATGCAAAAATAACTTACCACATATAACTATTGCTGTGTTGTATACAAGAATAACTTAGCACGCGCAACTGTTGCTGGGTTGTATACAAGAACAACTTACCACACGCAACAGCTGCTGTGTTGTAAACAATAATAACTTAGCACGCGCAACTGTTGCTGTGTTGTATACAAGAACAACTTACCACACGCAACTGTTGATGTGTTGTATACAAGAATAACTTACCACACGCAACTGTTGTTGTGTTGTAAACAATAATAACTTAGCACGCGCAACTGTTGTTGTGTTGTATACAAGAATAACTTACCACACGCAACTGTTGCTGTGTTGTATACAAGAATAACTTAACACCCGCAACTGTTGCTGTGTTGTAAACAATAATAACTTAGCACGCGCAACTGTTGCTGTGTTGTATACAAGAACAACTTACCACACGCAACTGTTGATGTGTTGTATACAAGAATAACTTACCACACGCAACTGTTGTTGTGTTGTAAACAATAATAACTTAGCACGCGCAACTGTTGTTGTGTTGTATACAAGAATAACTTACCACACGCAACTGTTGCTGTGTTGTATACAAGAACAACTTACCACACGCAACTGTTGATGTGTTGTATACAAGAATAACTTACCACACGCAACTGTTGTTGTGTTGTAAACAATAATAACTTAGCACGCGCAACTGTTGTTGTGTTGTATACAAGAATAACTTACCACACGCAACTGTTGCTGTGTTGTATACAAGAATAACTTAACACCCGCAACTGTTGCTGTGTTGTAAACAATAATAACTTAGCACGCGCAACTGTTGCTGTGTTGGATACAAGAATAACTTACCACACGTAACGGTTGATGTGTTGTATACAAGAATAACTTACCACACGTAATTGTTGATGGGTTGTATGCAAGAATAACTTACCACGCGTAACTGTTGCTGTGTTGTATACAAGAATAACTTATCACACGCAACAGTTGCTGTGTTGTAAACAATAATAACTTAGCACGCGCAACTGTTGCTGTGTTGTATACAAGAACAACTTACCACACGCAACTGTTGATGTGTTGTATACAAGAATAACTTACCACACGCAACTGTTGTTGTGTTGTAAACAATAATAACTTAGCACGCGCAACTGTTGTTGTGTTGTATACAAGAATAACTTACCACACGCAACTGTTGCTGTGTTGTATACAAGAATAACTTAACACCCGCAACTGTTGCTGTGTTGTAAACAATAATAACTTAGCACGCGCAACTGTTGCTGTGTTGTATACAAGAACAACTTACCATACGCAACTGTTGATGTGTTGTATACAAGAATAACTTACCACACGCAACTGTTGTTGTGTTGTAAACAATAATAACTTAGCACGCGCAACTGTTGTTGTGTTGTATACAAGAATAACTTACCACACGCAACTGTTGCTGTGTTGTATACAAGAACAACTTACCACACGCAACTGTTGATGTGTTGTATACAAGAATAACTTACCACACGCAACTGTTGTTGTGTTGTAAACAATAATAACTTAGCACGCGCAACTGTTGTTGTGTTGTATACAAGAATAACTTACCACACGCAACTGTTGCTGTGTTGTATACAAGAATAACTTAACACCCGCAACTGTTGCTGTGTTGTAAACAATAATAACTTAGCACGCGCAACTGTTGCTGTGTTGGATACAAGAATAACTTACCACACGTAACGGTTGCTGTGTTGTATACAAGAATAACTTACCACGCGTAATTGTTGATGGGTTGTATACCAGAATAACTTACCACACGTAATTGTTGATGAGTTGTAAACAAGATCGGGGTTTAGACATAGACATCCGCAGGTTGAGACATCCTGTCTGGTGATTGCAGGAGGGCACATGTTGCGTACGCAGCGACAAGCACATCCCATGCCTGCATCGGGCGCCTGATCTTGAGGGCATGTGTTGCGACATGAACAGATACAGGTGTTTGGATCTGGCTGCTGTCCGGACGGACAACCATTGCAATCTGCAAAAAAAAAAATGAAACTTGTGAGACACAGGCTTTAGAAAAAATACGAGTAGTTGTAATGAAGACAACCATGCTGAGGCTGAGGGCATGTGGTTTTATAGAAGAATGATGAGTACACTGAAGACGCTTAGGAAGAGCAATGACAATATCTTGAATTAAGTTAACTTACAAATAGAACTGGTTACTAGCATCAGAAGACGACAATACACATTCTTTGGGCATGTCAAGAGTAGGAGTTAGGCGAAGTATGTTGTTACAACTGGAAACGTGGAGGGGGAAAATGCAGGGGAAGACTAAGACAGAAGATGTTGGACTGTTTGACATTATGACATGGATTAATATCAGCATTATAAATGATTGACAGTACATGAGGTAGAAGGGTGCGAACAGACATGATCATCAACACTATACGGGATTGACTAGACGAAGAAGAGGGGGAAGAAGAAGAAGTAGCTAAGACAGAAACGGCAAGCTTATATGGATGTAGTATTGTTGTTCCTGACCCCTTCAATTGTAGTGTCACTTGGGAAACATCGCCTTGTTTATCTCAATTCGTGTTCTGAAACTGGGACTTTCCTAGACGGGTCTCCATCTAGATGTCTTCCTATGATATATCAAAGGCTTCCCCGGGTGGTGTTTCTCTGAATTAAGTTCACCAAATTGGACCGACCAATCACATCTCTGTGTTTAAATGTTCGTTAATACACTGGATATAGCATTGCGGTCTTGTCTGTTATTTGAACTATGCTGGTTTATTAAACATTCTAAGGCCTGTGGTGCCATTTCAATGGTTAAATACGAATTCTGTCCATATTCCGTAGCTGTGGGTTCACGTGGATGTAGACTTGAATAATGTAGACACCTTGTAAGCTGAGTGTCTAGATGGTCAAGCGTCGAAGTACACTTGTTCCTGCAGCGAGGCGCCTGTCCTCAGTTGGAGGTGACAAGTTCGAATCCCCGTGGGGGTTACTACATGTTATAGCGTGTCTTCTAGTCTCTCCTCCTTCTATTGTTATGAGCGCAAACAACACGTGTGAATTTATTTATCTCTATGTGCTGTCCGTGTAAAGAAAATGTGTGTAATTTTCGTTGTTCCCATGATAAAAAATCGTGTGGAATCATTGGCCTGTATTGTGTATATTGTTGTTTTCACCCGCAGAGATTCTCGCTCAGATTTTGTGTGTTTTTTCAGGCACCAGTCACAGCTCAACAACTGCCCCGTCGCACAAAGCACGAACTCCGTAGCTCCAGCGACGACTCCCAGGAATCTTCGAGAAAACTGCACTCGTGAACGAAAGACGTAGCCCGGAATCGAACCCACAACCTTCGGAACGCGAGGCAGACGACTTAACCACTTGGCCACGGAGACTGCCACATTCCTCCTGATAAGATGCCCTAACATCTCGACCGTCTACATCTAATTACCCCAATCAGTTTACGGTGTTCGTGTGTTTCTTGAAGAACTCCCTCACTCATTTGTCAATCCATACATGGTATTCTTGCAGAATCCTCACGCAGAAACCACACCCATTGGATGTTTCTCACAATGTGGGGGATAGTTGTCATTTCTGAAGCCCCAACTGCCATGTCTATTTTATGCAACTGTTTATCCACGAATGGCTACGTTTTAGCTACCTTTTAAATAGTAAAACACACAATAGGTGTATTAGAAACAAAAACAAATAACATAATTGTCACCCTGTGTCATGCCGTTAAGTGTGGGCAATGATAGTTCGCCATCTCATTCGATTACCAGAGTCGCGGATCAGCTCTATGTTCTTGTATTATCCAGATATTACTTCTCTGCCTTCTCCGTAGTTCTCTTGCCCTCATTCTTGTCAGTTGTCTCCAGTTTATTCCTCCTCATAACATGCCTAAAAACACATGACTATCTGCGCCTAATTTATGTAATCAATTTAATTTGTTTATGGCAGGACTTGCTCATTGATTTTTCTGTCCGTCCATGGTTTCCTTCGCATGTTTCTCCAAAATCACATTTCCACTACCATTAGATGTGTTTCAGCTTGTCGGCGCATTGTTCAAGTTCCACAACCATACCACAGTGCAGGTAGAAACAAACGGGCGTAATTAATTAACGATATTCATTCATCGGATACTGAGTTTACGATATCTAGCAGATATCTAGGCTCATGGATTACATCAGATGGAAGATTCATCACAAAGATAAAGAACAGAATAGGCCCAGCAAAATCTGCATTCTGTCAAATGAAGAACAGTCTTTGTAATCCTTGTCCTTGAACGCTAGAAACAGAGTTCGTGCATGTTAAATAGAACAGTTCTAACATACGGTTGCGAATCATGGACAATTAGTAAACAGGCGAAAAAGGTACGCAAGCCTTGGAGATATGGTTTAATAGAAGAAGGCCGAAAATGAATTGGACAGCCACAATGAACAAACTTGAACATTTTGAGAGAAGCTAAATCGCAAAGACAACTTATCACAAACATCGGAAAGAAGTAGTGAGAAAGTTCTTGACAGTCTTGTGTCATGGCACGGAATGGAGTCAACAAATAAATTGACTTGACAGTCTTGTGTCATGGCACGGAATGGAGTCAACAAATAAATTGACTTGACAGTCTTGTGTCATGGCACGGAATGGAGTCAACAAATAAATTGACTTGACAGTCTTGTGTCATGGCACGGAATGGAGTCAACAAATAAATTGACTTGACAGTCTTGTGTCATGGCACGGAATGGAGTCAACAAATAAATTGACTTGACAGTCTTGTGTCATGGCACGGAATGGAGTCAACAAATAAATTGACTTGACAGTCTTGTGTCATGGCACGGAATGGAGTCAACAAATAAATTGACTTGACAGTCTTGTGTCATGGCATGGAATGGAGTCAACAAATAAATTGACTTGACAGTCTTGTGTCATGGCACGGAATGGAGTCAACAAATAAATTGACTTGACAGTCTTGTGTCATGGCACGGAATGGAGTCAACAAATAAATTGACTTGACAGTCTTGTGTCATGGCACGGAATGGAGTCAACAAATAAATTGACTTGACAGTCTTGTGTCATGGCACGGAATGGAGTCAACAAATAAATTGACTTGACAGTCTTGTGTCATGGCACGGAATGGAGTCAACAAATAAATTGACTTGACAGTCTTGTGTCATGGCACGGAATGGAGTCAACAAATAAATTGACTTGACAGTCTTGTGTCATGGCACGGAATGGAGTCAACAAATAAATTGACTTGACAGTCTTGTGTCATGGCACGGAATGGAGTCAACAAATAAATTGACTTGACAGTCTTGTGTCATGGCACGGAATGGAGTCAACAAATAAATTGACTTGACAGTCTTGTGTCATGGCACGGAATGGAGTCAACAAATAAATTGACTTGACAGTCTTGTGTCATGGCACGGAATGGAGTCAACAAATAAATTGACTTGACAGTCTTGTGTCATGGCACGGAATGGAGTCAACAAATAAATTGACTTGACAGTCTTGTGTCATGGCACGGAATGGAGTCAACAAATAAATTGACTTGACAGTCTTGTGTCATGGCACGGAATGGAGTCAACAAATAAATTGACTTGACAGTCTTGTGTCATGGCACGGAATGGAGTCAACAAATAAATTGACTTGACAGTCTTGTGTCATGGCACGGAATGGAGTCAACAAATAAATTGACTTGACAGTCTTGTGTCATGGCACGGAATGGAGTCAACAAATAAATTGACTTGACAGTCTTGTGTCATGGCACGGAATGGAGTCAACAAATAAATTGACTTGACAGTCTTGTGTCATGGCACGGAATGGAGTCAACAAATAAATTGACTTGACAGTCTTGTGTCATGGCACGGAATGGAGTCAACAAATAAATTGACTTGACAGTCTTGTGTCATGGCACGGAATGGAGTCAACAAATAAATTGACTTGACAGTCTTGTGTCATGGCACGGAATGGAGTCAACAAATAAATTGACTTGACAGTCTTGTGTCATGGCACGGAATGGAGTCAACAAATAAATTGACTTGACAGTCTTGTGTCATGGCACGGAATGGAGTCAACAAATAAATTGACTTGACAGTCTTGTGTCATGGCACGGAATGGAGTCAACAAATAAATTGACCCATGTCGTTGGAGATTGCAATTTGCGGAGGGTCATGATTGTCCACACCACAGAGTGATGATGATGATGAGGGTTACGATATTTAGATATATGTTGCTTGCTTGCTTGCTTGTGTTCGTTGGCTTGAGCTCCAACGCGAAGTCCTGTATGTTGGATGAAGGCATCCTGTTGTCCAACATCAGTGTAATGTCATACAGGACCTGAGTTTTGCGTGAGTATCCGTTCTCCCATGTCTGGCTTATTGGTGTGCAGACTGGTGGTTCCTCGCCGTACAGGCAGACACTCTCCGACTTCGGAGGAATCGGCGATCCTACTGACTTTAGCCAGGACCCCGAAGGGACCTGTTGCCCAGGACGCTCGACGAGGACGCGTCAATAGGTCTTGGCCAGTATATAATCCGGCCCTGGTGCCTTGGAAACACCTCTGCGTCCCAGATATATGTTAATATGCATGAAGTATGTCGCCGGAAAAGGCTGTGTGCTCTCCCCAGATGTGTATTCTTTGTACAGCGAGCATGATACGAGATCTATAGGACATATGCCAGGGATTGCGCTTGGCCTTCATCATTTAAATACGTGACGATGATAGCACTGTTCTGATAGGAACAGGGTGTATACAATGGTTGAAACAAAATCGACAGTTTATAAAATGTTGAACACTTCAAGAAATTCCTGTCACTTGACGTTGGAAGACGTATTCTTGCGTGTTACGCAGAAGCAGTTTGAACATGTGATGCAATTTTGGAGACTGCAGGATGGAGGCATCAGGATCATTCACGACAGTCTATGAAGATGCTGATGATAATCATCATGACGATGATGATGATGGGAATGATGATGATAGTGGTGATAATGATAATTAGGACGAGTATGAGGACCTCGTAGACTATAACAATAATAATTTTGACGATTATAATGTCATTGATGATGATAATGATGATGATGATGATGATGATGATGATGATGATGACGATGATGATGATGATGTTGATGAATACGACGATGATGTATATACTAACCACACGTTCGTGTGCTGGAGTTGTACACACGGTTAGAGTAGAGGCAGTCGCAACCACACGTGTCCGGGTTCTGACTGCTGATTCCACTAGGACAATCACTCTGCACGGGACACTGACATTGACAGCCGTTGTTTGGATTGGGCAGCTGTGTCCCCGGGCATCTGTTGGTGCATGGTATACTACAAGCACAGTTGTTGTTGGGATTTGCAGGCTGTCCTCCCGGACATACATTAGGACACTCACAGTTACAGTTGTTGAGTTCGTTAGCAACCAGGCCAGGTCTACATGTGTTTATACATATAGCAGTACACGTGCAGTTTCTATCTGGGTTGGCTGTAAAACCTGACCTGCAGATGTTCGGACATTCACATCTGCACAAATTATTTCGATTTGCAAATAGTTCACTGCGACATGTGTTTGTGCATTCACATATACAGTTGTTGTTTGGGTCAGGGGCCTGTCCATTGGGACATGTGTTTGTGCATGGACATCTACAGTTGTTGTTTGGGTCAGGAAGCTGTCCATTGGGACATTGGTTTGTGCAGCCACATCTACAGTTGTTGTTTGAGTTAGGGGCCTGTCCACTTGGACATGTGTTTGTGCAGACACCTCCCTGGCAACTACAGCCGTTAGACACGCTGGGTTGCACTCCATTCGGGCACCTGTCTACACAAATACAATTGCAACTGTTTGTGGGGTCCCCTATTTGTCCTACAGGACAGACGTTGCTACAGGTGCAGTTGCAGTTTCTGTTGATGTCCGAGTACTGTCCTCTGGGGCACTGGTTGTTGCAGGCACAGCGGCACCCGTTGCTCACGTCTGGTGCTTGTCTGGGCGGGCAAATAGTTTGGCAGATTCCTTCTGGGGAAAAACAAATATATATTATTTCAATTGGATTCATTGTGCATATTATTATTAGGGTAAACACCACATAGGGGCTGCGGTGGTAGCGTAGTGGCTAGGCTCTCGCCTGGAGCTCGTGGGTTCCATCCTCATCTGGCCAATTCGAATTTTTTAAAAATTACGTAGGCCTGGGCTACCAGGTTGATCCAGCCTAAAATAGGTACTAGGAAATCTCACTAGGCGGCCGGTTTGATACTGAGTTCATCTTTCATCGAGTGGCAACTGGGTTAAATATGCGTCCAGCAACATATGCCCAATGCCCGTGGAGGGGAGTTAAAAGGTCATTTACTTAATGAGCACCAATATAATGTTGCTGGTAACTGACCGCCTGAATGTTTGTTAATCGTGCTTTTAAAACAAAACATGGCATAATAACTACAAGCAATTGCGGTAGCACATGTGACCGAAGAGACCAAGTGACGAGGTAAATGTTCGCCCACAGTGGATGCATGTGAACACATGGTCATTTCCACCATAACGCATCATCGGACATCTCACGTGCTCAGTGTGTGAATTATCTGCAATAATTTTCTCCTTTGTCTTTATTTCATTTCTGATCTTTGCCCTCCATGCAACACATTCAGCGGTGACTTGCTCCCCAGGGGCAATACCAATGCCTGTATCAATCATGTCCCGCTTACACACATCTTTGTATCGTAGTAGAGGCCGACCCTGAGATCTTCTACCCATCTGTAATTCACCACACAAACAAAGATGTCCTTTTGTATTCAACCATCGTCCATCCTCCCAATGTGTCGTATTTATCTAAGTCTAGGAAAACGGAGCATAGAACAAACCGTCACACAACCTGGTCTGTTCAATACTACGAGAAAGGTGTCACACAACCTGGTCTGTTCAATACTACGAGAAAGGTGTAGAATAAATATAATTATATAACATATATCGTGTTGAGAACACGTTGGGCTGCGGGGCTGCTGTCAAGGTTATCTGCAAGGGATTGATGAACGTAGAACATTATGTATAACTAACGATATGAAAAACACAAACCGCGTTCTGTGGTCATAAAATGAGAAGAGAGGCATATGAAAACATGACGACTGGAAAGATCAATGAAAGAAGAGGCAGAGGCATGCCGAGAGACCGCCAATAGCACCCAGCTTGCCTTTATGCCCCATACATTTCATGGTGCCTATTTCGGGCTCAATCAACCTGGGTACCTCGGTCTTTGATAAAATAATCCCGTATTATTAAGAAGCTTGTGTTTATTATGTCAAAAGAAGATATAATAATTCACCCACTCCCTTGCGTCTTGACGGACGATAGTTAGTGACATTGTGTGTCAAAGAAGGCACAATAACTACAACCCATGGCAGTAATACCATTGATAGAGTTAAAACTTCTCAATAGCACAAAAGTTGGGCTGAATTGAAGAGACCATGTGTTATCCATGCAGCAAGATCCCTCTCTCGGCCTGCCTAAGTTGCTCCATCTGAAAAAAGACGCGCTACACAAGCTGTCGGATCAGCGAAGCAATGCTCTAACTGTCCGTCTCTCTGAGCTTCGACCCTAGACACAATGCCGACTGTGGGACTGCCGTCATTCCCCGAGGACAGAACGTGCTGTGGGACTGTCGTCATTCCCCGAAGACAGAACATGCTGTGGGACTGCCTTTACTTAATAAAGATACATTTTTAACTAGATCAATCCAACATGTTACCAAGACACGTGATTAAATATGGCACAAGAACACTATGTTAATGAATGAACAAGATGCATGTAACAATACGCACTAACTGCGGTGAGCAATGGAAGCGTCAAGTAACTCCACTTACCACACTGTCCGGTGATTGGATTGTATATCTGTTGAGGATCTAGACAGCGACAACTGCAGTCGGAAGTTACGTTGGCGTTGTTGGGACACAGGTTCTCTCGGCAGACTGGGGAGGAAAGCAACAAGACATTACGTGCATACCGGAAACAGGTTCTCTCGGCACAGAGAGGAGGAAAGCCACAAGACATGACGTGCATAGCGAACACCAGCATCGTCGTGGTTACTACCACAATGTGTCTTGCCAGATGAAGTAGGCGTTCATGTCTTTCCTCGTCGCTAACTGCAACAGAGACGTCCAGCCTTGGGTGGGTATAATCTGCCACTTCCAAGCTCACCCTAGGACTGGTGGATGACCAGGTGGCTAATTAGTTAATTGGTTGGTTAGTTAGTTGGCTGGTTGACTGGCTGGTTGGTTGGTTGGCTGGATAGTTGGCTGGTTGGTTGGTTGGATAGTTGGCTAGTTGGTTGGTTGGTTGGTTGTTTGGTTGGATAGTTGGCTAGTTGGTTGTTAGGATAGTTGGCTAGTTGGTTGGTTGGCTGGCTGGTTAGCTGGCTGGTTGGTTGGTTGGCTGGATAGTTGGCTAGTTGGTTCGTTGGTTGGTTGGTTGGTTGGTTGGTTGGTTAGTTGGTTGGATATTTGGCTGGTTTGTTGGTTGGTTGGTTGGTTGGTTGGTGGGATAGTTGGTTGGTTGGTTAGTTGGTGGGATAGTTGGTTGGTTGGTTGGTTGGTTGGTGGGATAGTTGGCTGGTTGGTTGGTTGGTGGGATAGTTGGTTGGCTGGTTGGTTGGTTGGCTGGTTGGTTGGTGGGATAGTTGGTTGGTTGGTTGGTTGGTTAGATGGTGGGATAGTTGGTTGGTTGGCTGGTTGGTTAACTGGTTAGTTGGTTAGTTGGTTGGATAGTTGGCTAGTTGGTTGGTTGGTTGGTTGGGTTGTTGGTGGGATAGTTGGTTGGTTGGTTGGTTGGTGGGATAGTTGGTTGGTTCGTTGGTTGGTTGGTTGGTTGGTTGGATGTTTGGGTGGTTGGATGGTTAATTGGATAGTTTAATGGTTAGTTGGTTGTTTGGTTGGTTGGCTGGTTGATTGGTTGGCAGTTGGCTGGCTGGTTGGCTTGATAGTTTGAAGGTTGGTTGGTTAGCTGGCTGGTTGGTGGTTATTTAATTAGATGGTTACTTAGTTTAATTATAATGTTAATTAATTAGTTACTTGGTTAGTTGGTTGGTTGGTTTGTTGGTTGGTTGGTTGGTTGGTTGGTTGGTTGGTTGGTTATAGGTTGATGTATCATCGTTGCGCTCCGGACATGTCCATATGTGTAAAGATTCCGCTAAACCAAACATATACATTAGCGTCCATCGGCTAATGTCGGGAATTCTGCGTTGGTTGATGAAGCCCCTCATTCTTTCGATGTTCATCACGTGGCTGGCCGTACCAGTTATTACTTCCAGGTATCGCATTCAAGACAATGATGTGGATCCATTGGCGTCAAAGTCCTCCGCTCTCGACATCTCTATAAAGTCATTTTAATAACACTGGCTTGCCCTCTGCAGGGGATGCAGTGTTTATCAGCCCGTACATTCCCCTTAACTTCCGCATGTCCCGGAACGAAGATGAAGGTGACTCTAAGGACAAGAGACCTCCGCAGCGATTCAATCCACTATCAACGTGTAGAACCCTCCTTAATCTTTCCAGTCATGCACATTGAATCACTTAGTACACAAACGTGGGTATATATCCAGCCACATAAATGCCCGTGTAACTGCCATCACGTCCATCGTCAAGCTGATCGTGGTCATAGAGTAGGCACCACTGGCTTCTTGAATGGTTCGGCCCGCTGAGCATGCCGTGAACGTCCACTCACTTGCCAGACCACGTGGTCCGTTGAACAGAGAGACCTGGGGAATTGCAGGCACATTGAGCATGACCATAGCTGAGGCAGAAGAGTTGGTCGACGATCGAGAATCTTATCGGCAGCTCGTGATGAGATTGTGAATTAGGTTTAGTTTAGTCGACTAAACTAAACTAAACCTAATTCACAATGATGATTCCAGACTAACCCAACCAATCAGCATCGCTCCTCACTGCGTCCACCATGTTGACCCGAATCTCGGTATGTGATTGGTTATATCATGTGCTACTCTAGAACTAAATTCTTTCCACCTGTCTGCTGTGGGTCTATTTATGTGTGTGCCTTAATGTAATCACTGTAATGGTTTTCCTAGTAGCCGCAACGTCCATTGTTTGCCTTAATTGTGTTCTATAATGCCACATTGCTTTTATTATTTTATATGATTTATTTCAAAGTGCCTTTTGTTCCTACTTTAGTGCCAACCTGCCTCCAGAGCTGTATGAATTATCTACTTGAAGACATTACACTGTGTTTGATTCAATATACTACAACCATGTGGGTATTCATCATCAATAGCAGCAGCAGCAGCAACACCAGACAGAACATTAATACAGACTCACGCACCATACGTCGAATGCGCTGCAAAGTGTGAGAACGGGACTTTTACTATAGACACGCACACACGCACACACACATACTCAGAGATACAGATAGAGAGAGAGAGAGAGAGAGAGAGAGAGAGAGAGAGAGAGAGAGAGAGAGAGAGACGGTGAGATAAGTAGATACACGGAGAGAGAGAGAGAGAGAGACGGTGAGATAAGTAGATACACGGAGAGAGAGAGAGAGAGAGAGAGAGAGAGAGAGAGAGAGAGATACAACGAGAGAGATGAAGAGGAAGAGTGAAAGAGAGACACAGAGTGCGAGAGACCATGTGTAACAGAGAGCAACAGAGAGAGACAGAAAGAGAGAGAACGAGAGACCGAGTGAAACTGACTGAGTGAAATAAGGGTAAAGACGGAGAAATAGTAAGAGATGAAGAGACAGTGAAACAAAGGGGGCCAGAAAATCACGGAATGACAGAGGAAGACAGACAGACAGACAGACAGACAGACAGACAGACAGACAGACAGACAGACAGACAGACAGACAGACAGACACGGATAGTCAGGTGCCTACAACAGAGATCCTTGCAGATTGATGAAGGTGAGTAAATAGCTGTATCTACTCACCACATTCACAGACTCCCCGGGGCCCAAATTGCGCCACTTTAGGAGATGAGCATTGAAGGGTGGTGCTACAGTTCAAGACCCTGTCTGAAGGAATCAAACAAAGATATACATGTATTCATGACCCTGGCTGAGGGTATCAAACAGTGATATACATGTATTCATGACCCTAACTGAAGGAATCAAACAATGATATACATGTATTCATGACCCTGGCTGAGGGTATCAAACAATGATATACATGTATTCATGACCCTGGCTGAGGGTATCAAACAGTGATATACATGTATTCATGACCCTAACTGAAGGAATCAAACAATGATAGACATGTATTCATGACCCCGGCTGAGGGTATCAAACAATGATATGCATGTATTCATGACCCTGACTGAAGGAATCAAACAATGATATACATGTATTCATGACCCTAACTGAAGGAATCAAACAATGATATACATGTATTCATGACCCTGACTGAAGGAATCAAACAATGATATACATGTATTCATGACCCTAACTGAAGGAATCAAACAATGATATACATGTATTCATGACCCTGACTGAAGGAATCAAACAATGATATACATGTATTCATGACCCTAACTGAAGGAATCAAACAATGATATACATGTATTCATGACCCTGGCTGAGGGTATCAAACAATGATATGCATGTATTCATGACCCTGACTGAAGGAATCAAACAATGATATACATGTATTCATGACCCTAACTGAAGGAATCAAACAATGATATAAATGTATTCATGACCCTGACTGAAGGAATCAAACAATGATATACATGTATTCATGACCCTGACTGAAGGAATCAAACAATGATATACATGTATTCATGACCCTGACTGAAGGAATCAAACAATGATATACATGTATTCATGACCCTGACTGAAGGAATCAAACAATGATATACATGTATTCATGACCCTGGCTGAAGGAATCAAACAATGATATACATGTATTCATGACCCTGTCTGAAGGAATCAAAGAATGATATACATGTATTGATGGCCCTGACTGAAGGAATCAAACAATGATATACATGTATTCATGGCCCTGATTGAAGGAATCAAACAATGATAGACATGTATTCAGGATATGTATATCCTTCTATTCCAACGGGGATCGGCTGGCCTAGTGACTAGATTGTCGGGCTTTCATTCTGGAGATCCGGGATCGAAACATCGGTAAGGTGATGGATTTTTGTATGTCAGCGGAAACAAAGAAAACCCGAACCTGCACAGTTCGCGGTGACTGCACTTGCCACGCCGACTTAATTCTTCAGGCTCAAGACCAGCCTGTCCTACACCTCAAGGTGGCATAGGCAGTTATATATCCTAACTGCCCAATGAATAGCCGTCTCATGTATAAGAAGTGTACACTGGGGTCAAGCAGGAAGTTCCCAGACTTGACCTTTTTCCAGGTGACCAAAAACACTAACCGGTGCTGAGCTGTATTTTCCCACTTGCTCTAATCTATTTCATATTTCATTCCCAATAATTTATCTTCTCATTCCAGATTCTTTCGCCATGTCTTTTGTTGTTTTTTATTTTTAAATTACCTGTAGGGCAGAATTTCAACATGAATTTTCTCAATATTATATTTTCATTAATATAACGGACAGTTGGACTAAAATGTTGACTTCTCGTTCTTGCTGGGGGGGGGGGGGGGGGGGGCGTGTAAATTACAAGTACCCTAGAAGTCGGAGTGGGTTCGAACGAAGGCGAGGGACACTGGTAATAGGGAAGCTAACTCGCACGCAAAATCAGTGCAAAGCAGTTTCTAGTAGATACACGTGAGTGTACTAAGCTTCAGTTCAATAGGAGCGGGGATGAACGTATACATATGAACGTTTATACTGAGTTACTGAAAAACTATACGTATCACATAAATATCGGTGATTTATTGAGTAAAACTGTAGGGGTCAGGTAAACCAAGATAAATCATTGAATCACAGTATAACAACTTTTACAACAAAAAAAAAGTTAAAACAGCAAACAAAATTAAAGTGAAGAGGAGTTGCACGATTAGTCGACCTCACTCTCTCGCCTGAGTCCATCTGAGTCCAGTGGCCAGACAAGTCAAGACGACTGGAGACGAATACAGGTGCAGTGGGTGACCAGGGCGCTCTACGTGCCTTGCCGTGCTCATCACGTTCCACAACGCTTTAAAGGTAAACGCCGTCTTGCCCGTTGAATCATCAATGATTTCATCCGCGGAGCCTGCCGAATCCTGTCTTCACGTGCTTAGTAGGCATACCCTAGTTCACCGATTGCTTACTCTTGCCGACCTTCGCTTGCCAGCCTTCCCTTGCCTGCCGACATATCAGGCATGTGTTTGAATCCATATCAAGTCGGAACATTTCTAGCAAAAATTGCCTTGATCCCAGGCCGACCCAGGCTAACACTTGGTACCAGAAAATGTTGTGGCAAGTAAAGGTGATCCGTGTGATATAGATCACATTTTATAAATCACATCATATAGATCACATCACTCATCAACAGCCGATGGGTTTATAGAGCATATGGGTCTGGCACCACACATCCAACTCCCCACGAGACACGGAGAAGGACGCTGTACTTGGTTGACTGTACAATTATACGGATAACTGAAACCTTGCTGTAACCTATCCAGATATTGTAAAACTATCATCATCATCATGTGCCATGCCGATAAGCGTGGATGGGGATGGTCCGCCATCTCACCCGGTCACCACAATCTATGGCTCAAGCCTCTGTTCTTGTCCCCATCACGTCATGTGGTCAGGCCATCCAGGTATTTATCTCTCTGTCTTCCATTTGCTCTTTTGCCGTTAATTTCGTTCTCCATGTGTCACTGAGGTTTCTAGTTGTATTCCCACTCTCAGCATGGCCACACAGTCTTGACCGTCCACATCTGATTTCTCAAATCAATGTACGGTCCTCCTTGGTGTCTTCTAGGACTTCTATTTACCCGTTATTCTCCATTGCGGTATAATCCCTCAAGCAGCTCACCCGATGCTAACCTATTTGTAGTTATCCTTGTAGCTCTGTCCATGTCCTTCGAATATTCTTCATCTCTGTCTCTAGTTCTCTTCTCTGAGTTTTGTGTGGGAGGGGAGATGTGTGAGAGGTGGGGGAGGTGTGGGATGTGCAGGTGGATGAGGGATGTATGTGAGGATGGGGGATGTGTGTTTGGCTGGGTGGTTGGGGTGTGTGTGGGTGGGAGAGTAGATGAGAAATGCATGTGTTGATGGGTGGGTGGGTGATGTGTGGGTGTGAGTGGTTGATGGATGAGTACGTGAGTGGGTGGATGTGTGTGAGAGATGAGTGTATGGTTAGGGGATGTGTGTGTTTGTGGGAAGATGTGTGTGAGCGGCGGATGTGTGTGGGTGGGGTATATGTGGGTGGTGAGGTGTGTGTGGGTGGAAGGTGTGTGTTGTTGGGCGTTTATGGGTGGGGGATATGTGTGGGCAGGTGGGGAGATGTGTTTGTGGGTGGGGATGTGTGTATAGGTGGGGGATGTGTAGTTGAGAGGTAGCGGATATTGGGTGGGTGAGTGGGTGTAGGTTGGCTCTTGTTTGTGTGGTGGGTGGGGAAAATTGTGAGGGTGCGGGATGTATGTGTGGATTGGTGCGGGATGTGTGGGTTGACGGGGGTATGTGTGTGTGGTTTTGTGATGTGTGTTTTGCTGGGTGGTTACGGGTGTGTGGGTGGGTGGTGGAGAATATGTGGGTGGATGTGTGCGTGTCAGTTATGGGATGGATGGGGGATGTATGTGTGGGTGGGGAAATGTGTGTGGGTGGGGGATCAGTGAGTGAGTGGCAGCATGTATGTTTGCCTGATTCTGTGTGAGTGCGTGGAGGTATGTGAGGGTGGATGGGGGTGTGGTGGGTGGGGGATGTGTGGGTGGCTGAGGATGTGTGGGTGGCTGCGGGGTGTGATGGTGGATGGGGGATGTGTCTCACAACATTGCAATATGCACTGTTTATGTTTACAACTTTCATTTGACAATATTTTTTTCCCCATGTGAATGCATTATGCGTAATATGCATTGTTTATGCTTACAAAATCCATTTGACAATGTTTTTTTCCCTATGTAAATGTAACATGCACATTTGATGAATGAAAGATGAGTTATCGAAAGGGCCGAATGTAAGACGGGTCTGCGTGCCCAATTTGTTACCCTTTTAAAATAAAGTTTGTTCGTTCATTCGTTCGTTCGTTCTCCGTGACTTTTTAGGTATTCCCCTATTGGTTTTGCCCTGTGCATTCCAGATTACGACTTTTCCAGTTATTCTATTCTCAGGTTTTCTCACTGTATGCTCTACCCAGCGCCGGCATCGATTCCTCACCTCTTGGTTTACTGGGTTTTGTCTAGTTCTCTCCGTCAGCTCCACACACTGGTTATTTTATCATACAATGTTATTCCTTCTATTTTACGCAGGCAGCATTTAGTGAATGATCATAGTTTATTTGTAATCATTTTCGTAATTGTCCGTGTTTCTGATTCATGCAGTAGAACTGATTTAACATTACAATTGAATATTCTATCACAAGATGATTGTGCGAGTTTTCCATTTTTGTTTTTTTGTTTTTTTGTTTTTTGTGAATTGTATTCTTTTTATTTCTCTGAAAACACATTTGCATTGGTATTATATGTATCTCACACTGTCTGCTTATTGTTCATGGCTGTGACGAAACGGCTACAGATCGGCATATCTCTGCATAATAGCCCTTTGAAGGGAATGCGAGGCGTTGGTCTCCCTTGAAATTAATATCAATTAATAGGGGATTTCCCTAGAAACGTAGTGCGGGGCGGAGCTATTCTAGTTATTTATAGAACAATCTAGAATGTTCCCTTAAGTGCGTACGTGGGAAATAGCTCTAAGTTCACGAGTGCTTCAGGCAGCACGGGTTGGTGGAACGTATCGTGACTCTGGTTTTCTTCATGAATCATGAAAGTCACGCGGCCCGTGTAGGCGAGTGGAAGGCGCACTGACATTGTCGTGGTCAGTCGCCCACCAAATCTCAGCGTGAACAGATCGCAGCCAACAGGCTGATGTAATTTTGATGTCAATAATCGCGGCCAGTGCGGACATCTGCAGTCAAGGTTGTGATTCTTCAATCACAGGTTAGTTGAATACTTATTCTATTATTTAATTGTTGTCGTGATGCCGTGCTGAGTTCCCGGAATGAATTAATTGCCGTCGCAAAATTGAGTTATCCGTTACAGTTGGCGGTTGCATATTTAAGTAGGCTTTATCGATCAGCGATGTAATGTGTTACCTGACGGAACAAGCCGTATTCCACAGCGAGTGGTGTGTACATAAAATAGGCCGAACGATGTGCGTTACAGTGTGTAGCAGTTACTGGTTTGGTTTATTAATTACGCAGGCAAGGCGACAGTTTGTCAGTCATTACATCAACATGCATGACGCTGTAAATGATAAGGTAGAGCTTATTATTAGAGATGTTGAATGTGCTTCGTGACATTAGAATTGTAACTTAATTGTTCTATCAGTGGTGGTGATTTTCGAGGAATCAAGGTGAGATCAGCAGTGGTGTATTTGCTGTGTGCAGATAGCCGTGTTATTCCGCGTAAGGCGAATGGTGTTGCATCGATAGGATAACAGTTGATAGAAAGTATTCACTGATACTATAGTTACTGCTGGTTGTCATGTCCGTCCGCTACGATGACCATGCATGTTCCATCTTACGTTTGTCTAGGCAGCGGGAGGTAGGCCGGTACCCCCAACCCGATAGGTAATAGGTCCGACCCAATGCGATCGTGCAGATCCGAAGATTGAACATACCCGATCGAGGGTGAAGCGGCACTCCGTAATTCGAGGCCGTGGTGTCTAGATAGATCGAGGTTTGAACCTAACCGTGTCTGTCTCGAATATTCTTACTCTTCTGGAACCCTGATTCGGTTCATGGAGTACTTGGAGTACTGCCGTGAAGTAGTAGTATATGAGAAGAATAATCCCCCCCAAAAGGTGGAGTCAAAGTTGGTAGTGGAGTCTGGAGGATTTGCTACATTGGATGACGTGACTTAAGGTCGTCACGGGCAAGGTACACGGGACCTACAGTAGCTGTGGGAAAGTGTAATTGGTGAATGGCCACCCCAGCTGTGCTCGACCGGCACAGGTATGACTGACCTGAAAGATAGTCAGTGAATACAAGGGCAACTCAGGATCTGGGGCAGGGATCCCAGACCTGACACTATGGCTGTGATATGATTTTGTTATTTAAGTGTAACAAGTCATGAGTTCTCCTTGGTTAATGCTATAGTAATGAATTATCAGGAGTATAATTCATTATGGACATATAGTTATTAATGTGTGTAATTGATCAATCCATGGGGTAAGGGATTGATGAATTGATGAGTCTGTCAGGAAGGAGATGTCCGGCTGGACACCTTCTCGATAAAGTAATCACTACACTGAAAGGAAAGTAGGGTGTATATGTTGATTGATGATGGAAGATGAAACCGGATTGGACTGGCACCAGGCGAAGGATGCTTGACAGAGTCATACAGTCGACTCTGGTGCTAGGGGTTATTTGTAGCCCAGAAGTGTTACTTGACTGAACAGGTGTGCTATTGCTTTTTCTACCATCATTATGCCTATATATTATAGTGACTAAGTAGATCTATGATGTGATGATTTCATACTCATGTTGGTAGACATGAGGAATGTCTGAGAGGCAGGTGACGGGGTGGAGATGCTAGTAGTCTTTGTTGTAGTTGAGTACTCACACCAACCTCTCCGTGTTTCAGGATCTGTTATTACTATACAGAAGAAGATTCCAGAGCTGCACCATGAGCTCTATGGGCCCCTCATTCCAGTGCCTATCCAGAAGTTGATTGAGGCCATACTGGGAGTGGTCGTCTGATTCTGCGAGATCAATGTTGGAAGGAGCTGAGTGCTGAATAAGTCGGTAGGTCTAGGTTAGGACCTCCGTCAAGAGTCCGACGAGTGTCATCCGATCCTGAGAGGATCCAACACTGAAACGTCTGGTGATTCAAGCCAGTGAAGCACTGGTGACATTCAACCTCAGTGTAAACCTTGGTGATTGCAAGGTCAGGAACTTTCAAGTTGAGTAACGTGATCATTGTTACCGGTCACCATGACCTGTGTTATATGCTTCTAGCCCGGCTGGGTTATGGGACACCATGTATCAATTGATGCTTAAATAGTGTTTCTACATTGGTTACCTTTATGAAGCCAACATGTGGTCCAGTGACCTAGGACATTGATTACAACATTGGTGGGAACACCAGAGTGACATGTTTGTTAAGGTAGGGAGCTACCTCAGGCCAATGTGATGAACGGTTGACAATGTTTGTGAAGGTAGGGAGCTACCTCATGCCATCGTGATGAACTGTTGACAGTGTATGCTAGGTGATTTATACCCAATCGATCAGGGTAGTTACATGATACTGTGTGAAGATCTATTGTCCAAGGACATGGAACTAAGGTGAAGTGTTTAGTCACCTGATAGACTTTACCAGTGACATGGTGTGTTCGTGTGGAGCAACCGCTCATTGTGTAGGTGACATATCAGTGTGTGGGTCACTTATGAGATAGAAGAGTGACCTGGCTCTTGTGTATTTTGAGACGGTGCTACATGTACTTTTTCTGCAAGTGGGAGACCGCTAATATGCTAGGGTCGGCCCAGACTTCATCAGGAGTGTGACGAGTTAAATAGGACGACAGCAAGGAAGGAGCCTTGTTCATCGGTGCAGTGTCAGTCAGGCAGTGGTACTGCGCTTGATCAGCCCTTGCTTGGTTCTCTGTGTGAAGAGGGAACTTTGGAGAGGCAGCAGACCTTGGAGTTCCAGTCCACTGGAGGAGCCTGGGTGAGTCGCTACCACGACTGGACAACCGCACGAGCTATCGTCCGCCTCCATGATGATGAATACTCATCTGCATCTCTGATATTGTACATAGTTCTTCTAGTCTGGCTTTCAGCCATCCTTCTCTGTGTTGTGGTTGACGTAGTTCAGAATTAAATTTTTGTTCTCTTAGCTATGACTTTGTGCAGTGATATGACTGGTGTCTGGTCCGAGCCCCCTTGGGGTTTGGAACCCTAGGTGAGGGAGGGGAGGTTAAGCTGTCACGGCTTGTGTGGGGCCTGGTAGATGTAGAGTGCTATTGAGGTGGTTGGAGCAAAGGCAGGGGATAGTATCTATCGTGGCAAACCAGACCAAGCCCCGGCGGTTTTGTCACAAGATAGAGTGGGGGCTCGTCCGGGATCTTCTCTTTGTTCTGACATCTCGTAGGAATAGGTTATAGTGTCATCTGTCCTATACCTATTGTCTACTTGACGAGTAGGGCTACTGATACCTTTCTCTTCGTCGTGGACAGACATTTAGTTTAGTTAGTATAGATACATAGTTACAGTGTTGGTTGGAGAACAGTTAGCATTGTGATTGAGTATTGCATATCTATACTGATACTAAGTTACACTAAACATGGCTACTCGTACTTTAGATTTAGCTAAGGTGCGATCATCTGCAACTGAGATGGGATTGGACGGTGAGGAGTTCAAAGCCTATGTACTGGAAGTCGAGAGAGACTTCAGAGCAGAAGAGAGGGAGAGAAGAAAGTCAGAAATTGAGCTTGAAGCTCGAAAGGTAGCACTTGAAGAGCAAAGTTGGTGGCAGACCAACAGGCACAAAAAACTGGCAGCTGACCTAGAGTCTAAGAAATTAGATGCTAGGAAGTTGGAAATGGAACATGAGTTCCGTATGAAGCAACTTGAGGTAGAGGCTAAATCTGTTGGTGAGTCTGAGGGAGCAGTAGGTGGAGTAGCTTTACCTAGCTCATCAGTAGCCAGCAGACCAGCTTACCATGCTATGAAATGGCCGTTTCCACCCTTTGAACCGGACCACGAGAAGATAGATCAATTCTTAGAGAAGTTCGAGGCAATGTGTAAAGCTATGGGTTTAGAGCCTGAGCGTTGGAATCTTAAGCTTTCACAGGGACTCCCGTGGCACCGCGTACGAGGTGTATGCGCGTCTTCCCCCAGGGATGGAAAATGATTATCCAACCCTGAAATCGGCTCTTTTGAAAAGATTCGAAATGACAGCCCATGCGTACAGGCGGAGGTTCAGAACTTCCAAGAGAGAACCAGGTGAGATGTTCTCGGCCTATAGTGTGAGGCTGAATTCCTACCTGTTGAAATGGATGGCCTTGGCCAATTTCAAAGAGGATTATGAGAGTCTGAGAGAGTTGATGGTGGTGGATCAAATGAAGATGCAGATGTCCAAGCCTTTAAGGAATTTCTTAGGGGAAAATGGGGCGGAAAGGCTAGACATAGTAAATAAGTTAGCTGGAAGGTATGTGGAAGTCTATGGTGAGACTGGGGATTCCAGTCAGACTGATTCACAAAAAAAAGGCAGAAGGGGCTTGATCAGAAGCCCAAGACCAAAGGTCCCAAAGAATCATCCAATGTAGCAGATCCTGTGGTAAAAGACTCTGGTAAGAAACCCGAGAAGCAAAGCCCTCCCGCCTCCCCTAAACGGAAGTGGAGTCAGAGGTGGTGTAAGTACTGTAAGTCTCCTTCCCATAATACTGTAGATTGTCTGAGGAAGCCAAAGGACTTGCACTTTGCGTGTCTCGCCTCTACTAGAGGTAGACCTAGCGAGACCACACCTAAGGGTCGGGAGAAACCAAAGTCTGAGAAATCACCTGTGATCGAAACGATAGAGGTGAATGGGAAGCAGGTGGAATGTCTATACGATACAGGATTGCAGTTTGAAGCTGTAATCTCATCCCACCTTGTGAGCCCAGGGCAGCTCACCGGCGAGACAAGAGAATTTCAGCTGGCCATGAGGAGCCTCCGTAGCTATGGACTTGCCGATTGCTCGGATTGACATTCGGTGCAGGTACGTTACGGGTAGCATCCAGGGCGGCTGTGCTGCCTGATTCCTATTTACCCTTTGATCCTCGGTCGTCCGCATGTATTCCTGGGGGACCCCAGGGAACCATTGTCTAGTGAGCGCTAGGCAGGCCAGGGCTAAGGATGGAGAAAGGCAGTGTGGTAAGGAAATAGACCATTCTCTTGCGAGGTTAGTGAGCAGTGCTCAAGAAGTAGGGACCAGACTTTGCGTCCTTACTTACTGGAGGTGTCCCAAAGTTCTGTCCCGCCAACTCCGGGTCAGTTCTATGTAGAAAACCCGGGTTGCTTTAATCGTAGAGCCGGGCAAGGGGATAGCCAGTACGGTCAGATGGTAGTCCCTACTGACTACAGATCCCGCTTGATACATAGAGTGCATACCTTATCCTTAACCGGACATAAGGATGTGGGGGCAACAGTCCAGTGTCTTTCCAGCCACTACCACTGGCCTGGAATGACAGGCGACGTGCGGAGATATATCCGGTCGTGCCCAAAGTGTTGTCTGGCAGCACCAAAGCACAGGACCAGAAACGGTTTATCTCTGCAGATTGAGATAGGGTTCTCGCGCTTCTCCCAATCGAGGGGGCGGAATTCGAACTCGAGATGGCAGGGCCCTTTTCCTGTGGAGCGGATAATGTCCCGATCCACGTAGATGAGGTGAAGGTCCGCGGGGAATTGCATAAGTTCCATTGTACTCTCCTTCAGAATTTGGAGAGGTCCGAGGTAGTTTTCTCCACAAAGTAGTGCGACTACCATCGCGCTAGATTCGGTTCTGGGTCCAGACGAGGGCGAGGAAGACTCAGTCCTACGCAGTACATCCTGTGGGGAGGGTCTGCGGTCTCCTGAGCGTTCAACCGTAGATAGGGCGAACAGGCTCCGTCGGGAAGAGGCCCATGGTGTTAAGCACACTGGGAATCGAGGTCGGACAGGCGAAGTCACATCTGGCACGACGGGATCGTCGGGTGACTCGATACGCAGACAGGCTCACTGTCCTTACTCGCGGGAGAGAAGGCAGGAGCAAGGGTACTCCAGACGAACCTGGAGTAAGCGACCATTCATTTCGGTCGACATCCGCGAACAGTCCACGAGGGTGATGCCGAGTCGGGATAGGAGAAATCCTATTGTCGGAAGGGACGAACGAACCTTCAGTAAGGTAACCGATGGCATACACCAGGTGGATGCGGAACAGTCCAGTGTAGACAGATCCTGTAAGCCAATCACCAGGCCATTACGTTTCGGGCCTAATCGCTGGAGATAACGTATGTTTGAGGCGGTGGTGGTGATCCAGCACCCATACCATTCTGGTGGATCTCCCCAGGGAAAGTGAATGTTATGGAACGTCTTTTCCTGGGAATCCAATCTTGATAGAGTAGAGGTTCAGAGTATCAGACCGATCTTTGTCTAGTGAGTTCGACAGGGTCGACCATCTTAAGTGGGGGCCTATGTGACGAAACGGCTACAGATCGGCATATCTCTGCATAATAGCCCTTTGAAGGGAGTGCGAGGCGTTGGTCTCCCTTGAAATTAATATCAATTAATAGGGGATTTCCCTAGAAACGTAGTGCGGGGCGGAGCTATTCTAGTTATTTATAGAACAATCTAGAATGTTCCCTTAAGTGCGTACGTGGGAAATAGCTCTAAGTTCACGAGTGCTTCAGGCAGCACGGGTTGGTGGAACGTATCGTGACTCTGGTTTTCTTCATGAATCATGAAAGTCACGCGGCCCGTGTAGGCGAGTGGAAGGCGCACTGACATTGTCGTGGTCAGTCGCCCACCAAATCTCAGCGTGAACAGATCGCAGCCAACAGGCTGATGTAATTTTGATGTCAATAATCGCGGCCAGTGCGGACATCTGCAGTCAAGGTTGTGATTCTTCAATCACAGGTTAGTTGAATACTTATTCTATTATTTAATTGTTGTCGTGATGCCGTGCTGAGTTCCCGGAATGAATTAATTGCCGTCGCAAAATTGAGTTATCCGTTACAGTTGGCGGTTGCATATTTAAGTAGGCTTTATCGATCAGCGATGTAATGTGTTACCTGACGGAACAAGCCGTATTCCACAGCGAGTGGTGTGTACATAAAATAGGCCGAACGATGTGCGTTACAGTGTGTAGCAGTTACTGGTTTGGTTTATTAATTACGCAGGCAAGGCGACAGTTTGTCAGTCATTACATCAACATGCATGACGCTGTAAATGATAAGGTAGAGCTTATTATTAGAGATGTTGAATGTGCTTCGTGACATTAGAATTGTAACTTAATTGTTCTATCAGTGGTGGTGATTTTTCGAGGAATCAAGGTGAGATCAGCAGTGGTGTATTTGCTGTGTGCAGATAGCCGTGTTATTCCGCGTAAGCCGAATGGTGTTGCATCGATAGGATAACAGTTGATAGAAAGTATTCCTGATACTATAGTTACTGCTGGTTGTCATGTCCGTCCGCTACGATGACCGTGCATGTTCCATCTTACGTTTGTCTAGGCAGCGGGAGGTAGGCCGGTACCCCAACCCGATAGGTAATAGGTCCGACCCAATGCGATCGTGCAGATCCGAAGAGTGAACATACCCGATCGAGGGTGAAGCGGCACTCCGTAATTCGAGGCCGTGGTGTCTAGATAGATCGAGGTTTGAACCTAACCGTGTCTGTCTCGAATATTCTACTCTTCTGGAACCCTGATTCGGTTCATGGAGTACTTGGAGTACTGCCGTGAAGTAGTAGTATATGAGAAGAATAATAATGAGAAGAAAGGTG
Organism: Cepaea nemoralis; assembly: GCA_014155875.1. Lineage (NCBI taxonomy): Eukaryota > Metazoa > Mollusca > Gastropoda > Stylommatophora > Helicidae > Cepaea > Cepaea nemoralis. The sequence continues at coordinate 205,925 of JACEFZ010017517.1, read as the reverse complement.
GAGTCAAAGTTTGGTAGTGGAGTCTGGAGGTTTGCTACATTGGATGACGTGACTTAAGTCGTCACGGGACAAGGTACACGGGACCTACAGTAGCTGTGGGAAAGTGTAATGGTGAATGGCCACCCCAGCTGTGCTCGACCGGCACAGGTATGACTGACCTGAAAGATAGTCAGTGAATACAAGGGCAACTCAGGATCTGGGGCAGGGATCCCAGACCTGACACTATGGCTGTGATATGATTTTGTTATTTAAGTGTAACAAGTCATGAGTTCTCCTTGGTTAATGCTATAGTAATGAATTATCAGGAGTATAATTCATTATGGACATATAGTTATTAATGTGTGTAATTGATCAATCCATGGGGTAAGGGATTGATGAATTGATGAGTCTGTCAGGAAGGAGATGTCCGGCTGGACACCTTCTCGATAAAGTAATCACTACACTGAAAGGAAAGTAGGTGTATATGTTGATTGATGATGGAAGATGAAACCGGATTGGACTGGCACCAGGCGAAGGATGCTTGACAGAGTCATACAGTCGACTCTGGTGCTAGGGGTTATATGTAGCCCAGAAGTGTTACTTGACTGAACAGGTGTGCTATTGCTTTTTCTACCATCATTATGCCTATATATTATAGTGACTAAGTAGATCTATGATGTGATGATTTCATACTCATGTTGGTAGACATGAGGAATGTCTGAGAGGCAGGTGACGGGGTGGAGATGCTAGTAGTCTTTGTTGTAGTTGAGTACTCACACCAACCTCTCCGTGTTTCAGGATCTGTTATTACTATACAGAAGAAGATTCCAGAGCTGCACCATGAGCTCTATGGGCCCACTCATTCCAGTGCCTATCCAGAAGTTGATTGAGGCCATACTGGGAGTGGTCGTCTGATTCTGCGAGATCAATGTTGGAAGGAGCTGAGTGCTGAATAAGTCGGTAGGTCTAGGTTAGGACCTCCGTCAAGAGTCCGACGAGTGTCATCCGATCCTGAGAGGATCCAACACTGAAACGTCTGGTGATTCAAGCCAGTGAAGCACTGGTGACATTCAACCTCAGTGTAAACCTTGGTGATTGCAAGGTCAGGAACTTTCAAGTTGAGTAACGTGATCATTGTTACCGGTCACCATGACCTGTGTTATATGCTTCTAGCCCGGCTGGGTTATGGGACACCATGTATCAATTGATGCTTAAATAGTGTTTCTACATTGGTTACCTTTATGAAGCCAACATGTGGTCCAGTGACCTAGGACATTGATTACAACATTGGTGGGAACACCAGAGTGACATGTTTGTTAAGGTAGGGAGCTACCTCAGGCCAATGTGATGAACTGTTGACAATGTTTGTGAAGGTAGGGAGCTACCTCATGCCATCGTGATGAACTGTTGACAGTGTATGCTAGGTTGTGATTTATACCCAATTGATCAGGGTAGTTACATGATACTGTGTGAAGATCTATTTGTCCAAGGACATGGAAACTAAGGTGAAGTGTTTAGTCACCTGATAGACTTTACCAGTGACATTGTGTGTTCGTGTGGAGCAACCGCTCATTGTGTAGGTGACATATCAGTGTGTGGGTCACTTATGAGATAGAAGAGTGACCTGGCTCTTGTGTATTTTGAGACGGTGCTACATGTACTTTTTCTGCAAGTGGGAGACCGCTAATATGCTAGGGTCGGCCCAGACTTCATCAGGAGTGTGACGAGTTAAATAGTACGACAGCAAGGAAGGAGCCTTGTTCATCGGTGCAGTGTCAGTCAGGCAGTGGTACTGCGCTTGATCAGCCCTTGCTTGGTTCTCTGTGTGAAGAGGGAACTTTGGAGAGGCAGCAGACCTTGGAGTTCCAGTCCACTGGAGGAGCCTGGGTGAGTCGCTACCACGACTGGACAACCGCACGAGCTATCGTCCGCCTCCATGATGAATACTCATCTGCATCTCTGATATTGTACATAGTTCTTCTAGTCTGGCTTTCAGCCATCCTTCTCTGTGTTGTGGTTGACGTAGTTCAGAATTAAATTTTTGTTCTCTTAGCTATGACTTTGTGCAGTGATATGACTGGTGTCTGGTCCGAGCCCCCTTGGGGTTTGGAACCCTAGGTGAGGGAGGGGAGGTTAAGCTGTCCCGGCTTGTGTGGGGCCTGGTAGATGTAGAGTGCTATTGAGGTGGTTGGAGCAAAGGCAGGGGATAGTATCTATCGTGGCAAACCAGACCAAGCCCCGGCGGTTTTGTCACAATGGCCCACATGGATACCACAGAACTTTAGATAACATGTTGCACTACCGTAAAAGTGTACGCACTCACTCAAATCTATGAAATAAAATATGTGGGATATTGAGTGTGTGGACGTGCGTACTTTCTGTCCCGCCATTTTAAGTGGCTGCGGGAATGTTGCAGCGGACTACTAGTTGTCCGGTAGTGGCCACAGAGTTCAGACTAGAATAAAGTCCACTTTTGTAACATAAGTTAAGCAGACCAGGAGGAAGTTACTCACTGCATGATCCATTTGGACCAGGGGGTTGGCTGTCTTCACGGCACACGCAGTCGCAGTTGGGTGCCCGTTGGAGGCCGGCTGGGCACACGTTGTTGCACTGGCAGGCGCACCAACTGTCCTGGAACTGGACGCACCCATGAGTGTCAGGTAGATAGAACATCAGTCATGTGGTTGAAGGTGTAGTACATGTGGTGTAGAACATAGCAGGTATAGTACAGGAGGTGTAGAACATAACAGGTGTGGTACAGGTGGTATAGAACATAACAGGCGTGGTACAGGTGGTGTAGAACATAGCAGGTGTGGTACAGGTAGGTGTGGAACATAGCAAGTGTTATTATGATAGATGTATATATGAGGCGTGTTTGTATTCATCCATTCTTGTAGACGTGTGTTTGTTGTTCTTTTTCTTCCTCTACTTCTTTCTTTCTTCGTTTCTTTCTTTCGTTCTTTCTTTCTTTCTTTCTTTCTTTCTTTCTTTCTATCTTTCTTTCTTTCTTTCTTTCTTTCTTTCTTTCCTTCTTTCTTTCATTTGTTCTCTCTACTTCGTCTTCCATTGCACCCCGTTATCTCCAGAACTACTCTAGGCTAAACCCACAGATCACAGAAGGAGAATCCCTACACAGTGCACAAACTCAGCTGACCCTCCAGGATCTGAAGCTACAAACAGCGGAACCCACATGCCATACACATGTGTGGTTAGCTGCCCTCATGTAGACAATTTGCCAGGGCATAGGACACATCGTCTTCCCCAAGTCCATCTCCAAATGCCCAGGGATGTTTAACCTGCACCTGGGACCTTGTCTGAGAAAGCCAGACAGCGATCTACTACTCCAGGAGCACAAGGAGAATGCCATCTTTTTCTTGTTTTGTGGAAATCCAGGCAGTCAAAGCCGGGATACAAGCCCAGTCCGCCTGATCCAGATATGGGCCTCGTGACATGTTAGGTATGCAGATGATACAGTCTTGATTGCAGACAATGAACAGGATCTGCAACATTTAGTAGATGCGGTTGTTGCACACAGTGAACATCTAGGGTGAGAATTGAATAGTAAGAAGACACAGATTATGGTCGTCACTGGGAAGAAGGAAATACCACAATGTGATATTCGAGTAAATGGGCATATTCTTAAGCAAGTTAAATGGTACAGTTATCTCGGAACAGTCATAACATCTGATGGGAGATGCCTTGAAGAGATTAGAACAAGAATTGTCATTGCTAACGTACCTTTTGCAAGATGAAAAACATACTGACCAATAAAAAGATGTCAATTGAAACGAGAAAAAGAGTGTTGAGGTGCTACATAGAACCTATACTTTTGTATGGATGTGAAGCGTGGGCAATGAGCAGTCAAGCTGAAAAACATCTGATGGCTGTGAAAATGTGGTTTCTGAGGAAAATGCAGAGAATGCCAATCGACGGACAGAAAAACCAGTGAGCAAGTCCTTCAAGAGACAAATGAAGATCGTAAAGTGATTAGAGTCATTAGACGTAGACAGTCAAACTTGTTTGGGCATGTTATGAGAAGAAATGACTTGGAGAATTTGGTGACAACGGGCAAGATCGAAGGGAAGAGAACAAGGGGAAGGTAGAGAAGTAAATACCTGGATGACTTGGCCTTGTGGCATGGTCGAGACAGAAACACTGAGCTGATCCACGACTCTGGTGATGGAGTGAGATGGCAGAAGATGGCCGCCCACATGATGGTTGGATGGACGAGTCACCGACTCCGCCCCCTTTACAGTGATCAAGAAAAGGTCCCTCTTACACGCCTTGAGCACTGTTGGGCATATGGTGCTAAACCCATATGTTTACAGACCATTCGGCACTCGATGTGTGATGTGACGGGGTCAGTCTCACGCCGGTCGCTTTCACTTCCCCAGACATTTCCCAGTGCCCACTTCTGGCTGAGTCGACCTGGACGCATAGGTCCAGTAAACAAAATAGCAATTCGCCCCGATGCGGATCAAACCCAGATCATGGGGCTGGCAGGCGAGTGCCTAGCCAATATGCCACTGAGGTTCATTTAGAATGGTAAAGAGTGACAAGAAAGAATGACAAGAAAGAGTGATAAAAAAGAGTGACAAGAAAGTGTGATAAGAATGAGTGACATAAAAGAGTGACAAGAAACAGTGGCAAGAAAGAGTGATAAGAAAGAGTGACAAGAAAGAGTGACATGGACGAGTGACAAGAAAGAGTGATAAAAAAGAGTGACATAAAAGCGTGACAAGAAAGAGTGGCAAGAAAGAGTGATAGGAAAGAGTGACAAGAAGAGTGACATGGACGAGTGACAAGAAAGAGTTATAAGAAAGAGTGACATATAAGATTGACAAGAAAGAGTGACAAGAAAGAGTGATAAAAAAGAGTGACAAGAATGAGTGACATGGAAGAGTGACAAGAAAGAGTGACATGGAAGAGTGGCAAGAAAAAGTGACAAGAAAGAGTAATAGTACAGAGTGACAAGAAAAAGTGGCCTAGTAAGAGTGACAAGAAAGATTGACAAGAAAGTGTGACATGCAAGAGCGATAAGAATGATGAGAACGAGTGGCAAGATAGAGTGATGAGAAAGAAAGATACGAACAAGTAATAATAAAGTAAAGAATGAATCAAAACATAGCAATCAGTGAGAACACTCACCTGTCCACTCTCACACCTGAAAGGACAGGGTGCACAGCTACAGTCAACGAGCTGTGTGGTGCCAGAATAACATTGTGTTGGACAGTAGCAGGCGCAGTTTGGCCCATTCACCTGCCCAGTAGGACACCGGTTAGGACAAGTACATTGGCAGTTGGCATCATGTGTCATCCCCTCAGGACATGACGATGGGCACACTGTTGGCAGTAAAACACCAAAGTCCTTATTTCAAACGGAACGTTTTTGTTTTCATGTTAACTCTCCCGATCCCATATCGATGATCGCTGCATCATAATCTGTTTGCTATGAGTTTGAATTGACTTGAATTAAGAGAGAATTAAGAATGGAGTTCGGGGCATTTTCATAAGTGCTCTGTTCTCATCTTCAACAACTAGCGAAGAGTCCCAACAATAATAGTACAAATTGCGAACAGATTATGTCTCCGCCTGGCGTTTTCTCGTAATGCTGAGTGTCGGCCTGATCCTCTGGTCACTCCCTGTCACACTATTCTCTTATCCTTCTCTTTACCCTTCACATTCCCCTTCCCCTCCCATCGTCTTCCCCTCTTCCTCCTCAACTCCTCCTTCTTCTTCTTCTTCTTCTTCTTCTTCTTCTTCTTCTTCTTCTTCTTCTTCTTCTTCTTCTTCTTGTTAGCTTTTCATTAATATTAAACATTGTCGAAGTCCATATATACGCGTTTCTCTCCACAACGCCAACGTTATCAGATCACATTTCGACAACAGATCTTCGTAATTTAGCTATGACCAATCGCACATTTCCATTTAATTCCTCCAGTCGAATCTCGAGAAGCGCACCTCTCACCTCAGCAACCTTGATATGTCCGGTTTTATTCAACTGTAAACACTGAAAACATGGACCTCAGCTTTAATACAACTTAGTCCGAAATAATGTTAATATCAAATAAATAGATGATCACTACATTTACAAAGACAGTCAATCACATTAGTTTGGAACAACTACCTAATTTCAAGCATTAAGACACGATGATAACGTCAGATGAAGCTGTAACACACACATAAAGAAGACAGGATAAGCAAAAGCTGCATTTGATCAAATGATGAAAATCTCTTGTAACAAAACCCTGTTACTGGAGGTTACAAAAAGAATCCTGGCATATTACACAGGTTATAACACCAGCCTGTGAATTCTGGACAATTGGTAAAACAAAACACAACACACGCTATGGGCATGGGCAAGTTTACAACCATCACATTTTTTTTTTGCCTGAGTGCACTGAGGAATAGGTGCTCAGTCTCTCTCTTCCGTTGTGAAAGACGAGATCTATCTTCCCACGCCAGATTCTGTTTTTGCTATTGTCAGCGTAACGTCTTGACTGTTACACCAAAGCGGCTAAATGTAGTAGTTCAGACAGCAGACAAGCAGACAGTTCATGAGACCTCATAGATGTGACACTACAGACAGCAAGCAAGCATACACAGTCCATGAGACCTCAGAGATGTGACACTACAGACAGCAGGCAAGCAGACATAGTCCATGAGACCTCAGAGATGTGACACTACAGACAGCAAGCAAGCATACACAGTCCATGAGACCTCAGAGATTGACACTACAGACAGCAAGCAAGCATACACAGTCCATGAGACCTCAGAGATATGACACTACAGACAGCAGGCAAGCATACACAGTCCATGAGACCTCAGAGATGTGACACTACAGACAGGCAAGCAAGCATACACAGTCCATGAGACCTCAGAGATGTGACACTACAGACAGCAAGCAAGTATACACAGTCCATGAGACCTCAGAGATGTGACACTACAGACAGCAGGCAAGCAGACATAGTACATGAGACCTCAGAGATGTGACAATACAGACAGCAAGCAAGCAGACACAGTCCATGAGACCTCGAAGATGTGGCTCTACAGACAGCAAGCAAGCATACACAGTCCATGAGACCTCAGAGATGTGACACTACAGACAGCAAGCAAGCATACACAGTCCATGAGACCTCAGAGATGTGACACTACAGACAGCAAGCAAGCATACACAGTCCATGAGACCTCAGAGATGTGGCTCTACAGACAGCAAGCAAGCAATACACAGTCCATGATACCTCAGAGATGTGACACTACAGACAGCAAGCAAGCATACACAGTCCATGAGACCTCAGAGATGTGACACTACAGACAGCAAGCAAGCATACACAGTCCATGAGACCTCAGAGATGTGGCTCTACAGACAGCAAGCAAGCATACACAGTCCATGAGACCTCAGAGATGTGACACTACAGACAGCAAGCAAGCATACACAGTCCATGAGACCTCAGAGATGTGACACTACAGACAGCAAGCAAGCATACACAGTCCATGAGACCTCAGAGATGTGACACTACAGACAGCAAGCAAGCATACACAGTCCATGAGACCTCAGAGATGTGACACTACAGACAGCAGGCAAGCAGATATAGTCCATGAGACCTCAGAGATGTGACACTACAGACAGCAAGCAAGCATACACAGTCCATGAGACCTCAGAGATGTGACACTACAGACAGCAAGCAAGCATACACAGTCCATGAGACCTCAGAGATGTGACACTACAGACAGCAGGCAAGCATACACAGTCCATGAGACCTCAGAGATGTGACACTACAGACAGCAAGCAAGCATACACAGTCCATGAGACCTCAGAGATGTGACACTACAGACAGCAAGCAAGTATACACAGTCCATGAGACCTCAGAGATGTGACACTACAGACAGCAGGCAAGCAGACATAGTCCATGAGACCTCAGAGATGTGACAATACAGACAGCAAGCAAGCAGACACAGTCCATGAGACCTCGAAGATGTGGCTGTACAGACAGCAAGCAAGCATACACAGTCCATGAGACCTCAGAGATGTGACACTACAGACAGCAAGCAAGCATACACAGTCCATGAGACCTCAGAGATGTGACACTACAGACAGCAAGCAAGCATACACAGTCCATGAGACCTCAGAGATGTGCTCTACAGACAGCAAGCAAGCATACACAGTCGATGATACCTCAGAGATGTGACACTACAGACAGCAAGCAAGCATACACAGTCCATGAGACCTCAGAGATGTGACACTACAGACAGCAAGCAAGCATACACAGTCCATGAGACCTCAGAGATGTGGCCTACAGACAGCAAGCAAGCATACACAGTCCATGAGAACCTCAGAGATGTGACACTACAGACAGCAAGCAAGCATACACAGTCCATGAGAACCTCAGAGATGTGACACTACAGACAGCAAGCAAGCATACACAGTCCATGAGACCTCAGAGATGTGACACTACAGACAGCAAGCAAGCATACACAGTCCATGAGACCTCAGAGATGTGACACTACAGACAGCAGGCAAGCAGAATATAGTCCATGAGACCTCAGAGATGTGACCACTACAGACAGCAAGCAAGCATACACAGTCCATGAGACCTCAGAGATGTGACACTACAGACAGCAGGCAAGCAGATATAGTCATGAGACCTCAGAGATGTGACACTACAGACAGCAAGCAAGCATACACAGTCCATGAGACCTCAGAGATGTGACACTACAGACAGCAAGCAAGCATACACAGTCCATGAGACCTCAGAGATGTGACACTACAGACAGCAAGCAAGGCATACACAGTCCATGAGACCTCAGAGATGTGACACTACAGACAGCAAGCAAGCGAGACACAGTCCATGAGACCTCGAAGATGTGCTCTACAGACAGCAAGCATGCATACACAGTCATGAGACCTCAGAGATGTGACACTACAGACAGCAAGCAAGCATACACAGTCCATGAGACCTCAGAGATGTGACCACTACAGACATCAAGCAAGCATACACAGTCCATGAGACCTCAGAGATGTGACACTACAGACAGCAAGCAAGCAGACACAGTCCATGAGACCTCAGAGATGTGACACTACAGACAGCAAGCAAGCAGACACAGTCCATGAGATCTCGAAGATGTGGCACTACAGACAGCAAGCAAGCAGGACACAGTCCATGAGACCTCGAAGATGTGGCTCTACAGACAGCAAGCAAGCATACACAGTCCATGAGACCTCAGAGATGTGACACTACAGACAGCAAGCAAGCATACACAGTCCATGAGACCTCAGAGATGTGACACTACAGACAGCAAGCAGCATACACAGTCCATGAGACCTCAGAGATGTGACACTACAGACAGCAAGCAAGCATACACAGTCCATGAGACCTCAGAGATGTGACACTACAGACAGCAAGCAAGCAGACACAGTCCATGAGACCTCGAAGATGTGGCTCTACAGACAGCAAGCAAGCATACACAGTCCATGAGACCTCAGAGATGTGACACTACAGACAGCAAGCAAGCATACACAGTCCATGAGACCTCAGAGATGTGACACTACAGACAGCAGGCAAGCAGACATAGTCCATGAGACCTCAGAGATGTGACAATACAGACAGCAAGCGAGCAGACACAGTCCATGAGACCTCGAAGATGTGGCTCTACAGACAGCAAGCGAGCAGACACAGTCCATGAGACCTCGAAGATGTGGCTCTACAGACAGCAGGCGAGCAGACACAGTCCATGAGACCTCAGAGATGTGACAATACAGACAGCAAGCGAGCAGACACAGTCCATGAGACCTCGAAGATGTGGCTCTACAGACAGCAAGCATGCATACACAGTCCATGAGACCTCAGAGATGTGACACTACAGACAGCAAGCAAGCATACACAGTCCATGAGACCTCAGAGATGTGACACTACAGACATCAAGCAAGCATACACAGTCCATGAGACCTCAGAGATGTGACACTACAGGCAGCAAGCAAGCAGACACAGTCCATGAGACCTCAGAGATGTGACACTACAGACAGCAAGCAAGCAGACACAGTCCATGAGATCTCGAAGATGTGGCACTACAGACAGCAAGCAAGCAGACACAGTCCATGAGACCTCGAAGATGTGGCTCTACAGACAGCAAGCAAGCATACACAGTCCATGAGACCTCAGAGATGTGACACTACAGACAGCAAGCAAGCATACACAGTCCATGAGACCTCAGAGATGTGACACTACAGACAGCAAGCAGCATACACAGTCCATGAGACCTCAGAGATGTGACACTACAGACAGCAAGCAAGCATACACAGTCCATGAGACCTCAGAGATGTGACACTACAGACAGCAAGCAAGCAGACACAGTCCATGAGACCTCGAAGATGTGGCTCTACAGACAGCAAGCAAGCATACACAGTCCATGAGACCTCAGAGATGTGACACTACAGACAGCAAGCAAGCATACACAGTCCATGAGACCTCAGAGATGTGACACTACAGACAGCAGGCAAGCAGACATAGTCCATGAGACCTCAGAGATGTGACAATACAGACAGCAAGCGAGCAGACACAGTCCATGAGACCTCGAAGATGTGGCTCTACAGACAGCAAGCGAGCAGACACAGTCCATGAGACCTCGAAGATGTGGCTCTACAGACAGCAGGCGAGCAGACACAGTCCATGAGACCTCGAAGATGTGGCTCTACAGACAGCAAGCGAGCAGACACAGTCCATGAGACCTCGAAGATGTGGCTCTACAGACAGCAGGCGAGCAGACACAGTCCATGAGACCTCGAAGATGTGGCTCTACAGACAGCAGGCGAGCAGACACAGTCCATGAGACCTCGAAGATGTGGCTCTACAGACAGCAGGCAAGCAGACACAGTTCATGAGACCTCGAAGATGTGGCTCTACAGACAGCAGGCGAGCAGACACAGTCCATGAGACCTCGAAGATGTGGCTCTACAGACAGCAAGCGAGCAGACACAGTCCATGAGACCTCGAAGATGTGGCTCTACAGACAGCAGGCGAGCAGGACACAGTCCATGAGACCTCGAAGATGTGGCTCTACAGACAGCAGGCGAGCAGACACAGTCCATGAGACCTCGAAGATGTGGCTCTACAGACAGCAGGCAAGCAGACACAGTTCATGAGACCTCGAAGATGTGGCTCTACAGACAGCAGGCGAGCAGACACAGTCCATGAGACCTCGAAGATGTGGCTCTACAGAAGAATGCTAAAAATGCGTTGGACAGTCGACAAGGGTCATGTAAACAAGGCTATAACAAACACCACAAAGAGGCTGTCGTCTTTTTGTTGACCACGTCAAGAGAAAAGAAGAACTGGAACAGGTTGTGACAACTGGACAGATTTGTCAAAAGAGAGATAGATAATATTCTTGACATGATATAAAACTGTCAGCGGATGAACTGATGCTTGTGGCTGGAGAGCGCGAGATGTGAAGGTTCAAGTTGTTTAAGCCAGTCGGCAAGACACTTGATGATGATGATGATGATGATGATGATGATGATGATGATGATGATGATGATGATGATGACAGACAGCTCAGAGACAAGTGTACACTTACCACAAGCGCATTGAGCTTGGTTGAAGACCAGCGGGGCACGACACGACAGAGAGTTCAGTCCACAGGGAGGTATAACTTAGACGAGAAATGGCAGACAATTTGTGATGTTAAATGTGTATGGCGATCAAGTTTATTATCCACAAAGCCACAATCAATAACTGACATTTTAATATTAGAACATTATATCCCGATTATGAGGTCGCTGTTACTGGTTTTGTTATTAAGCAATTATAACAATAATTCTGCTTCTCGTTACTGAAACAACAGCACAGCCGATGTTATTCTGGGCTCAGAAATGACTGATCATTACACTCGAACGCTACATGGGCAGGAATTCCTAATATTCTTTGACTATTTCACTACACAAACAATACTCTATACCTAGTTCAGTGACAACCCACACAACTAAGACACTTTTCGTTTTTGACTTAATGCACTTAACGTGATCTCTTCCGCGATAGTGCAATAATCAAGTCCTGTCCCACGAAATTACTACGCCAATAGAATGTGCTCATTGACCTCCACCGTCGTCCAAAGTGACTTCGACCTCTTGTTACCTCATTATTTATGTATCTATCATTAAATGGGCTGTCTCCCTCGCGAAGGTTTAACGACTTCCTCCGTAATCCCGTATATCCACGTAGGGTAATGCAGCTGCCCGAGATTCGGTAGCGGATCGCGTCAGTTGGTTACTTAAGGGGGGTATGTGAGCCGGCCGCTCAGAAAGCAATGGCAAACTACTGAGCGTAATCTTGCCAAGAAATCAACAACAGCGATAAAATGCTGGTGTTGACAGCGATGTCCTGTGAATAGGATATGCGGGGAAAAAAATCATTGAATGATAAATAGCTAGTTTGAAGTTTAAAGTTCAAATTTTAAGTTTATAGTATCAGTTGCTTTGAACTACACGTCTGAAGCGTTAACTCTCCCATTCCCAGGCATAGGTGACAAAACGTAATAACCACAATGAGCAATTGTAAGTTTATCACTGTAAACGATTTAAATATATAATGAAAACAGCAAAGGACACTGCGCCAGGACATTGCGGAGTCAGGTACTCCCATAGGAGAGATGTGGCTATGGGGATTTGTGAGAGATTGCTGATTGTTTTAATCTAAGCATTAGGGCAGCAGAGTGGGTGTACAGCTGTTTAATTCCACTCCCCAAGCCAGGCAAGGACCATTCAAGACACAATGGCTACATGGTGATCACCTGGCAGAATACATTTGGCAAGGTACTGGAGAAGATTGTTGCTGTTCAGCTGCAGAAATTCTTGGAAAGGAAAAAGCAACTCCCAAGAGGAATACGGAGTTACCGGCCAAGGAAAGAATCATGGTCAATTGCAGCAGCATTTGCTTTTGATGTTCATGAAGTGTTCCAGGTTAGGCAGGAAACAGTGTCAGCAGCACTGACTCTTAGGGATGACCGTAACAGAATCACATACACTCTCTTAATGCACAATCTTATTGTGATGAGTGTTAATCCCTGGGTGGTGAATTGAGCAGCTACCCTGCACTCTCTTTGAGTTTAACAGTTCATGGACCTCGGAGACAGGCAATATTACTCTGGGATTACGACAAGAATCTGCAATATCGCCTGTGCTACTCAATGTATACACAAGCAAGATTGCATACATTAAAGCATCACGGATTGGAAAGATACTGAGAGTTGTAGATTTTGTCCCTGCGTGTAGACAGTGGAGAGACATGATGCATATAGCGCAAGTGATACAGTAGATAGTAAACACGGGAATCGACTGATAGACAGAGATGGGTGGTGTCATTAAAACAGATAACACGTCTGTGTTATTATGCTCTATGGGCGATATGACTATGAAGGCTAATTACCCATGTCTCATAATAAATGGCAGAAATGTTAATAGAGAGAGTAAACCTGTGAATCAGAAGCCTGTCATTCAGGGATCATGTTGAAGTAACCTGTTATGAGAACTAACAAGGGACCAGGTGCGCTGTAGATCATGGCTTCAATGCTCGTGGAGTAAAGAATGTTGTTTATAGTCTATGAACATCTTATCCTCTTAGTAACTGAGTATGGATTGAGACTGTTCAGTGTCAAAGAATCAGCTGGTGAAACTAGAGCGCTTACAGAATGAGACCATGCTGTTACTGGGCTGCACAAGGGACACGCCACTTGTGTGTATGCAATACATCCCCCCTCCTTCTCATTTTGCTCCTCCTTCTTCTTCCATACTCTTTTTCTCTACCTCCTAAACCTCCTCCTCCTCTCATCTTCTTCTTCTTTTTCAATACTCGAGTCTGTTGGAAGTATCAGAAGTCATCACATGAGGGATGTGATTTAGAGGAAACAACGAATCACAGATAACAAGTTGCCTGCACCAGGAAGAGCTATCTCTCAACATTGTTGCTGTGTACACTCACCTGCCCCACATGTCCGGTTGTCGAACTCCACGCCGAAGAGGTCAGTAAATCTTGACACACTGTAGACGTCGGAATTAATTCCACCGGAAATGAAGACCAGCTCTTCGTCGGTCATGGCCGTTCCAACACGGATAATGATGACTGGGAAGCCACTGCGGCGGGCATTTTCAATGGCCTAAATTTAGAATCAGATTTGTTGACAAATATTTGAAGCTGTCCATTTCTCACAATTTCTTTAGTTAAAGATAATAGAGCTGTCAGAGACTTAAAACATGGAACATTTTGAGACCATGTATCCTTCACGAAGAATCAAACACTGATATTCTATAATATCTGAACGTCGACAAAACCTGGCTCACACCCAGAATGATATAATATAAACTAGAAAAATCAGCGTGGCGCATAAATTGCATCATGTTTTATAAATTAGAATAAACACTAGCTAATAAACTGTATCTTATATTAAAAACTGGAATAAACAGAATGACTCAAAACTGTATCATATAATAGAAACTAGAATGCAAAGAACGGCCCGTAAACAGTATTATATATTAGAATCTAGAATACTATGGCCATATCAAACGTAGCAGTAGTTTTTAAAAAACGGGAAAGTAATGTAAAGCATCTTCATGGAAGAAGAGGTACAGGTGTACCAAAACGATGGTATCTATAAGGCACTGAGATAGCCCGGGAGTGAACATGTGAGAGGCAGGGAGGGGATTTAGAGTTTTTTTTTTTTTTGTGTGTGTGAATTCTGATGGGAACTAATTCTGAAACAAGGACTTTCTACAAGACAATGGTGATAATGATGATGATAATGATGATGATGATGATGATGATGATGATGATGATGATGATGATGATGATTATGATGATGATGATGATGTTGATGATGATGATGATGATGTTGATGTTGCTGATGTTGATGGTGATAATGATGATAATATTATGATATCATGATGATAAAGATAGTGATGATGGTGATGATAATGATGATGATGTGATGGTAATAATAATAATAAAAATATGATGATGATACTTACATGATGATATGATGATGGTGATGATGACTATATGATGATATGTTGATTATATGATGATGACAATATGATGATGATGATAATAATTATGATATTGATGATGATAGTGATCATGATGCAGAAATGTCTAGGAGTGAATTGTCCATACACTTTTCTTATTTCATTCTCTCATCACTACTTACCTACATATGTACAAGTCAGATTTCACAAACAATGATATGTTTGCTAACATATGTACTTACATCTCTGAATACATCATCAATTACACTTCTGCTTTAGTCTCTATCTACACAACCACATACATCTCTGGCAACAATTCTACGTCTCTGATTACACAATTACATCTACACTTACACATTGGCTACATCTGCCTACACTGATAACAAATAATCACACCTCTGTAGACACACTTACATATGTTATTACATAAAGACTGAAACTTGTGCTTACAGATCAAGTCTAATCTATGATTACATAAACAATTATACCTCTGCCTACTCGCCTACGTACGTCTCTAATTACATAAGCATCTACACCCCCCTGCCTACTCGCCTACGTACTTCTCTAATTACATAAGCAACTACACCCCCTGCCTACTCGCCTACATACTTCTCTAGTAGCTGTGCGGTTCAAGGTAGGCCCGTCTGTTATCAGAATCAGAGATGAGGGTTTATTCCTGATATTGTCGTTCAGCATGCCCACAGACTGGGTGATGGCGCGGTCTGTGCCTGTACCCCCAGTCGTGGGGAACATGAGGTTGAGTCGGATCTTGTCTGCCAGGTCATATTTGTTTTCTTGGAGCTGCAAAAGTGATACACAAAATAAAATTGAGACATACAAATGGCGGCCAGAGTATCTTATAATTATGTTGAAATGGCAAGTGGAAGATGAACATTATACGCAACTATGAGAAACAACAATGTACTTGTCAAAGACTGTTAAACTTATATGTTTCTGAACGAACGAACGAACGAACGAACAAACTGTATTTTCAAAGGGTTAAGAATTGGGCACGCAGGCCCGTCTAACATTCTGCCCTTCTATCACTCTCTTTCATACATTATTTCATTCACACATCATTCAAGGCTAACAGAGAACAGCAACAATATAAAAGATATGCATTATAAAGGCATGTGCAAAATGCGAACATCAAGACTACACGACGGCGGATGGGGTATGTTGTCCCTGTATGTTTGGAAATATTGAACTGTCAGTTGCCAAAGATGGAGACTATCGAAAATGGAGGAATGATATTTGAGAAGTAGAGACTAGAGGACGCACTAGACAATATACAAATTGAAAGCTATAGTTCCTGACAGGGATTTCAAACCTGTCACCTCGAAATGATGACGGTGCCTCAGTGTACTTCGACACATAACCAACTAGACACGCCTTAGTCATGCGTCGAAGTACAATTGTTTCTGCAGCAAGGCGCTGCGTATCAACTCTCCAGGGACTCCATTCGACTTTCTATTTGCTTGTTCATTGTCCAGGCTTCCAGGCCACATATTAGTGTGGGATATAGACAATAATTGACAATTTTCACTTTTAATACTTTGTTAATCTCTCTAGAGCTGGCATCGTGACGATGAGGTTAAGGAGGCATTTTGTAATCCCAACCACCCTCTTACTTTGATATTGTATGAAATGGTTTGGGTGCTGGTCGTCCAGAAAGCAATGGCAAACAACTAAACGTAAACTTGCCCAGGAATCACGAACAGTCGAAAAATGCTGCGGTTGACTGCTATGTCCTGTAAAGGATATGCAACAACTGTATTTAATATCTCTAGATTTTAATACTGATCACATGCTGAAAACATGTTTGTCCATTCCTACTTTCAGTTCGATTTCCATTTCATTTCTGCCATCATCTGTTATTACATGCCCAAGATAGGAGAAACTTGTTCTTGTATTTGCAGGTCGGTTTGTTTGTCGAGGAGGCATCGGTGTGCATCATAATGCTGAACACAATTAAGTGACTGTATATTCACTATGGTAAGAGCATGTGTAGTCTTGTAACACATCAGTTGAACACTTAACTTTGGTATGATCATTTATAATCATTTAGCACATCCATTGAACATTTAACGTTATCCTAATAACATTAAATCGTAGATAATCTTTTAATATGTCCATTGAAAACTTCAATTTGTCTTAACAACGTTAAGAACATGTATATTACTGCAACAAACTAACTGACATATATAACGCTTCTTATAGAAGCCATACAGGAAGGTAAGGTTGAAAGCAAGCTAGCAAGAGGTAGACAACGATATAAGTGGGAAGATAGACAGTGTTGGAGATTAATTGCAACTAACATTCATTGTGGAGACGGCACCTGGTTGAATAAATGTAACGCTATATTTTGCCACAGAGCTGATCCAAAAAAGACTCTGGTGGTCGTAAGAAATGGCGAAACATGACTGCCCGCTCTTACCAGCATGGAGCGTTATGGAGATAATATTTTGCCAGAACATGTGATTGTGAAAGTGTGGTTGTGCTATACTTACCCTGATGCGAGTGTCGGCAGGCTGGACGTTGGAGTCCGTGCCGAAGATGTTAACGCCGATGGCGTTGGCCACCAGTCGGTAGCGGAGAGCTGTGTAGGCCAGGTACTGCCGGACTGTCTCCTGGTGGATGAGCACGCTGTCGGAGCCGTCGACCACCAGCAGCAAATCTCGGCACTCTAAACACAGAAATCATCGGATGTCAGACAATACAGTTCTTCGACATATAGAGATACACAACTAATTGCTACACTTATTATAATTTGTCTTGGCGTCTGTGGTTTAGGGGTTCTGTTCCTTGCGTCATATCCTTCCTTGACACCTACAAGAACATTCTGAAATTATCCAGCCCCCCCCCCCTCCCCCCCACCACCAACCCCGTTTTATGATCCTAGATCCACCCCCAAAGCCGGTTGTATCTGGAATGCAGTATTTTGCCAACGCCGGGGACTGAACCCAGACTACTCCCTTACTAAGCATCTCACGCAATCATCAGAGTCGTGGGTCAGCTCTGTATTTTTGTCTCTACCACGCCATATGGCCAAGCCATCTAAATATTTACCTCTCTGCCTTCCCCTTGTTCTTTTACCCTTAATCTTGCCAGGTGTAGGAGTTCGTGCAACAATGTTTACCTGCCATTTTATCAACTCCACAGTTGCATTCATCAGAATCCGCCGTGTTTAGTTGATAGAACGAATGGTGTTTAGTTGATAGAACGAATGGTGTTTAGTTGATAGAACGAATGGTGTTTAGTTGATAGAACGAATGGTGTTTAGTTGATAGAACGAATGGTGTTTAGTTGATAGAACGAATGGTGTTTAGTTGATAGAACGAATGGTGTTTAGTTGATAGAACGAATGGTGTTTAGTTGATAGAACTAATGGTGTTTAGTTGATAGAACGAATGGTGTTTCAGCCATTGATGTCGTGTCCGGAATCAGATGATTGCTGCTTGCTCACTCCGGGCGACCTGGTAATATCCATGGCATTTATGGCGGCCTGGTTTCTAGACTTCCCACTTAGTTCTTCGAGTTCTTCTGGGCAACCTCCTGTCCTCGTGATAAAATATGTGTCTTATTGTGAACAAATAGCATCTAAGAGTCCAGGAAAACTTGGAAATGATCGGTGATCAATGTTGAATAACCATTTTAAACATGTGTAAAGTACTTTCCACTTTAAACGAAATTAAAATAGTGTTCCACTATAAGCAAGAACCGGCTCCGTGACGCAGTGCGTAATCCCGCGTACCGCGTTCAAGACACAGCCGTGGGCAATTTGGCAGCAGACGCCTTATCTTTGTTTTCTATGAAATGGTATGGGTTCCCGTCGTTTAGAAAGCAATGGCAAACTACTGAACGTAAACTTGCCCAGATATAACAAACAGTCAAAAAATGCTGGGGTTGACTGTTACGTCCTGTAAAGGATATGCAACTAACTTTTTTTTTAAGCAAGACTAAGCGACTGTCCGTTTTAAATAGCACTAACATACGGTCCTCTCTAGGCAAGTCTAAAATACTGTCCAATTCACACAGGAGTAAACTATTTTCCACTTTAATAATAATAATAATAATAATAATAATAATAAGTCTTTATTTTCAAAGGGTTAAGAATTGGGCACGCAGGCCCGTCTGACATTCTGCCCTTCTTCTCTATTTCCTCTCATACATTCTTTCATTCAACATCACTTATGAAGCAACTTTGACAACAAAAAGAACATTAAACGCATGAAAAATAATCAATAACAAAATGACTCACTGAGGCAGTGTTTAACATGGGCATTATAAATACCTAAGGGGGGTGTAACGTGCCATACATAAGGGAATGTTTTTGGCTAGTTTTCATTTGAGATAAGTTACCATTATTGTCTTTTTTGTGTTATTTGTTATGGGGGCATGTAGTCTGTACTAAGGTAGTGTTCAAACAGGTTGCGAATGTATGTATCATGATTGGTGGTGTCTTTGATTTCTTGTGGAAGATTGTTCCACAACTGAGCGGCAGAGTATGCTAAGCTTGTTTTATATAAGTCTATCCTAGGTTTAGGGACATGAAGTATATTTAGTCGTTCGCTATGTCTAGCGTTATATTTAAACAATGGCCAAAGGTAGCTTGGAGCATTTTGAAATAGGATTTTGTGAATTAGTTTGGTCTTATTGAAAAGCAGGCGCTTGTGGAGTGGCAGTAACCGGAGACGTTTATATAGGTTAGCATTGTCGGTAAGCTTTTCACCATTAATTAAACGCACTGCCCTTTTCTGGAGTGAATATAGGCGTTTTGTTATTGATTTGGAGCATCCATCCCAGACTGTGGAGCAGTAATCAATATTGTGTTGTATTATGAGAAGTATAGAATATCTTTCTTGTGTTTTCGTCAAGGAAATTTTTAATTTTGGCAAGTTGGTATACTTTTTTGGCTATTTGTTTAACTAGAGCATGAACATGTGAGTTAAAAGGTTAGATTTTGATCTATGATAACACCCAGTGTCCTTGTGCTCGGTGACACTTTTCTACAGGCGTGCTGCCAATGTGCAGCTGAAGAGTTCTCTGCGAGTTTAGAGTGTGAAGTCTTTGCCTGGTTCCTATTAACATAGACTTGTTTTAGTAATGTTAATTTGCATGCGGTTTGCATGACTCCAGTTAACTACACTATTTATTTCCTGTTGCAAGGATAATTCTAGCACATTACGATCAACAGCGTTTGTATATACTGTGCAGTCATCAGCAAATAGATCGCAGGCCGACGACAGATTTAATGGAAGATCATTTATATAAATGGCAAATAATAGAGGGCCAAGAATAGACCCCTGAGGTACTCCAATATTAATGGTAATGGCTTGAGATAAAACTTTATTGTGTGATACTACTTGCTTTCTGTCTAATAAGAATGATTTTATTAATGTCACTATATTAAAACTTACTTTCCATGTTTGTAGTTTTTTAATTAGAATAGTATGATCTATCATATCGAATGCTTTCTAAAGTCTATAAACACCGCTCCACATAGAGTATTGTTGTTAATATCTTGATGCCAGTTTTCTATCATGTTTGTAACCAAATCTAAACTACTGTCCACTTTAAATAAGATTAACATTGTGGCCATTGTAAGCAAGACGAATTTATTGTCCACTTTAACTACGACAAACTGGCGTCAACTTACCTGAGCCTTTTGGAACGTTATCAATAACTTTTCCTGCAAAGTACAACAATAACAGATCAATGAATACATGCACAGCTGGAGTGTGTTATCTATAATGGATTTATACACGCACAGTTATGAGTGTGCTTTATATATGTACATGTATACACGCACAGTTGGAAGTCTGCTGTCTATCTGTACATTTATGCACACGCAGTTATGAGTGTGATGTCTGTACGTGTATACATGCAATCTGGAGACGACAAGAATTCGCGGAAATGCTAGTTAAGATAATCACGAGCTGGACTGGTATTGCACGAGCGCGGTAGGAAGTGGGTCTCATGCATGGGCTGGTCAGTCGGCAAGTTGAAGGAGAGACTGGCCAGCTCCTTCTGCTGGCTTTCATGCTCACAAAATATGATGGTGCTATGACGTCACAATCTCTTAGAAGAAAACAGCTTCCGGTCACATATACAAGAATTCTTCCCACGCACAAGTACAAATAGAGATCTGACCAATGAAGACATAGCCACTGAAGATATAACTACTGAAGATATAACTACTGATGGCAACTACTGAATATATAACTACTGAAGATATAACTACTAAAGATATAACCACTGATGGCAACTACTGAATATATAACTACTGAAGATATAACTACTGAAGATATAACCACTGATGGCAACTACTGAATATATAACTACTGAAGATATAACTACTAAAGATATAACCACTGATGGCAACTACTGAATATATAACTACTGAAGATATAACTACTGAAGATATAACTACTGAAGATATAACTACTGAATATATAACTACTGAAGACATAACCACTGAAGATATAACCACTGAAGATATAACCACTGAAGACAACGGACAAACAGCATCATATGTATTAAACTGAAATGATTTGGCCACATTGTACTTCACAGTGACAATGAAAGAACAGTGATGGCATCAAGAAGGTCCTTAGAGAAGTCAACACCAGCTTACAAAGAACAGTGGTGGCATCAAGAAGGTCCTTAGAGAAGTCAACACCAGCTTACAAAGAACAGTGATGGCATCAAGAATGTTCTTTAGAGAAGTCAACACCGCTTACACAAGAGCATTAGAAAAAAGCAACATATGCTAAATCCCCTCACAGTACTCTAACTCAAGACGAGAAGTAGTAAATGAAGTGCCATAGACTAAACTCTGTTCAACCCCTGCATGGACGTGCGCAATCTGCGTTTGTCTTTTTAGCAGCCCCTACAGTTGCTGATCAGGGGGAAGTGAGGAGGGGGAGGGGGTGCTAAGTTTGTGGTTATTCCTTGGTCTTCATTGTTAATTCATCCATGTATCGCACTTTTAAAATATATGCTTTACCATACCGTAATATGAATAATTTATAATACAAAGAAATAGGCGTGTAGATGGCTTGTAGTTTACGATTGTTATAACAACGGATGTGATCGACAAGTGTTTTGATTATGGCTGTTAGTGAATGTCAAGTGTATAGTTAGTGAGATGTGTTAATGTCAAGTGTATAGTTAGTGAGATGTGTTAATGTCAAGTGTATAGTTAGTGAGATGTGTTAATGTCAAGTGTATAGTTAGTGAGATGTGTTAATGTCAAGTGTATAGTTAGTGAGATGTGTTAATGTCAAGTGTATAGTTAATGAGATGTGTTAATGTCAAGTGTATAGTAGTGAGATGTGTAATGTCAGTGTATAGTTAGTGAGATGTGTTACATGTCAAGTGTATCAGTAGTGAGATGTGTTAATGTCAAGTGTATAGTTAGTGAGATGTGTTAATGTCAAGTGTATAGTTAGTGAGATGTGTTAATGTCAAGTGTATAGTTAGTGAGATGTGTTAATGTCAAGTGTATAGTTAGTGAGATGTGTTAATGTCAAGTGTATAGTTAGTGAGATGTGTTAATGTCAAGTGCTATAGTAGTATGAGATGTGTAATGTCAAGTGTATAGTTAGTGAGATGTGTTAATGTCAAGTGTATAGTTAGTGAGATGTGTTAATGTCAAGTGCAGAGTTAAATATGCGTGTAAATGACAAGTTTGTAGATCGTGGCTGATTGGAATATTAAATGTAAAGTGAATGATATGTAAACATCATGTGTATAGATTATGACTTCTTGTGAATGTCAAATATATAATTAATGATATGTGTCAATGACAAATATTATTAAGACGGCTGGTAGTGAATGTCGAATATAAAGTTGATGATGTGTGTAAAGTCACGTGTGAAGACAGCAAATGGTGTTGCTGTCGGTGACTGTCAATTAAACAGTTTTGTCAACCTTACCTGAGGCAGCCACTAGCTGTCCAGGCGATGGCGGTTCTGTACTCCTGGACCACGTGCGAAATGCTCTTGAGCAGGTCAGGTATGCGTGCTCTAGCGAAAGTGTGATCAGAAGGATGACCTCGGTCTTTGGCGATCTTTGCTACCTGAAACCACAGAAGGATTGTTGTGATAGTGGATACTAGATATTTCTATGGGCGGTTGGTTAGTGGAGTTCCAAAAAAAAAAAAAAAAAAAGGGCCTGGCTGTGCTTTCTATGGAAACAGTCTTGGTATATTTGAATTTCGGTGGTTGACTTCGGGTCGCAGGAGTCCAGGACAAGGTAGTCATATGTCGGTGAAGGCTGCCGTAAAGAATATGCATCGTTTTCCCATGGCTGGAGTAAAAACAGCACAAGCATATGGTGATTGTAACAGACCTCCCAGAGCATGCTGAGCAGGGTGAGGACAGGCATGATCGGGCAAAGTGGCCATCTTCAATTTAAACAAATTTAATATAGTGCGCAAATCCGTTGTAGCTTTTCCAGGACATGCTGGTGTGGTGGGAAACGAGCAGGCAGACAGATTGGCTGGGTCTGTCCCTTGGTGGGGTATTGGTGCATGATAAGGCAGATGTGGTCGGGGATCTTTGGAATCATTTTGTCTAGTGGAAAGAAACCGATACACACCCAGCCGGCCTGGAGATAAATGAGCGGCAGTGATAAATCAAGTATCTGGCCAGTGATACATAGAGGATTTAAACGAGAAAGGCCCAGGCGGACACATAATCAGAGGTCTCAGCTGGTACAATTAGTTGGGACTCTCTTTTGGTGTTGGAGATTTAAATGAGCGCGTATGGGAATATCCATGTTCCGTAACATCCGTTCTTGCTAGCACAGGTCAACTAAACTCAACTAACATGATTTTTTTTTGAAAATCGTATGTGTATAGGCGTCCATTTAATAGACGTATGTAATTCTTCTCTGTAACAATGGTATTGACGATTTCTGTAGCCATTACTTTTCAGCACATACTTTCAACATGCGATTTCACTCGCTCACTCCTGCAGATGTTCATTTTACACCTGCATGGTTGATCTTTCTATTACATAAATCACATCAGAAATCCTCTAAGGTCTTCAAGTCTCGCCCATCGACAGCCATTAGTGTGAATGTTAAATGGTGGTTAGCGACACTCCGGTTAACATTCACCAGGCGTTTCCCTACTCAAGAGTCCCATACTGTATTTTCCCCCACTACACCCCTTGGATAGCGAAGACTCCTAAACTGATATTTCTCCCTGCTTTCAGCATCATGTATTTCCTCCCCTAGTATATCCCTTCTGTCTTGTTCAATGTTTCAATGATAGGTGCTTTTTGAAGCCACATATCTGATCTCTTAAATCCACCCACACCCGAAGATCTGCTCAAGCTCTTGAGATTTTGAGTCCAGCCACTAATTGGCAACCAGTGAAGTGAAGTCATCCTTGTCGACCTTTCCAAAATGTTTTAAACTGAGTGTCGCGACAATAAATGCCTTTGTAAATGACGATTAGAGAGTCAAGTACAGGGCCGCCGTGGTTTGCCTCTATCCCATTTTCTATGCGAGCTTGTTATTGAATATTTTCCGTATGAGTCCCAGTAATGAATCTGTTTTTTACTCGTACCAGGTATCAGATTTGGAACCCCATCTGATGTTTAGCCCTTACACATCCGTCTCAGTTTAGTATATACTGCCTAGAAGTAAGTTATCAAAGCAGCTTGAGATTTCTCAGTATGTCAGAGATATTGATCAGAGATCTACCTGGATGTGCCCGCTCATTGTCGGGTTTGCCTCATCTGACAGCAACACGATGACCAGCCCGCTTCGTCGCCGTTATATGCACGAGCCTCGCTAACAGAATAGTCTAGAAGTGTTTGTCTGTGGAAAGAAACACACAAATCTCACTCACAGAATAGTCTAGAGGTATTTATTAATAGTTAATGACAATTTCAGATGGATAGATTGATACTTTGCAGTCGGAATGATATTCTTTCATTGACTTGGGCTGATATGCCGACTTAGTTTAGAATAGATACCTGGACATAATCTGCTGGAAAGGCCTGATATAGGCCACATTAGCCACAAGTAACCATTGGTCCTAAAATATGGGAGAAGCAATATATTCCTCAAACACCCCATGGCGACATGGCGACAAAGGGGTTCTTGACGTATGTAACTTACTTTGCATACGTGTATATAGCTGGGTTCACATAAAGATAATTAAAACAACATAACACATAAGCAAAGTTTATATTCAATCACAGACAGTGAGGAGCATTGTGTGCGTTATTAGCTGGCACAGAAACAGAGCATTATGATGTGACTTGTTGCCGTGATACTGGAACTGCCACTAATGTGTAATATGCATAAAGTGTATAAATCTGATATGTATTTTTCAAACTTCCGGCTTGTGGTGCGAAGATCGTGAACTGTTGTGACATTCTCCTATCAGAGGAGAATGAGGCGCTTAATGCGGTGTCTTTCTGCAATGGATGCCTGACAAGTAAACTGACCTGGCTCTCCGCAGCGCTGTGGGGATGGACGTCTTCCTTCGAGGCTGTGAGAAACTGTTGACCCGCTGGATGAGCTCCTCTAACTGCTGGGGCGTCCGATGTTGTAGGGGCGTCTCCACTGTCACATCACTAGGGAGGCCGAAAGATACATTGTGAATACAGTTTGTCAGTGCCTGTGTGTCTGTGTGTGTGTGTGTCTGTCTGTCTGTCTGTCTGTCTGTCTGTCTGTCTTTGCATGCATCTATCCATCTATTCATTCACGCATCCGTCCATTCGTCTGTCTGTCTCTATGCCTGTCTGTCGTTAAGTCTGTCTTTCTGTCTATCTGTCTATATGTATGTCTGCCTGTCTATCAATCCATTCATTCATCCATCCATCCATATATCCATTCGTGAATCCATTATTTTGCCCGTCATCGGCACATCTATTTGTCTGTCGACCTGTCTGTCTATCTGTCTAATCACATATCTGCCAACCTGGTTAGTAATGTATGTGATTCGTGTAACTGTGATGGCTGTACCGGGCCTTGGTTATACTTTCTACAAGGCTGTACCGCAACCATATCTCATTGTCTGTCTATTTACGTTTTCAACATCCATGAACTTTTTGCCCTCTGACTTACCCTCCATCACAGTTACCGTAAAATTTCATTAGACCACAAATTACCTGACGACGTCACAGAGACCGACGATAATTTACCTGAAGAGGATCACACTGACGTCAGTCTGGGCAAATGTCTGGGTCACAGCCCGGATCTCCCTGATCAGCGCCGTCTTGGCCAGCTGGAAGCCGTTTGGAGAGACACTGTCTGACCCGTCCAGGACAAAGACAACGTTCGGAGGGCATAGCGTCACTGCACAAGAAAGTCCAGGTGTTAATAACTGATTACACAAGGTGAGAATGAAACCTATATAATTGTTCTTTTACATTTGTATAAAATAGAGATTTAAGCCACTGCCTTCTGACCATGCCATCTCGATCTTTCTTAACATACTCATGGAGTCGGTGAGAAGGCATGCCTCTGTCACTGCCATGACCTCCATGGTTACACTGCTGGTGTCATGACATTAGCTCCTCTGTCTACCTCAAGAGTTCTCCCTCCAGCCTGGGAATTGACAGCCCATGAGCTTGTCCTGTGCCACAAAACGACCCCGTCTGCGTGGATGATTATATCACCCCGGGAAGTACTTTCAACAATCAGCTCATGTACTTCTGTCTCAATGACCATTCGGGTTTGTTGTTATCACTTTAATACTCACGCAATGGCACCTGCCCCGTCTTAACAGACTATAGTTTGTTATATTGTGCTTCAAACAAGGCTTAATATAAGTACAACTCACGGCGGTAGCGAATGTGACTGATCAGACCAATTCGCGTGGTAAATGTTTGTCCACGACTGATGCATGTCAATACATGTGTAACAAAGTGGAAGCAAATCGCCAGATATTTAACTCATTATAATTCACCAAACTAGACACCCTTGTGTATTCTACCATCGACCACCCGCCTAATGTGCTATATGCATCTGCGTCTATTTTCATTCACCATCATAAAGTCGATCCCTTGTAGAACATTGATCCCATCCCTGCCATCCATCAAGTCCCCCAATCGCTTTCCATTGTTCGTGCCTCGTTTGGCTTCAAGTTCACGATGTTGACAATGTCCCGTGCCTCGTTTGGCTTCAAGTCCAAGATGGTGACAATGTCCTGTGTCAACACTCTTTAATTTTGTGTCATGAATACAACATTCACTAGCCCGGGTATTTTCTGTCACAATTCCCACAAGCACATATATACAACAATTGTTGCATGAACTTAGCAAAGACTTTGCCGTTAACCCTGGCCTGATTTTCTAGGCAATGTTACGTGTAGTAGTTTGCCATTGATTTATGAATAGGAAGTCACCGTGTAAGTCCAACTGGCCTGACACATGTGTAGAGTTAACCCACGACCCCTTTATCACAGCACATGAAGTGTCAGCGCGAGAGCGATACACCTCTCGGCCAACCCATACCTCCACTGACCCACACATACACCATCCACCTATTACCTACACACCTCTCACCCACCAATTCACCTATCACCAATACACTAAAGTGCCTTCACTTCCACAACCGTCTGCCAGTTCTCCTCTGTACTACTTTATAACAGCATCACCTCATTGACTGATGGCCTCACGGTTTCCCCATTCGCAACTGCTCCATGCAATACTGCTTATTTTTTAAAATCTATTATAGCATCATTACTGCAATTTATCTTTCTCAGTCTACGTGAGGAAAATAGTTCTTAAGAGGTATAATGAGCCAATCCTGATGTATGGAGGAGAATCATAGACAATTAGCTGACAAATGAGGAATTATTTGGAAGCTGCGTGGATATTGTTTTATAAGAGGATGATTAGAACACCGTGGATGGACAGAAAGAGAAATGTAGGTATCTTGAAAGAGGTCAACGCACAAAGAGAACTGGCTTCTCACATCAGAAGTAGTTAACTCACAAAAAGAACTGGTTTCTCACATCAGAAGTAGTTAACTCACAAAGAGAACTGGCTTCTCACATCAGAAGTAGTTAACTCACAAAGAGAACTGGCTTCTCACATCAGAAGTAGTTAACTCACAAAGAGAACTGGCTTCTCACATCAGAAGTAGTTAACTCACAAAGAGAACTGGCTTCTCACATCAGAAGTAGTCAACTCACAAAGAGAACTGGCTTCTCACATCAGAAGTAGTTAACTCACAAAGAGAACTGGCTTCTCACATCAGAAGTAGTCAACTCACAAAGAGAACTGGCTTCTCACATCAGAAGAAGGCAGTCCACATTCTGTGCGCATGTCAGGAAACGGGAAAGTTGGGATATGTCGTCACAACGGGAGTTTGCAGAAAAGTGGAGGTGGGGGGGGGGGGGGGTAGATCAAGAAAGAAGATGGTGAGGAGTTTGACATCACTGCAAGGAGGAAAGTCTGTATCATAAATGATTGGCAGTACACGAGACAGAAGGCTGTGGACAGACATGATCACCAACGCCACACGGCATGGACTATAAGAAGATTGGCAGCACACGAGACAGAAGGCTGTGGACAGACATGATCACCAACGTCACACGGTATAGACTATAAGAAGATTGGAGTACACGAGACAGAAGGCTGTGGACAGACATGATCACCAACGCCACACGGCATGAACTATAAGAAGATTGGCAGCACACGAGACAGAAGGCTGTGGACAGACATGATCACCAACGCCACACGGCATGGACTATAAGAAGATTGGCAGTACACGAGACAGAAGGCTGTGGACAGACATGATCACCAACGCCACACAGCATGGACTATAAGAAGATTGGCAGTACACGAGACTGAAGGCTGTGGACAGACATGATCACCAACGCCACACGGCGTGGACTATAAGAAGATTGGCAGTACACGAGACAGAAGGCTGTGGACAGACATGATCACCAACGTCACACGGTATAGACTATAAGAAGATTGGAGTACACGAGACAGAAGGCTGTGGACAGACATGATCACCAACGCCACACGGCGTGGACTATAAGAAGATTGGCAGTACACGAGACAGAAGGCTGTGGACAGACATGATCACCAACACCACACGGCATGGACTATAAGTGGATTGGCAGTACACGAGACAGAAGGCTGTGGACAGACATGATCACCAACTGCACACGGCATGGACTATAAGAAGATTGGCAGTGTACGAGACAGAAGGCTGTGGACAGACATGATCACCAACACCACACGGCATGGACTATAAGAAGATTGGCAGTACACGAGACAGAAGGCTGTGGACAGACATGATCACCAACACCACACGGCATGGACTATAAGAGGATTGGCAGTACACGAGACAGAAGGCTGTGGACAGACATGATCACCAACTGCACACGGCATGGACTATAAGAAGATTGGCAGTGTACGAGACAGAAGGTTGTGGACAGACATGATCACCAACTGCACACGGCATGGACTATAAGAAGAAGCATCAACAGATGGTTGGAGGCCCCTGGGGTATCGATGCATGTAATACGCTACCAATGATTTCCTATTCACTAAACTTTTCCTGTAATACTTAATCTGTGATTGAATCAGCCGACAGTTTAATGACCTTAGAGATTTTGTAATGACAATGATTGATCATATGCTACCAAATGGTATCTATTACACATGAATTAACCGACTTGTGCCCCAGGGACTTCACATTCACAATTGATACTACATGAATACAGGCAACTCTACTTACTGATTGCCGAAGATTTAAATTCACCATTTCTATACTAACAAATGTACACCCGCAACCTGATCCACCCCAAAACCTACCCACACACATATCTGGGTGTAATATTACATATCAGCATTAATTCGGTGAATAGTTGTCACAAGTCAACAGACAAGTGTAATTCTCCTATACAACGATCTGGGGAGAAATAAAACAAGTCAACTGATTGTGTCATACGTGTCATCGGTAATAACCTCTTGAATAATGTGACCCCAAACAGGAACAGGATATGTCTGTCACGTGATAGTGCCATCACATTGTGTTGACTTGCATGCATGGAGAAATAGATGGCCAGTCTCTTCCTCTATTGGCGGACGACGATTGCTAGCTTCGAACCCTTGTTCGATCACGGTTCTGACGTGATCAGCCTAGCTCCATATCAACTACACTAACGCTGCAGTCTAATAACCCCTTGCGATAATTAATTGAAACAAATGAATATCTCCCCTTAAAATTGACACAAACTTGAACGTGCTGTCGCTGTGTTGTTTCTCTATGCTGTGTCCCATGGTGTACTTCCCCAGTTTGTTATCTAATATTCTTGTCGTTTTTACAGAGATTGTTTGTTGGTAACACTGACATGAAACACGTGCACAAAGAAGTTGAGGGGAGGTGAGACCACGGCGTTAACCCCACAGTTTGCAGTTTATGCGCCAGTGATATGCTATGCTTGAATCTGATGGGATGTCTGTGTTTTACATTCTTGATCCATGGCATCCCAAGAATCTGCTATAACATTTCTGTTCTAGAGATCCGATTCCTCTTCTGTTGTGGTTGTGGGAAGGCCCAGGACTCAACCCAGATGTCGCCTCAGGAGAGATGCATGTCCTTAAAATGTTGAACTTAACTTGTCCGCTGTTGTTGTGCCATATGCTCTTATTACTGTGTGTTATTGCATTACCATGATCAGTCTACCTCTGACTTCTCTAGAATCTCTCCACTGTGGTTGATTATGAAGCAAACATATTCAACGACATTGTCAGTTTCTTCATCGCTAATTGTGGTTTATAATCCACACGCTATATAATTTAGCTCAAGATGAAGTGAGGCGACCAGCTCACACTTAATCATAAAGTCTACAGGGCCGTCTTGATTTTTTCTGCCTCTGAGCGCATGGCAAGTCTTATATCTTTGACATGGTAAATAAACGGAAACGAACGAGAGAGCGAACTTTATTTTCAAAGGGTTAAGAATTGGGCACGCAAGCCCGTCGGACTTTCTGCCCTGCTTGTTTCTCTACTCTCATACATTATTTAATTAATACATCACAAATGCTGGTAATCTTAGACAACAATGACCACAACAACAACACAAACAATATATGCATTATAAACACCTGGAGAATGTGTAATAAACAATTATACATGACTCACTACATCTAATTTTGGACATGGTAATTATAATTAGATAAGGTAGATGTAACGTACAACAGTTAGGAGACTGTTTATTATACTGTTTATAATTAGATAAGGTAGATGTAACGTACAACAGTTAGGAGACTGTTTATTATACTGTTTATAATTAGATAAGGTAGATGTAACGTACAACAGTTAGGAGACTGTTTATTATACGTTTATAATTAGATAAGGTAGATGTAACGTACAACAGTTAGGAGACTGTTTATTATACTGTTTATAATTAGATAAGGTAGATGTAACGTACAACAGTTAGGAGACTGTTTATTATACTGTTTATAATTAGATAAGGTAGATGTAACGTACAACAGTTAGGAGACTGTTTATTATACTGTTTATAATTAGATAGGTAGATGTAACGTACAACAGTTAGGAGACTGTTATTATACTGTTTATAATTAGATAAGGTAGATGTAACGTACAACAGTTAGGAGACTGTTTATTATACTGTTTTATAATTAGATAAGGTAGATGTAACGTACAACAGTTAGGAGACTGTTTATTATACTGTTTATAATTAGATAAGGTAGATTGTAACGTACAACAGTTAGGAGACTGTTTATTATACTGTTTATAATTAGATAAGGTAGATGTAACGTACAACAGTTAGGAGACTGTTTATTATACTGTTTATAATTAGATAAGGTAGGATTGTAACGTACAACAGTTAGGAGACTGTTTATTATACTGTTTATAATTAGATAAGGTAGATGTAACGTACAACAGTTAGGAGACTGTTTATTATACTTGTTTATAATTAGATAAGGTAGATGTAACGTACAACAGTTAGGAGACTGTTTATTATACTGTTTATAATTAGATAAGGTAGATGTAACGTACAACAGTTAGGAGACTGTTTATTATACTGTTTATAATTAGATAAGGTAGATGTAACGTACAACAGTTAGGAGACTGTTTATTATACTGTTTATAATTAGATAAGGTAGATGTAACGTACAACAGTTAGGAGGACTGTTTATTATACTGTTTATAATTAGATAAGGTAGATGTAACGTACAACAGTTAGGAGACTGTTTATTATACTGTTTATATTAGATAAGGTAGATGTAACGTACAACAGTTAGGAGACTGTTTATTATACTGTTTATAATTAGATAAGGTAGATGTAACGTACAACAGTTAGGAGACTGTTTATTATACTGTTTATAATTAGATAAGGTAGATGTAACGTACAACAGTTAGAGACTGTTTATTATACTGTTTATAATTAGATAAGGTAGATGTAACGTACAACAGTTAGGAGACTGTTTATATACTGTTTATAAAGATAGGTGATGTAACTACCAGTAGGAGACGTTTTATAGTTTATAATTAGATAGGTAGATGTAACGTACAACAGTTAGGAGACTGTTTATTATACTGTTTATAATTAGATAAGGTAGATGTAACGTACAACAGTTAGGAGACTGTTTATTATACTGTTTATAATTAGATAAGGTAGATGTAACGTACAACAGTTAGGAGACTGTTTATTATACTGTTTATAATTAGATAAGGTAGATGTAACGTACAACAGTTAGGAGACTGTTTATTATACTGTTTATAATTAGATAAGGTAGATGTAACGTACAACAGTTAGGAGACTGTTTATTATACTGTTTATAATTAGATAAGGTAGATGTAACGTACAACAGTTAGGAGACTGTTTATTATACTGTTTATAATTAGATAAGGTAGATGTAAAGTACAAACAGTTAGGAGACTGTTTATATACTGTTTATAATTAGATAAGGTAGATGTAACGTACAACAGTTAGGAGACTGTTTATTATACTGTTTATAATTAGATAGGTATAGTAACGTACACAGTTAGGAGACTGTTTATTATACTGTTTATAATTAGATAAGGTAGATGTAACGTACAAAAGTTAGGAGACTGTTTATTATACTGTTTATAATTAGATAAGGTAGATGTAACGTACACAGTTAGGGACTGTTATTATACTGTTTATAATTAGATAAGGTAGATGTAACGTACAACAGTTAGGAGACTGTTTATTATACTGTTTATATAGATAAGGTAGATGTACGTACAACAGTTAGGAGACTGTTTATTATACTGTTTATAATTAGATAAGGTAGATGTAACGTACAACAGTTAGGAGACTGTTTATTATACTGTTTATAATTAGATAAGGTAGATGTAACGTACAACAGTTAGGAGACTGTTTATTATACTGTTTATAATTAGATAAGGTAGATGTAACGTACAACAGTTAGGAGACTGTTTATATACTGTTTATAATTAGATAAGGTAGATGTAACGTACAACAGTTAGGAGACTGTTTATTATACTGTTTATAATTAGATAAGGTAGATGTAACGTACAACAGTTAGGAGACTGTTTATTATACTGTTTATAATTAGATAAGGTAGATGTAACGTACAACAGTTAGGAGACTGTTTATTATACTGTTTATAATTAGATAAGGTAGATGTAACGTACAACAGTTAGGAGACTGTTTATTATACTGTTTATAATTAGATAAGGTAGATGTAACGTACAACAGTTAGGAGACTGTTTTATTATACTGTTTATAATTAGATAAGGTAGATGTAACGTACAACAGTTAGGAGACTGTTTATTATACTGTTTATAATTAGATAAGGTAGATGTAACGTACAACAGTTAGGAGACTGTTTATTATACTGTTTATAATTAGATAAGGTAGATGTACGTACAACAGTTAGGAGACTGTTTATTATACTGTTTATAATTAGATAAGGTAGATGTAACGTACAACAGTTAGGAGACTGTTTATTATACTGTTTATAATTAGATAAGGTAGATGTAACGTACAACAGTTAGGAGACTGTTTATTATACTGTTTATAATTAGATAAGGTAGATGTAACGTACAACAGTTAGGAGACTGTTTATTATACTGTTTATAATTAGATAAGGTAGATGTAACGTACAACAGTTAGGAGGACTGTTTATTATACTGTTTATAATTAGATAAGGTAGATGTAACGTACAACAGTTAGGAGACTGTTTATTATACTGTTTATAATTAGATAAGTAGATGTAACGTACAACAGTTAGGAGACTGTTTATTATACTGTTTATAATTAGATAAGGTAGATGTAACGTACAACAGTTAGGAGACTGTTTATTATACTGTTTATAATTAGATAAGGTAGATGTAACGTACAACAGTTAGGAGACTGTTTATTATACTGTTTATAATTAGATAAGGTAGATGTAACGTACAACAGTTAGGAGACTGTTTATTATACTGTTTATAATTAGATAAGGTAGATGTAACGTACAACAGTTAGGAGACTGTTTTATTATACTGTTTATAATTAGATAAGGTAGATGTAACGTACAACAGTTAGGAGACTGTTTATTATACTGTTTATAATTAGATAAGGTAGATGTAACGTACAACAGTTAGGAGACGTTTATTATACTGTTTATAATTAGATAAGGTAGATGTAACGTACAACAGTTAGGAGACTGTTTATTATACTGTTTATAATTAGATAAGGTAGTATGTAACGTACAACCGTTAGGCGACGGTTATTATACTGTTATAATTAGATAAGGTAGATGTAACGTACAACAGTTAGGAGACTGTTTATTATACTGTTTATAATTAGATAAGGTAGATGTAACGTACAACAGTTAGGAGACTGTTTATTATACTGTTTATAATTAGTAAGGTAGATGTAACGTACAACAGTTAGGAGCTGTTTATTATACTGTTATAATTAGATAAGGTAGATGTAACGTACAACAGTTAGGAGACTGTTTATTATACTGTTTATAATTAGATAAGGTAGATGTACGTAACAACAGTTATGGAGACTGTTTATTATACTGTTTATAATTAGATAAGGTAGATGTAACGTACAACAGTTAGGAGACTGTTTATTATACTGTTTATAATTAGATAAGGTAGATGTAACGTACAACAGTTAGGAGACTGTTTATTATACTGTTTATAATTAGATAAGGTAGATGTAACGTACAACAGTTAGGAGGACTGTTTCTTATAACTGTTTAGTAAGTTAGATAAGGTAGAATGTAACGTACAACAGTTAGGAGACTGTTTATTATACTGTTGATAATTAAGTAAGGTAGATGTAACGTAACAACAGTTAGAGAGACCGTTTATTATACTGTTTTATAATTAATAGGTAGATGTAACGTACAACAGTTAGGAGACTGTTTATTATACTGTTTTATAATTAGATCAAGGTAGATGTAACGTACAACAGTTAGGAGACTGTTTATTATACTGTTTATAAGTAATAAGGTAGATGTACGTACAACAGTTAGGAGACTGTTTATTATACTGTTTATAATTAGATAAGGTAGATGTACGTACAACAGTTGAGGAGACTGTTTAGGATACTGTTTATATTAGATAAGGTAGATGTAACGTACAACAGTTAGGAGAGCTGTTTATTATACTGTTTATAATTAGATAAGGTAGATGTAACGTACAACAGTTAGGAGACTGTTTATTATACTGTTTATAATTAGATAAGGTAGATGTACGTACACAGTTAGGAGACTGTTTATTATACTGTTTATAATTAGATAAGGTAGATGTAACGTACAAACAGTTAGGAGACTGTTTATTATACTGTTTATAATTAGATAAGGTAGATGTAACGTACAACAGTTAGGAGACTGTTTATTATACTGTTTATTATACTGTTTATTATACTGTTTATAATTAGATAAGGTAGATGTAACGTACAACAGTTAGGAGACTGTTTATTATACTGTTTATTATACTAGCTGTCCTTTGAAATTATTGGTTTATTTTTTAAAGGGAAATATTGTCTGTACTGAGATAGTTTAGTTTAGTTTAGTCGTTGGATCAACATCGCGGTACACGGTTTAACCCATAAGTGCTCCGTTTTCCTCCTAACTCAAACCTGAGTCTGGAGAAACTCAGCTAAATAACGAACTCCGTTGCATCAGCGAGGATCCTGAAATACTTTGGGTAGATTTGAATCGAAAATGAGTAGCCTAACGGCGCTGCCCGGGCAAAATTTCGAGTTAAAAAGCTTTACTGGGATAGTGTTCAAATAGTTTGGGATTGTATAATACGGATTGTATGCATAGGGAATGTATGTATAGGGATTGTATGTATAGGGAGTGAATGTATAGGGATTGTATGTATAGGGAGTGAATGTATAGGGATTGCAACCAAGCACATATGAACATTTCCCAAGAGCTATAATGACAGCGTGAACTCAGTTGAACGAGAGGTTTGCTGTCCTCCAAGAGAAGCAGGTTCAAGTCCGCACTTACCTATTCCGTTTTCAAAGTTCTGGTTCTGGTTGTATCCTGTGCCGTCTCCGCCCAGGTTGAGAAGATTTCTAATCCAACTGAAGACACTGAAGGCTGACTGTAAATCTTGAGGCTCATGGTGCTGCACTCCGGCCCCGGCCGCACAGATAAGTGAGCTGATGACTAATATTCGAACGGAGACTTGCATGTCTGCAGACTTCTGCAAATATACAGACATGTCTATGGTTAGAAGCGCTGAACCTGTCTATGCAGATACAGTGACAGAATGTTTGTGGGAACCTAAGCAACAAAAATATGTGCACAGACAAATCCACATTCCAGTCACAGATCATAATTAACTATGAAGACATTGAAAATGTCACAAACTGTTGCCTTCATAATTAACAGCATTGGGGACTGTCCTAAAGAAATTAGATGTTGACTGGACATAGGACAACAAGGAGTAAACAGCATCAAGATCTTATGACGTCACACCAGCAAACACGTTAAAGTATTAATGTTGAGGACATGCATCTGTCCGGTGGCAACATGAGGATGCACGTCATGGAGCAGTCTGACAATCCCTACAGGAGACAATTCCGCCTTTTCAGCTCAAATACTATAGAATAGTTCTTAGAATATGGTGGACCCAGCTAGAGAAAAATACTGAACCTCTACCAGGTCTGAATATGGAAGAACACTGATCCATCAACAGTATTATGTCTGGGGAACTGAAATACTTCTGTCATTTTAGACGTTGCAGTTGCTGGGAGAGGGCTGTGCTGAAAGGTAGGGTTATTGGTAGGAGAGGCTGGGGTCGACCAACAATACAATGGACACAGGACATGGCAGAAACCCTGGGCATGAGGGTGTATGAGGAAGGAGACATGGCCAGAGATCGAGAGGCTGGTCCACGCGACATCAGGAGAGCGGCATTCTGTAAAGTATCTTCTACTTGATGAAGATGATGTTAAATGGAACTTTGCCCGCAGAAGTCGGATGTGTCGGCCTAACGGCGCAAGAACACAGCTCTGCTGTAAACAGGCACAACGCAATCACATCCGAAAAAAAAACTCCGGATGAACGCAGAAGAAATGGAACTTTCGATAGAAGCTTATTCGAATGGAGACTGTCATGTCTGGAGACTCCTGCAAGTACGGCAGACGAGGTGGCGTAGTGCCTCGACTCTTGCCTGCCCTACCCGTGGTCTAGGGTTCCATCCACATCCCGGCGGTTCCAATGTAAAGACAAGACCTGAGCTCCCAAGTTCATCCAACCTACAATGGTACCAGGAAATGTCTTGGGGAGTTAAGGCGACCAGCGTGATATCGACCACACCGCGTGCCGTTTTGTTTATACACGTGTGGGTCCTGTCCATATTGCCAGTGAGTCTAATGCTTGCAAAATAGACCTTGACTGCTTCACTTGAACTGATAAAACGGTTCCATACTGCTGTTACAGGCGGGGCTGCAGAGCTGTGGGTGAACGCCCAGCCTGGCAAAATACTCCCATGGCTTGTGATGTCATCAACTCCTGGCCTTCGAGTGGCGGAACTTTTTTTAACAAAAGAAGGGCGACGGCGAGTGTCTGGCGCAGTATAACCAGTTCTATAGATATGTATATGCGTACATACATGCGCAGACGCGTGTGCACATACATACATATCTACACACGAATAAGACCACAGTCTACCCTAGCAAAAGAAAGGCGCTGAAGACGGAGGCAACTATCCAGGCGGTGCACCATAGCAATCAGGATGTCACGCAAACACGGTATAAGCCAACGCAAGAAGAACTCATAAAATCGTATTCGCTTGGAGACTTGAATATCTACATACAAACTTCTGCAAAATTCTAGAAAATGGTCATTTAACGATTAATAAATGTCTTTATTGTAATGATATTTTCTAGAACGTCGGTGTACGGGCGATACATAACTCACGCCTGCGTCTGTAGAAGATCAGGGTTCGAAACGTCTGCTTGGGTCATGTTCAGTAAATAAAGTGTGTGTGTGTTTGTGTGTTGAATGGAAAAGTGTGTTTGATTAAGGTGTTTGTGTGTTTGGTGTAAATGTGTGGAGAGTCAGTGTGTGTATGCGTGTGTGTGTTTGTGTGTGCGAAATAGGATACGTAAGTGTGTGCTAATATGTATATAGGATAAAAGTATATATGTGTTTGCGCAGGAAAGTGTGTGTGCTCGCAAAACGGGTGTGTGGAAGAGGCAGCTGTAAATGCTGTGGGTAAATGAGTGTGAAGGAAGTGAGTCGGCGTGAAAGAGAGAGAGGGGTGGAGGGCAGAGTGAAAGAGAGAGAAAGAGTATTAAAATAAAACAACGGATTTTGTCACAATTTCTGTTGTTGTTCTTGTTTTAATCAAATCAGTAATTACTTGCTCCATGGACAGAAACAATAATAAATGCGCCTAAATAAGTAACAGTCTTATGAAGAAAACTGGTTATTAATATTAAGTCAGGTAATGTAATGTGTGAATGGTAATAACACGTAGAGTGTTTTATCACTGTAATATATGAATGGCAGTAAAACAAAGAGTGACTTATCAATGTAATGTGTCAATGGTAGTAAAATAAAGAGTCATTTACAAATGCAATGTATGAATGGCAGTAAAACTTAGAGTGGTTTATCAATGTAATGTGTGAATTGTAGTAAAACAAACAGTGATTGGTAGTAACATGTGGAGTGATTTATTAATGTAATCTGTTAACGGCAATGCAACGTAGAGTGATTTATCAATGTTACGTGTGAAAGAATGTAAAACAAAGTGTGATTTATCAATGTAACGTGTGAATGGCAGTAAAACGTTGAGAGATTTATCAATGTCAAGTGTGAATGGCAGTAAAACGTAGATTTATCAATGCTATGTGTGAAAGGCAATAAAACAAAGAGCCATTTATCAATGTAATGTGTGACTGGCAGTAAAACATAATGCGATAGACAAATGTGATGTGTTAGTTCTGGTAAAAGAGCGATTGTCAAGCCAAGCGTGTGGGTTTTATTAAAACATAGAGCAATAGATAATGTAACTTTTTTTTTTTTTGAGTTTTAGAAAAACATAAAGCAAATACACCAATGTAACTTATGAGATTTAGTAAACATCAAGCGATGAATCAATTTAACTTATGAGTTTTAATTTTTTTAAAAAGTGAAGCGATAAATCAATGTAACTTGTGAGGTTTGGTAGAAATGAAGCGATAAATCAATGTAATGTGTGCGTAAAATTAAAACTCAATATGAAAGACAAGCGGATGTTTCATAGCATTAGGAAATGCGTGGAAGTCGAAGGAAGTTTAACTTAGCAAAAGTAGTTTTTGTTATTGTTGTTGTTGGTGTTGTTGTTGTTGTTATTGTTGTTGTTGTTGTTGTTGTTGTTGTTTCCCCACTGCAATATCAACTCTGTGCTACTGTCCGGACCACACACGAGGAGAAAAACTACAATAATTACAAATTGTCACGAATTGGCAGCCTTTACTTCCCAGAACAATTTTCGGTTCACTTTTGATAGGCCATGTAGAGAATCAACAGACGAACAAAACTGTTTTCTCTATATTCAAGGCTATACCGTCTTGACGTAAGCTTGCAGAACCTGCAAGTAAACAAACCACCAGGAATGGCTTTCTATTTGGGAAGTTAATTTGACACCAGTACCAGTCACCCCCATTTGTTATCAATCCAGCCAGACGGGAGGGCAGACTCAAGGGACTGAATAGTAATTAAAACCAACTAGCCATGACGTAAGCTTGCAGATGGCAAGTAAAATGGCAACTAGATAATTAGTATACACCTTGGGAAACTGCTGACCCAGACATGCTGAATCAACAATGAACTGGGCCATGGACTGTGTAATTAAAACCTGGTTTACCCACAGAGTTGTAAACTGGCTGTTGACCATGAGAACCTAATTGTTCCCTTGACATGACACCTGATAAGAATAGCTAGGAAATCACCCAACCGCGATGGCTGACCCCATCTGGTAGAGACTAGAGCGCAAGGTGTGAAATCACTGATAAGACTCAGTGGGCTAATAATTGTCAGACCCACAGGTGTGAAGGCTAGTGTGCATGCAGAAAGAATTTTTATGACTGGACAGACTTGGAGTTAATTGCAATTAACTGTCAGGAGGAGATAAGAAGAATTTATGACTGGAATTGCCAGGAGATAATACGGTCCTGCTAGGACTCAGCTTAAATAAGGGTCCCCTAGCCTGTTTTCCCTGTTAGATTAAGTCTGACTTCAGAACAGCTCTCACAAGGAGCACCTATGTTATAGATCTCAAGAACGAGTTATGACTAGGGAGAGCCAGGACTGGCAGTCGTCAGAATACCGGCAAGCTGGTTCTTTGTTGAGTCTACTGGAGAGTGGGGATCTGGACCACAGTTCCAGATAGATGAAGTAACAAGTAAAGTTACGTAATGTTTCTCATCACAATATGTTATATGATTTTATCATCCTCATATTGACAATCATCCGATGTCTATTGTTATGATTAGCAAATAAATGTTGTAGTATTGTAACTCATAGTTCTGTCATTATATTTTTTTCCAATTGTGCATACGTGTTGTTGTGTACATTGGTGGGGGTTCACTTACACACCAAGGAAAGGAGCAGTCAGGGAGAAAACCTGTACTGAGATAGTCGTCTATACTCATATACTTAGACTTAAAACATCTATCTTAAGCTAACCTTCTCTTTCCCATTCCTTGGCGAATATTCAGCACAGTTCATTTCATTTTGTAACGAGCCACTTGGAGCTGTACGTTGGATATTCATGGGCCTAATCTATAGTTCAGCCATATAGATTTTGTCCCTAGTCAGTTTCTGACTATTAGAGGTTGCTCGCCAGTGAAAAATACTTTCATCTAGCCGGTGGGGCACCCCGACTTCTGACAGATTGGGCTTCTCGTCTGGAATTTGAATTCGGACTTCACGCTTTCAATAACTCCGGTACTAGACCCTAGACATACGATTTGTAAAAGTTAACTCTTGTAATCTTCAATCATCAAAATAGACTATCATCAAATGTAGCTACTTTTAGTTGAGGAAGTTACAGAGTACATATATAACTTTTCAAAAGTATAACAGATAAGAACTTATGAGGAAACTACCATTATCTATCATTTAGTGTTATCATTAATCATTTATTGATAATTGGACACTTTAATCATATTGACATTGATGTGTTTGATGATTTAACTGCTTGACTGATTTGCAAATTTATGCTAATATATGCCATGTTCATTTTGTCATTAATGCAGTGCATTTTAATGTTTATTTAGGTAAACATTACTGTTGATTACTGTGTAGTATATCTCTCACACTTACTTCACTGCTGTCGCCAGGTACTACTTGAATATTATTTTCAGTTGTCTTTCACTGCTGAGGCTAAACTATACATATTGGATAGCGTAGACTGTCAGTAGTTAACTCTTGTCTTTCTAGCTTAGATCTGATTTTTGATATATACATAGGAGCTTACCCGAATATAGTCATTTGCAATTATGGCCTTACGTTACCGGAATCCCGAAGAGGACATGAAGGCACGCGCAGATTTCTCAGAGTCCGCGAGAGGGTGGGGCATAAGAAAAGGCTTAGAGGGGGAGCAACTAGAAACATATATCCTAGCTGAGTTAGAATGGTGGGACCAAGAAGAAGAAATTATGTTTAAAGAAAATGATGAGTTCTTTGGAGCACAAGAGCGTAGCAAAACTGAAGGAGTAAAGATGGAGAAAACGCATATGGAAACAGTCACTGCAGAGAAGCTAACCTTTCCAGCGGAACATAAGGTAGGAGATATGGATGCTCACCCAACCAGGAAGGAAGGGACATCTTTGCCACCCACCGCAGAATCAGAGGTAGTGGACCGGGAACTACAGGCTTTCATTCGACCCAGTCCTAAACGGAAAAGAGGGAAGAAAAAACGTTCCAAGGGCACTTCAAACAGTCACAAACGTGATAACTGTTTGCACCACGGCAATAGTCGTTTGACAGTAGAGGACCTTCAGGAAAACCACTTGACTGCTACGAGAAATGAATCTCGAGAGAAAGAGGAACTGAAGACAACCTTTAATGAGGTCGCAGGCGGAGACCTAGCCGATTCTCACATTCCCTTCTGTTCACAGAATCACGAAGTGGAATTACATCTGACTGAAATAGGGAGGAAGGAAGAAACGGAATCCCAGGTGAATTTCATTACTGCAACTTGGGAAGAATCACTAATTATCAGTTCAGATAATTTAACTGGTCCGCCAGTACAAGACTCCCAGGAATCTCATTTTACTTCAACGAGGGGTGAAACTCAAGAAGAAGAGGACCTGAGGACATCTTTTAAGGAGGTCGGAGATGGAGAGGTAACCGACTTTATTATTCCCTTCAGCCCAGACGAGGAAGAAGTGGGATTAAATTTGACTGACAGTGGGATGAAGGATGACCCGGAACCCCTTGTGATCTTTGAGG
This sequence comes from Cepaea nemoralis, assembly GCA_014155875.1. Lineage (NCBI taxonomy): Eukaryota > Metazoa > Mollusca > Gastropoda > Stylommatophora > Helicidae > Cepaea > Cepaea nemoralis. Next base: position 163,021 of record JACEFZ010017517.1, on the reverse strand, counting down.
CTGCAGCTCAGGAAAAGACACTAGACATCAGTTCAAATGATTTACGTAGTGTGATGGATTGTTTAGACACCAGCCCATCACAGGATTTACCTCAACTGGACTTAGCCCATGAAAGCAGGACCAGAGAGGAACATCCAGACCAGGAAACATTTCCAGTTATCTCAGAGTATACCAGTTCGGAGACTCATGAAACACAAGGAATTGTCATGAGCCAGAATATGGACTCCGATATTGTGCAGACAACATTGTCTGTAGTTGCTAAAGAAGAAAATTCTTTGCACAAGATGGAGGAAGAAACGCCGATCATCTCATTAGCTGAAGTTATCAGGGAATTCCAGCAACAGGAACCTGAAGTAACAGAAGTCAAGAGTGGTTTGGAATCAACACTCTTAGGACTCAATCTACCCTTCAGTCAGGTCGATTTGATAGGAGTAGATCAGCTATTTGTGGATACTTTATTCAAAAGTAACTCCACTTTATCGCCTGTGAATAACTATGTTATTTCTCAAGGCTGGACAACTTGGCTCACTAAATTTCCAATTTCTAGCACGGTTTTCACACGAAACTCTAATGCAGAGAAACTCAGCCCATTAACTGAATATCAGGGGAAGAAACCGCGACACCGAGGAGGGACGATTGTTACGCCCGACTTTGAAGGAGGAAAGCGCCAGTTGAATTTATATCATGGGACCATGATGTGTAACATTATTCCTTTCAAAAGGAAGATATTGATGGATCAGTTAAGGATCTTTAAAGGATGGAGGAATATCACGGAGACAAGCTTTGCTGTGGCCAGCTTATGCGAGACTTCACTACGGGTACATCCTCGGCTGAAAGGAGTAAATCACGTGAGTGAATGGTGTAAAACAATCGCTGCCCAGAGTCGTAGAAGAATCCCGTTGATTGTGATCTTTCCCAGAGGGGTAAAATTACAACCTTCTGACAATTACCGGATTTTACCAAGCTATTGCATGGAATCCCGGCCGAAAACCAGGTACAAGGATCTATCCAGAGTATCTTTGGGTTATGGAAATGGGACGTCTTTATGCAGGACAACCCACTGCCACAAGGAATATTGGAAACCTTTAGGCAGATACAGAACGGAGAGTGCTTAGGCATTATTCTGGGATGTACGGCGTGCTTTGACAAAAGATTTCTGGCAGAAACATTTTTTTTAAGGGGAAAGCTCTGTCACGAATTGGCAGCCTTTACTTCCCAGAACAATTTTCGGTTCACTTTTGATGGGCCATGTAGAGGATCAACAGACGAACAAAACTGTTTTCTCTATATTCAAGGCTATACTGTCTTGACGTAAGCTTGCAAAACCTGCAAGTAAACAAACCAACCAGCCATGACGTAAGCTTGCAGATGGCAAGTAAAATGGGATACTTGAGAGGGACACAACTAGATAATTTAAATTAGTCTACACCTTGGAAAACTGCTGACCCAGACGGGCTTTGACACCACACAGACACCTTGGCACCTTCTCGTCCAGGTAGACCCTGGCTGAATCAACAATGAACTGGGCCATTGGTTGAATAAAGACAATTAACGCCAGATGGAGATAATAGCCCCAGGGCTATAAACAAGCCCCATCCACTCTGACGGGCAGACTCAGGGGACTGAATAGTAATTAAAACCAACCAGGCATGACGCAAGCAAACCTGGTTTACCAACAGAGTTGTAAACTGGCTGTTGACCATGAGAATCTAATTGTTCCCTTGACATGACACCTGATAAGAATAGCTAGGAAATCGCCCAACCGCGATGGCTGACCCCATCTGGTAGAGACTAGAGGCGCAAGGTGTGAAATCACTGATAAGACTCAGTGGGCTAATAATTGTCAGACCCACAGGTGTGAAGGCTAGTGTGCATGCAGGAAGAATTTTTATGACTGGACAGACTTGGAGTTAATTGCAATTAACGTCAGGAGGAGATAAGAAGAATTTATGAATGGAATTTCTGGGAGATAAGTGTCTACTGCTAGGCTAGGTATAAAAACCCCTGCTAGACTTTTCCCCTTTAGATTAAGTCTGACTTCAGAACAGCTCTCACAAGGAGCACCTATGTTATAGATCTCAAGAACGAGTTATGACTAGGGAGAGCCAGGACTGGCAGTCGTCAGAATACCGGCAAGCTGGTTCTTTGTTGAGTCTACTGGAGAGTGGGGATCTGGACCACAGTTCCAGATAGATGAAGTAACAAGTAAAGTTACGTAATGTTTCTCATCACAATATGTTATATGATTTTATCATCCTCATATTGACAATCATCCGATGTCTATTGTTATGATTAGCAAATAAATGTTGTAGTATTGTAACTCATAGTTCTGTCATTATATTTTTTTCCAATTGTGCATACGTGTTGTTGTGTACATTGGTGGGGGTTCACTTACACACCAAGGAAAGGAGCAGTCAGGGAGAAAACCTGTACTGAGATAGTCGTCTATACTCATATACTTAGACTTAAAACATCTATCTTAAGCTAACCTTCTCTTTCCATTCCTTGGCGAATATTCAGCACAGTTCATTTCAATTTTGTAACGAGCCACTTGGAGCTGTACGTTGGATATTCATGGGCCTAATCTATAGTTCAGCCATATAGATTTTGTCCCTAGTCAGTTTCTGACTATTAGGGGTTGCTCGCCAGTGAAAAATACTTTCATCTAGCCGGTGGGGCACCCCGACTTCTGACAGATTGGGCTTCTCGTCTGGAATTTGAATTCGGACTTCACGCTTTCAATAACTCCGGTACTAGACCCTAGACATACGATTTGTAAAAGTTAACTCTTGTAATCTTCAATCATCAAAATAGACTATCATCAAATGTAGCTACTTTTAGTTGAGGAAGTTACAGAGTACATATATAACTTTTCAAAAGTATAACAGATAAGAACTTATGAGGAAACTACCATCATCTATCATTTAGTGTTATCATTAATCATTTATTGATAATTGGACACTTTAATCATATTGACATTGATGTGTTTGATGATTTAACTGCTTGACTGATTTGCAAATTTATGCTAATATATGCCATGTTCATTTTGTCATGTATGCAGTGCATTTTAATGTTTATTTAGGTAAACATTACTGTTGATTACTGTGTAGTATATCTCTCACACTTACTTCACTGCTGTCGCCAGGTACTACTTGAATATTATTTTCAGTTGTCTTTCACTGCTGAGGCTAAACTATACATATTGGATAGCGTAGACTGTCAGTAGTTAACTCTTGTCTTTCTAGCTTAGATCTGATTTTTGATATATACATAGGAGCTTACCCGAATATAGTCATTTGCAATTATGGCCTTACGTTACCGGAATCCCGAAGAGGACATGAAGGCGCGCGCAGATTTCTCAGAGTCCGCGAGAGGGTGGGGCATAAGAAAAGGCTTAGAGGGGGAGCAACTAGAAACATATATCCTAGCTGAGTTAGAATGGTGGGACCAAGAAGAAGAAATTATGTTTAAAGAAAATGATGAGTTCTTTGGAGCACAAGAGCGTAGCAAAACTGAAGGAGTAAAGATGGAGAAAACGCATATGGAAACAGTCACTGCAGAGAAGCTAACCTTTCCAGCGGAACATAAGGTAGGAGATATGGATGCTCACCCAACCAGGAAGGAAGGGACATCTTTGCCACCCACCGCAGAATCAGAGGTAGTGGACCGGGAACTACAGGCTTTCATTCGACCCAGTCCTAAACGGAAAAGAGGGAAGAAAAAACGTTCCAAGGGCATTTCAAACAGTCACAAACGTGATAACTGTTTGCACCACGGCAATAGTCGTTTGACAGTAGAGGACCTTCAGGAAAACCACTTGACTGCTACGAGAAATGAATCTCGAGAGAAAGAGGAACTGAAGACAACCTTTAATGAGGTCGCAGGCGGAGACCTATCCGATTCTCACATTCCCTTCTGTTCACAGAATCACGAAGTGGAATTACATCTGACTGAAATAGGGAGGAAGGAAGAAACGGAATCCCAGGTGAATTTCATTACTGCAACTTGGGAAGAATCACTAATTATCAGTTCAGATAATTTAACTGGTCCGCCAGTACAAGACTCCCAGGAATCTCATTTTACTTCAACGAGGGGTGAAACTCAAGAAGAAGAGGACCTGAGGACATCTTTTAAGGAGGTCGGAGATGGAGAGGTAACCGACTTTATTATTCCCTTCAGCCCAGACGAGGAAGAAGTGGGATTAAATTTGACTGACAGTGGGATGAAGGATGACCCGGAACCCCTTGTGATCTTTGAGGCTGCAGCTCAGGAAAAGACACTAGACATCAGTTCAAATGATTTACGTAGTGTGATGGATTGTTTAGACACCAGCCCATCACAGGATTTACCTCAACTGGACTTAGCCCATGAAAGCAGGACCAGAGAGGAACATCCAGACCAGGAAACATTTCCAGTTATCTCAGAGTATACCAGTTCGGAGACTCATGAAACACAGGGAATTGTCATGAGCCAGAATATGGACTCTGATATTGTGCAGACAACATTGTCTGTAGTTGCTAAAGAAGAAAATTATTTGCACAAGATGGAGGAAGAAACGCCGATCATCTCATTAGCTGAAGTTATCAGGGAATTCCAGCAACAGGAACCTGAAGTAACAGAAGTCAAGAGTGGTTTGGAATCAACACTCTTAGGACTCAATCTACCCTTCAGTCAGGTCGATTTGATAGGAGTAGATCAGCTATTTGTGGATACTTTATTCAAAAGTAACTCCACTTTATCGCCTGTGAATAACTATGTTATTTCTCAAGGCTGGACAACTTGGCTCACTAAATTTCCAATTTCTAGCACGGTTTTCACACGAAACTCTAATGCAGAGAAACTCAGCCCATTAACTGAATATCAGGGGAAGAAACCGCGACACCGAGGAGGGACGATTGTTACGCCCGACTTTGAAGGAGGAAAGCGCCAGTTGAATTTATATCATGGGACCATGATGTGTAACATTATTCCTTTCAAAAGGAAGATATTGATGGATCAGTTAAGGATCTTTAAAGGATGGAGGAATATCACGGAGACAAGCTTTGCTGTGGCCAGCTTATGCGAGACTTCACTACGGGTACATCCTCGGCTGAAAGGAGTAAATCACGTGAGTGAATGGTGTAAAACAATCGCTGCCCAGAGTCGTAGAAGAATCCCGTTGATTGTGATCTTTCCCAGAGGGGTAAAATTACAACCTTCTGACAATTACCGGATTTTACCAAGCTATTGCATGGAATCCCGGCCGAAAACCAGGTACAAGGATCTATCCAGAGTATCTTTGGGTTATGGAAATGGGACGTCTTTATGCAGGACAACCCACTGCCACAAGGAATATTGGAAACCTTTAGGCAGATACAGAACGGAGAGTGCTTAGGCATTATTCTGGGAGGTACGGCGTGCTTTGACAAAAGATTTCTGGCAGAAACTTTTTTTTTAAGGGGAAAGCTCTGTCACGAATTGGCAGCCTTTACTTCCCAGAACAATTTTCGGTTCACTTTTGATAGGCCATGTAGAGAATCAACAGACGAACAAAACTGTTTTCTCTATATTCAAGGCTATACCGTCTTGACGTAAGCTTGCAAAACCTGCAAGTAAACAAACCACCAGGAATGGCTTTCTATTTGGGAAGTTAATTTGACACCAGTACCAGTCACCCCCATTTGTTATCAATCCAGCCAGACGGGAGGGCAGACTCAAGGGACTGAATAGTAATTAAAACCAACTAGCCATGACGTAAGCTTGCAGATGGCAAGTAAAATGGCAACTAGATAATTAGTATACACCTTGGGAAACTGCTGACCCAGACATGCTGAATCAACAATGAACTGGGCCATGGACTGTGTAATTAAAACCTGGTTTACCCACAGAGTTGTAAACTGGCTGTTGACCATGAGAACCTAATTGTTCCCTTGACATGACACCTGATAAGAATAGCTAGGAAATCACCCAACCGCGATGGCTGACCCCATCTGGTAGAGACTAGAGGCGCAAGGTGTGAAATCACTGATAAGACTCAGTGGGCTAATAATGGTCAGACCCACAGGTGTGAAGGCTAGTGTGCATGCAGAAAGAATTTTATGACTGGACAGACTTGGAGTTAATTGCAATTACTGTCAGGAGGAGATAAGAAGAATTTATGACGGGAATGCCAAGGAGATAATACGGTCTGCTTGACTCAGCTTAAATAAGGGTCCCTAGCCTGTTTTATGTTAGATTAAGTTTGACTTCAGAACAGCTCTCACAAGGAGCACCTATGTTATAGATCTCAAGAACGAGTTATGACTAGGGAGAGCCAGGACTGGCAGTCGTCAGAATACCGGCAAGCTGTTCTTTTGTTGAGTCTACTGGAGAGTGGGGATCTGGACCACAGTTCCAGATAGATGAAGTAACAAGTAAAGTTACGTAATGTTTCTCATCACAATATGTTATATGATTTTATCATCCTCATATTGACAATCATCCGATGTCTATTGTTATGATTAGCAAATAAATGTTGTAGTATTGTAACTCATAGTTCTGTCATTATATTTTTTTCCAATTGTGCATACGTGTTGTGTGTGTACATTGGTGGGGGTTCACTTACACACCAAGGAAAGGAGCAGTCAGGGAGAAAACCTGTACTGAGATAGTCGTCTATACTCATATACTTAGACTTAAAACATCTATCTTAAGCTAACCTTCTCTTTCCATTCCTTGGCGAATATTCAGCACAGTTCATTTCAATTTTGTAACGAGCCACTTGGAGCTGTACGTTGGATATTCATGGGCTTAATCTATAGTTCAGCCATATAGTTTTTGTCCCTAGTCAGTTTCTGACTATTAGGGGTTGCTCGCCAGTGAAAAATACTTTCATCTAGCCGGTGGGGCACCCCGACTTCTGACACAAATAAACTACAAAAATTTACTAATTGGTGTCTATGGGAATAAAACAACATGCGAGAATCAATAATGTAGAGCTCACGAAGAGAACTAAACGCATTTCAGTGAAGAAAAGATGCTGGCACTAGATATATCACATAGTGAGAAAACCTGAGGACAATATAACAAGACATTCTCTTGTCTGGGACCTACAAGGTGAAGGAAATAGCCGGAGACATAAGAACACACGGAGAAGAGGATTACAGAGATGAATAATATTGGGGGTACATGGAGGGATCTCCAGGAGATAGCAACATATAGGACGGCTGGGGGTGGACTGTTGAGGGCGTGTGCCTTCATGAGAGATATGGGCAGAAGGAGGAAGAAACGTAATCCATACATCCATCATGTGCCATGGCGACAAGCGTGGGCGATCATCTTTTGCCATCTCCCTCGATCACCAGAGTCGTGGATCAGCTCCGTGTTTCTGTCACGACCATGCCATGTGGCCAAGCCATCCGGGTATTTAATTCTCGGTCTTCCCTTTGGTCTCCTCCCTTCGATCTTGCCAGTTGTCACCAAGTTCTCCAATCCATTTCTTCTCATAACATGCACAAAACATTTTTACTCTCTACGTCTAATTTCTCTAATCTGTTTACGATCTTCATTCGTTTCTTGAAAGACTTCTTCGTTGGTTTTTTCTGTCTGTCCATGGTATTCTTTGCATTTTCCTCAGAAACCACATTTCTGCAGTCATCAGATGTTTTTCAGCTTGACAGCACATTGTCCAAGTTTCACATCCATACAAAAGAACAGGCTCTGTGTATCCCCTCAACACACTTTTTCTCGTTTCAATTGACATCTTTTTATTGGTCAGAATGTTTTTCATCTTGCTAAAAGCTACCTGCGCAATGACAATTCTTGTTCTAATCTCTTCAAGTCATCTCCCATCAGATGTTATGACTGTTCAGAGATAACTGTAACGATTAACTTGCTTAAGAATATGCCCATTTACTAGTATATCACATTGTGGTATTTCCTTCTTCCCAGTGACGAACATAATCTGTGTCTTCTTACTATTCAATTCTAACCCTAGTTGTTCAATGTGTGCAATAACCTCATCTAATAAATGTCGCAGGTCCTGTTCATTGTCTGCAATCAAGACTGTATCATCTGCATATCTAATGTTATTGATGTATCTTCCCCCAATGTTGAGTCTTTCCATATCTTCTATATTTCTGAAAATATTTTCACTGTAGAGGGAAAACAGATGTGGAGACATTACACATCCCTGTCTGACATCTCTTTTGATAGGCTGATATTGACCTACTTCATTATCAATTCTTATGGTAGCTTGTTGTTTCCAATATATGTTTCTTACAAGTCTAAGGTCTTTTCCATCAATCTGTAGATCCTCAAGCATGCTTATCGCGTCGACATTTCTCACTTTATCGAAAGCCTTTGTGTAATGAGTGGAAGAAAAACAGTGAGCGAACATATGAGTGATAGTTGAAACTGGAACTTTAGAAAAATGTAGCATTTAATTGTTTGTGTTGATTAAGCACATATTCAATGTATCGAGTTATATTTATCTGTCCTCGAAACATCTAACAACACTCAACAAAATGTTTGCTGTATTTCTTTACCATAAATAATAATTCACACTCAAAATGCAAATACAACTAAGTGATTCTTCTTATGATCTCTGATGACTAGCGTCTGTCGTCGTGTAAGTAAACAGCTTCCTGTCTCTCATATTGAAATCCTTGTCATATTTCGTCTACCGCAATATGCATCCACAGCAGTTGTCTCATTTCTCATATCTCATGCGGTATGATGTTGGTCGCTATGTTCATTCACTGCCTTCTGTCTCTCTTCTAATAGATTATTGGGTCTGATATTGGTCGTCGTGTGATTCCACAGCCCGCTGTCTCTGTTAGTTTAGTGTTATAATGTTTGTCACCTTCTTTCGATCTTCATACAATCCATGTCCTGTTTCGTTGGTTGTCTTATCTATCCACAGCCTCCCGTCCCTCTGATTACAGACAATTCTGTGTGGCGTTGATCGTCATATGATTCCACAGCCTCTCTCTCTCTCTCTCTCTCTCTCTCTCTCTCTCTCTCTCTCTCTCTCTCTCTCTCTCTCTCTCTATCTATCTATCTCTCTCTCTGTATGAAAGAGAGTGATAGAAGGGCAGAATGTTAGACGGGCCTGCGTGCCCAATTTTTAACCCTTTGAAAATAAAGTTTGTTCGTTCGTTCGTTCGTTCGTTCTCCCTCTCTCTTTCTCTCTCTCTCTCTCTCTCTCTCTCTCTCTCTCTCTCTCTCTCTCTCTCTCTCTCTCTCTCTCTCTCTCTGATTATAGAGCATGCTATGTGGCGTTGGTCATCAAGTGATGTCACAATCAATTGTCTCCGATGTTATAATCCATGCCGTGTGGTCGTGTTTGTCAACAGCCTCCTACCTCGTCTATAGCAATTATATCCTCACAAATGTTCTTACACGCAATAACGTATTGCTCACCGCAATCGTTTCGTTACGTCTCCCAATCTCTCTTCCTCTCTCACTGTTTTGTTATGCATGTTCTTGTTCATCTCTTCTCAGAACATGAAAAAATAATTGGAACTTCTATTTTTTTTAAAAATAATATGAGTATCCAGTTCTCTTCGCTAGTTCTGTTTCTTTAGATGACTTCATGACTATGTCTGTGTGTCCAGGTAACTGTCAAAATGTCTTTAATAATCTGTCTATGTTTCCAGATAACTGTCTGCCAAAATATCTTCATCAGTCTGTCTATGTCTTCATGGTGCCTTTTAAGACATCTTCATTAGTCTGTCTCTGTGCTCATGTTGTCTTAGAAGACATCTTTATCAGTATGTCTAATCGTCCATGGTGTTGTTCAAGAAATATTTATAAGTCTGTCAGTGCTCATGTTGGTGCTATTCCAGACATATCAGTTAGCCTGTCAGTGTGTTCATAGTGCTGTTCAAGACATATCTGTTAATCTATCATTATGTTCATGATGCTGTTCAAGACATATCAGTTAATCTGTCAGCGTTTTCATGGTATTCTCAACCTTAACATTAGAACGACACAAGTAACCGACACGAATTCGTTCACTAAATCCATTGCTTGCCAGAAAACAATCAATTCGCAGGTATTGACCTGCACTTATAGAAGAAGAGGTTGTAGAGATCCGAGAGCACACTACACAATGCTGGCTCTAATCCTAAAGACGTGTTATTCTACAGTGCTTCTGCGGACATGATTTTTACAATCATAAAATTACACTTCATCCAATCTCTGGCAGAAATATACACTCGGCTTCAACTATGTGCGACTCGACCCGTGTGTATCGTCCCCATAATAAACAAACAATTACAGAGAAATACACAGGCAAATATCAATTAAATGTAAATAAAATACCCAAATCGAACAAATCAAAACAGCTTTTCACGAAACACCGCCGCTAACGAGAGCGCTCCTGGTAAGTGACAGCTCCACGAGCTTTTATACTCTGTGGGTGACAATGATGGGTGCTTCCTCTCTCTCCCCCATTACATCTCTATTATCATTTATATTCTTCATTGGTAATGTCTACAAAATGTAGGCGGGAATTTATTATCATTGATAAAAACAGTAACACCCGTTTGTAATTTTCTTTGTCGTTTACAAAAATGTCACTGCCTAATTTTAGCGATGTTACCTACCAACATTAGTGTGGTGTCTGTATGTGTTTGTGTGTGTGCGCGCGCGCGCGCGCGCGCGCGCGATATGCACAGGTAAGGAACACATTGAAACACCTTATATCGGTACATTTGTGACCACTTGGCAAGTAAAAAGCTCCCAATTACAAAGATGACAAAGGAAGACAATGGACACCAGTACATGATTGTTGCCGCCAAGGTGGCCATGACTTTAGTACGCGGAATTGCCAGCAAGAAGACGACAATATTTGCTCCCCGTTTGGTAGACACTTACAGCAAGTAGTAAGTCGGGATTCTTTCGTACATTGAAAGTTCATAACTAGTGGATCGAGTGTTTTCTCAAGGGTATCAAGGGTATGAATCAAGGGTATTTTCATGAACAATAACATGATTCCTCTTTTGTTGAAATCAGTCATTGCCTTAAACAGACAGTTAGGTCAAAGCAAGCACGTTTCTTTGCACAACATTATAACAACATTGTCACCCTGTTGGGTTGTAATGAAAATGCAATATGTACAGCAAACCGACTCCGTGGCAAAGGTGTTACCGACGCAGTTCGAAATCTCGCATAATGCGTCAGGAACACTGCTGCGGGCGATGTGGCAGCAGATCGCTTTGCGTTGGGTATTTTTATGAAATGGTATGGGTGCCGGACGTTGAGAAAGCATTGGCAAAGTACTTAACGTAAATTTGCCAAGAGATTACGAACACCACAAAAAAAAGAAAAACAATGCTGGGGTTGACTGCGACGTTCTATACAGGATATATAACCAACTTTAGCAGCAAATAGCTCATAAACTTGCTTGACATATGCAACAAACTTGCTTGACATGTGCAACATGTACATAAAACAGTAAACACATTTGGTTGAAATATACATGTACAGTAAAGAGAAAACAAACTTGATTGAAACATGCAACATGTACAGCCAACAGTATAAATACTTGATTTAAACATGCAACATGCACAGTAAACAGTATAAAGACTTGATTGAAATATGCAACATGTACAGCCAACAGTACACAGACTTGGCTGAAATATGCAACATGTACAGTAAACAGTATAAAGACTTGATTGAAATATGCAACATGTACAGCAAACAGTATAAAGACTTGATTGAAATATGCAACATGTACAGCAAACAGTATACAGACTTGATTGAAATATGCAACATGTACAGTAAACAGTACACAGACTTGATTGAAATATGCAACATGTACAGTAAACAGTACACAGACTTGATTGAAATATGCAACATGTACAGCCAACAGTATACAGACTTGATTGAAATATGCAACATGTACAGTAAACAGTATAAAGACTTGATTGAAATATGCAACATGTACAGCAAACAGTATACAGACTTGATTGAAATATGCAACATGTACAGCAAACAGTATACAGACTTGATTGAAATATGCAACATGTACAGTAAACAGTACACAGACTTGATTGAAATATGCAACATGTACAGTAAACAGTATACAGACTTGATTGAAATATGCAACATGTACAGCCAACAGTATACAGACTTGATTGAAATATGCAACATGTACAGTAAACAGTACACAGACTTGATTGAAATATGCAACATGTACAGTAAACAGTACACAGACTTGATTGAAATATGCAACATGTACAGCCAAACAGTATACAGACTTGATTGAAATATGCAACATGTACAGTAAACAGTATAAAAGACTTGATTGAAATATGCAACATGTACAGCAAACAGTATACAGACTTGATTGAAATATGCAACATGTACAGCAAACAGTATACAGACTTGATTGAAATATGCAACATGTACAGCAAACAGTACACAGACTTGATTGAAATATGCAACATGTACAGCAAACAGTATACAGGACTTGATTGAAATATGCAACATGTACAGCAAACAGCACACAGACTTGATTGAAATATGCAACATGTACAGCCAACAGTATACAGACTTGATTGAAATATGCAACATGTACAGCAAACAGTATAAAGACTTGATTGAAATATGCAACATGTACAGCAAACAGTATAAAGACTTGATTGAAATATGCAACATGTACAGCAAACAGTACACAGACTTGATTGAAATATGCAACATGTACAGCCAACAGTATACAGACTTGATTGAAATATGCAACATGTACAGCAAACAGTACACAGACTTGATTGAAATATGCAACATGTACAGCAAACAGTATACAGACTTGATTAGAAATATGCAACATGTACAGCAAACAGCACACAGACTTGATTGAAATATGCAACATGTACAGCAAACAGTACACAGACTTGATTGAGAATATGCACATGTACAGCAACAGCACAACAGACTTGATTGAAATATGCAACATGTACAGCCAACAGTATACAGACTTGATTGAAATATGCAACATGTACAGCAAACAGTACACAGACTTGATTGAAATATCAACATGTACAGCAAACAGTATAAAGACTTGATTGAAATATGCAACATGTACAGCAAACGAGTATACAGACTTGATTGAAATATGCAGCAGTGTACAGCAAACAGTACACAGACTTGATTGAAATATGCAACATGTACAGCAAACAGCACACAGACTTGATTGAAATATGCAACATGTACAGCAAACAGTATAAAGGACTTGATTGAAATATGCAACATGTACAGCAAACAGTACACAGACTTGATTGAAATATGCGAACATGTTACAGCCAACAGTATACAGACTTGATTGAAATATGCAACATGTACAGCCAACAGTATACAGACTTGATTGAAATATGCAACATGTACAGTAAAACAGTACACAGACTTGATTGAAATATGCAACATGTACAGCAAACAGCACACAGACTTGATTGAAATATGCAACATGTACAGCAAACAGTACCAGACTTGATTGAAATATGCAACATGTACAGCAAACAGTACACAGACTTGATTGAAATATGCACATGTACAAGCAAACAGTATAAAGACTTGATTGAAATATGCAACATGTACAGCAAACAGTATACAGACTTGATTGAAATATGCAACATGTACAGCAAACAGTATAAAGACTTGATTGAAATATGCAACATGTACAGCAAACAGTATAAAGACTTGATTGAAATATGCAACATGTACAGCAAACAGTATACAGACTTGATTGAAATATGCAACATGTACAGTAAACAGTATACAGACTTGATTGAAATATGCAACATGTACAGCAAACAGTACACAGACTTGATTGAAATATGCAACATGTACAGCAAACAGTATACAGACTTGATTGAAATATGCAACATGTACAGCAAACAGTATACAGACTTGATTGAAATATGCAACATGTACAGCAAACAGTATACAGACTTGATTGAAATATGCAACATGTACAGCAAACAGTACACAGACTTGATTGAAATATGCAACATGTACAGCAAACAGTACACAGACTTGATTGAAATATGCAACATGTACAGCAAACAGTATACAGACTTGATTGAAATATGCAAACATGTACAGCAAACAGTATACAGACTTGATTGAAATATGCAACATGTACAGCAAACAGCACACAGACTTGATTGAAATATGCAACATGTAACAGCAAACAGTACACAGACTTGATTGAAATATGCAACATGTACAGCCAACAGTATACAGACTTGATTGAAATATGCATACATGTACAGCAAACAGTATACAGACTTGATTGAAATATGCAACATGTACAGCCAACAGTATACAGACTTGATTGAAATATGCAACATGTACAGCAAACAGTACACAGACTTGATTGAAATATGCAACATGTACAGCAAACAGCACACAGACTTGATTGAAATATGCAACATGTACAGCAAACAGTATAAAGACTTGATTGAAATATGCAACATGTACAGCCAACAGTATACAGACTTGATTATTGTTATGTGGAGACGACATTGATGTCAACTGTTACTAAACATTTTTTTTTTTTTTTTTGCATATCCTTTACAGGACTTCGCTGTCAACAGCAGCATCTTTCACCTGTCTGTTGATTTCTTGGCAAGATTACGCTCAGTAGTTTGCCATTGCTTTCTGAGCAGCCGGCTCAGTTATCCCGCAAGTCACCAGCGGGGGTCGAACCGCTTCCAGTTCTCGCCCGCTTCGAGAATCTGCGTGATAAACAGGATTGCGGAGAAAGTGGTGTAATCCCTCGGCCAGAGAGACCGGCTGTTACTAAACTACCTGCCTGTTATATAGAGACGATATTGATGCCAACTGTAACTAAACTTCCTGCTTGTTATATGGAGACTACATCGGTGTCACATGTTACTAAACTACCTGCTTCTTATGTGGAGACGGCATTGGTGTCACATCTGTTACTAAACTACCTGCTTGTTAAGTGGAGACGATATTGATATGAACTTTTACTAAACTACTCATGCACAAACTGAACTCTGGTTGAAATCTGATCAAAAGTATCAGAGAGAGTGACGAAGAAGGAGAGAGTGACGGAAAAGAGAGATTGACGAAGAAAAATATAGTGACGGAGAAAGAGAGAGTGATGAACAAAGAGATAGCACATACCGTTTATACGGATTACAATTTAAATGACTGTCAAGTCCAGAGATTTTAGCAAATACAGATTTTATCCGAATGCTAATTACCGCGTCGTTTCTTGCAGTTATCGTCTAATGTGGATAATTTAATTCGACCTGGTAATTGTGCGTTAATTGAGGAAATAAACATGATAATGGACTACATCATTCAACAAGAGTTCGGTCAGGTTGTGAACATAGCGGGCGAGTTGGTGTAATGGTTAGGGTGTTAGGGTGACCAAGGACGAGGTTTTGATGCATACACTCGTCGGTCGCTACCCGATGGAACAACTGACCACCTGTTCCTGTCTGCACTCCGGCCTACACATATGATAGTCCCATCACGTCACATCGTCTTTCTCCCGCCGTGAGTTGGCAATCACTTCCTTTCTGTGTAAACCACAATTTAGGCTGGAGAGAGTGATCCCAGTACAGGCGACCGGAGAGTTTGGCCAACACTCAGTATTTTGAGGAACGGCCAGACGGACGCATTATTAGAATTCAGCTTGAAACATGCATACTGGGACTCTTCGCTGGTTGTTAACGCTGGGGACAGAGAAAGCACGAGACTACCCCGAGTGTTGTCAGGTCAGTTCTTACTACAATCCATAAACCCACTCTGTCAATCATTATACAGACAGCCCCACCCACACAGTTAACCCCGATAAAACTGGACCAACTAGCTGCAGTATCACTTATAACAAATCACTCTCTGTAACGCGAGCCAGCCCTTCTTTTGTCTTCCCTTTGTCTTCCCTTTGTGTTCCCCTTGTGTTCCCCTTGTCTTTCCCTACACTTCCTTCTGTCCTTTGACATCATCTACGCTCTCAAGCTCAGCTATACACTTCGATTATTTTTTTTTTAAATCTTCGTTATAACATCATCAAAGGCGGTGACATGATACTGGTCTATTGACATATTAAAATGACATGAATGGCACAATAAACTCATTGTGTAACATCTAAGAATAGATATGTTTTAGATGAAAATACCCATATATTCGAAAGCATTATAAGAATAGATACATTTTATGAACCACCGAAACAGTCTAAACCATTCCGTTAGTGTTAATACAGTTATAAAAAGAAACATTCTTGTTTGTAATTTAACCTGGACATAGTTCTTGAGTGTATAATAGTAAAGTCAGTAAACTTTATATGTGCTTTACAGTCTTGAGTGTATAATAGTAAAGTCAGTAAACTTTATATGTGCTTTACAGTCTTGAGTGTATAATAGTAAAGTCAGTAAACTTTATATGTGCTTTACAGTCTTGAGTGTATAATAGTAAAGTCAGTAAACTTTATATGTGCTTTACAGTCTTGAGTGTATAATAGTAAAGTCAGTAAACTTTATATGTGCTTTACAGTCTTGAGTGTATAATAGTAAAGTCAGTAAACTTTATATGTGCTTTACAGTCTTGAGTGTATAATAGTAAAGTCAGTAAACTTTATATGTGCTTTACAGTCTTGAGTGTATAATAGTAAAGTCAGTAAACTTTATATGTGCTTTACAGTCTTGAGTGTATAATAGTAAAGTCAGTAAACTTTATATGTGCTTTACAGTCTTGAGTGTATAATAGTAAAGTCAGTAAACTTTATATGTGCTTTACAGTCTTGAGTGTATAATAGTAAAGTCAGTAAACCACCCTTTACATGTATTGGGTGTATAACAGTAAAGTCAGTAAACAACCCTTTACACGTCTTGAGTGTATACTAGTAAGGTCAGTAAACCACCCTTTACGCATATTGAGTGTATAATAGTAAAGTCAGTAAACCACCCTTTACACATATTGAGTGTATAATAGTAAAGTCAGTAAGCCTCCCTTTACACGTCTTGAGTGTATAATAGTAAAGTCAGTAAACCACATTTACACATATTGGGTGTATAATAGTAAAGTCAGTAAACCACCCTTTACACATATTGAGTGTATAATAGTAAAGTCAGTAAGCCTCCCTTTACACGTCTTGAGTGTATAATAGTAAAGTCAGTAAACGACACTTTAAACGTCTTGGGTGTATGATGCTCCTTGGCGAAGTGGTTAAGCCGTTTGATTCGTGCTCCGAAGGTTGTGGGTTCGATTCCGGGCCGCGTCCTTCGGTGCACGAGTTAAATTTTTTGGAGACTCTTGTGGGTCGTCACTAGAGCTACGGAGTTCTGCTTTGTGCGACGCTTTCCGTGCTGTGGAAAGAGACCGAGTCAAATGGGATAAAACCCGGTGCAATGAAGTCGACCCTGTCGACTTTTAAGCGACTTTTTTTATAGTAAAGTCAGTAAACCACCTTTTACATATTTTGAATGTATAATAGTAAAGTCAGTAAACCACCCTTTACACGTCTTGAGTGTATAATAGTAAAGTCAGTAAACCACATTTACACATATTGGGTGTATAATAGTAAAGTCAGTAAACCACCCTTTACACATATTGAGTGTATAATAGTAAAGTCAGTAAGCCTCCCTTTACACGTCTTGAGTGTATAATAGTAAAGTCAGTAAACGACACTTTAAACGTCTTGGGTGTATGATGCTCCTTGGCGAAGTGGTTAAGCCGTTGATTCGTGCTCCGAAGGTTGTGGGTTCGATTCCGGGCCGCGTCCTTCGGTGCACGAGTTAAATTTTTTGGAGACTCTTGTGGGTCGTCACTAGAGCTACGGAGTTCTGCTTTGTGCGACGCTTTCCGTGCTGTGGAAAGAGACCGAGTCATATGGGATAAAACCCGGTGCAATGAAGTCGACCCTGTCGACTTTTAAGCGACTTTTTTTATAGTAAAGTCAGTAAACCACCTTTTACATATTTTGAATGTATAATAGTAAAGTCAGTAAACCACCCTTTACACGTCTTGAGTGTATAATAGTAAAGTCAGTAAACCACATTTACACATATTGGGTGTATAATAGTAAAGTCAGTAAACCACCCTTTACACATATTGAGTGTATAATAGTAAAGTCAGTAAGCCTCCCTTTACACGTCTTGAGTGTATAATAGTAAAGTCAGTAAACGACACTTTAAACGTCTTGGGTGTATGATGCTCCTTGGCGAAGTGGTTAAGCCGTTTGATTCGTGCTCCGAAGGTTGTGGGTTCGATTCCGGGCCGCGTCCTTCGGTGCACGAGTTAAATTTTTTGGAGACTCTTGTGGGTCGTCACTAGAGCTACGGAGTTCTGCTTTGTGCGACGCTTTCCGTGCTGTGGAAAGAGACCGAGTCAAATGGGATAAAACCCGGTGCAATGAAGTCGACCCTGTCGACTTTTAAGCGACTTTTTTTATAGTAAAGTCAGTAAACCACCTTTTACATATTTTGAATGTATAATAATAAAGTCAGTAACCACCCTTTACACGTCTTGGGTGTATAATAGTAAAGTCAGTAAACCACTCTTTAAACGTCTCGAGTTGTAAAGGGTTTATGGTGCTGGCCCCACATTTTATAGACACATCGAAACTCAAGTAATGCTGGGGTCAATATCTCGCCGAATACCTTTATTTCCCAAGAAACAGTTGGTACCTATTGTAGACTGGTTGGAGCTGAGAGCCGTGGATACTTTAAAGAAATCTAGTATTAAACCGTGACTACCAGGCTGGCTGGCAAGCAGGTTAGGTACTGTACCATCGCGACAACCTCTAGTGCACTAACTCAACAATTAGCTACAAGCTCCATGGCCACAACATCTGGTGCACTAACTGAACACTAAACTTCAAGCTCCATTGCTACAACATCAGGTGCACCACCTCAATACTAAACTTCAAGCTCCATGGCGACATCTGGTGCCCTAACTGAACACTAAACATTAAGCTCTATGGACATAACGAGGAACGGTAGAAACTCTTCACGAACCCTCGCCTGGCAGTGCAAATCTTCAAAGACGGCTATTGTAACAGACAGAGGAGAAACAAGCAGAAGAATAACAACAAGAACACGAACAA
Source organism: Cepaea nemoralis (assembly GCA_014155875.1). NCBI lineage: Eukaryota > Metazoa > Mollusca > Gastropoda > Stylommatophora > Helicidae > Cepaea > Cepaea nemoralis. The sequence continues at coordinate 143,979 of JACEFZ010017517.1, read as the reverse complement.
CCATAACGTGACTATAGAGCTGTATTACGAGATTTATTTTCACTTAAGAACGTTTTTTTTAACATTCTCGTACATCACTTTGAAGAATAACGTAGGTTGAGAAAGAAGGAGAAAGTGTGACAAGCACAAAGAATGAGATACCAGATTGTGAGGGAAGACTAATATTTGTATTGCTTAAGAAAGAGTTACGGTTTTAAGTGCATAAAAGGGAGCCAAGCCAAAGATGGCTCACATTTCAAAGTCTGGTTCTCGTTTTTGCTGCTGTACACATTTGTTCTGAGAATCAAAACTAAATACGCCGGATCCCAGTCCAGGAATAGTTGTTACACTGTTTTCGCTCTGTTGACTTAGTTCTACACTAGACTGCTGCAAGTGATCTCAACTGAATACCCGTCTCCTCAAACAGAACATAGGAATATCTCTCAATGTAGTGGATGTAAGCACAGGCGGGTAATGTGGCAGTAGTGCTCAGTGCTGTCTTCTGTTTAAGTGATCTCATTCTTGTTGTTGTTGTTGATGTTGTTGTTGTTGTTGTTGTTGTTGTTGTTCTTCTTCTTCTTCTTCTTCTTCTTCTTCTTCTTCTTCTTCTTTTTAGCCCACCTCTTATTTTTCTTCCCGCTTTTACCCACCGCCTTTCCCATTTCGTTTTCTTGCAGTGAGCAACACGTTCATTAGACATTGTCCGTGTGCCTGTACAACAGCTGTCACCTCTTAAAGTACAGCATACTCAGTAGAAATATCTGTACATTTTGTTCAACGCTCCCATTTTTATGAATGAAATTCGCCACACCCTCAGCAGAAATACCGGTCCGTATAATATTAATATTTGCACACCTTTTCACTTGGTTCTAAATTAGTGTGTGTTTTGAGACTCCTGACTTTCTCACAGTACAGAATGTGGGGCGTACCTTTTATCATCCAAGCAAACATCATTATCGATATTTGAGGTCCAACCTTTCAAATCTAACAGTGAAAGCGCATCCAAGTAGCCATCTGTTTATTGAAGAGTTAGTCTGTTAGCGGCTGCTCATGGGAATGTTTGTCTTCTTTGAATTAATGTTCTTAAACCCCAGTGGAGCATTTCATCTCAACCATCTCTGGCTCGCATTCCATCACCTGCCATCTCTTGTAGTTACTTCCATAGCTTGTTAATATTGCATTAATACAACTCCTTGGCACATCAAAACAATGTTTTCCCGTAGTCAATTTGAATAACGAAGACACAAACCATATATAGTGCGATTTATTGCCTGGCACATTTCGCTGCACCTCATCAGGTACTTACTGCAGACACACCACAATTATAAACTTCCGGCGTCGTCCATTGCACGTCAAGTCTTGGAAACCGGTCATGTCATTGATAGAGACAGCGCTTTTCGCGTGTTGTTTTATAAACAAAATAGTCGCTTGTTAAAGTTTGCGGAAGCGATAATGATCCATCTGCACAAGCCACTTTTATGCAAACAGAAAGACATGATAGTCAGTTGAAAATTACCATGGTAAACAACTGATATTACTGAGCTTGATCGATGATTCTAATTATTTTACTCTACGTTTCTTGGCAAATGTTTCCTTGGTAACTCGAATGGCCGAAGCTTAAACTCGAAGATGAAAAAAAGTACAAGAAGGAAAATATAAACGTCGAAAAGCTCCAACAGAAAATACACAAAAAAGGAGACTAAAAGACCTAATAAAAAGTCCTTATAAGGACTACAGCCAGTGAAGCCAGACGAGCCAGGAGCCTACAACAACAAAGAAAACCACAAGAACAGACGAGCACAAAGGATAGCCGCCGACCGATCCCCAAGCTGACGTCACAGACACAAACCAACATAATCAGTCCGAGATAGGACTCACAAGACAAGAACTAGGGTGAACAAACCCACAAAAACCACGGACCTTAACAATAACCGACGCTGAGGAAGCAGATTGAACGAGGCCGAATTTTGAATTTTTGTTTTGAAAATTGGAATGGAATAGTTTCCTTGGCCGTTTGAATGCCAGGTTTCGTAAATTCTAGGTCACGACATAAGTGGCCTGCATTCAGCCGCAAATATTTCTCTGAAGGTTCTCGGCATTATCCAGTAGGCATGGGAAAGGCCTGGGTCGATCCCCAGAGCTGAACTGTTTGAAAACGCGAATCCTGCTACTGGTTGGATCGACCCCGGGCCACTGGTCTGGCAATCATCGTTGGTCAGTGTGGCTGGTTCTGCACCGCTGACTGGGTTATCGTGCTTGATAAGGCAGAAGTAGTCAAGTCCTTTGGGTTCATGTGTATAATGTAAAGTGTAAAGTTTAAACTGTACAGTGTATGGCGTGGGGGAACATATAAATCAACATGCCTTGGGGATCACGGAAGAGTGTGTTCGAAATCGTATACAAAGCTTCAAAACAATGTATCTTATTAGTGAATTTAAGTAAATAAACCACAATCAATAGGGCCATATCAAGTAGGCATTTGAAACCGGGGTTACGCGGACAGAAAGACTTCATAGTTACTCTCCGATTACCGTGAGGATAATCAAAGCTCCACAATATCCATGGCTGTGTGTATTATGTATTTGATCCGAAGTATGATTCATCTATTCACTACATAAAACTCTGCAGTATGCATCTGACGAGATGCAGTGACATACACCAGGCAATAAATCGTGCAACGCACACGGTGTTAGAAGCACTATCCAGAACACAACTCAGGAATGTATATATGCGAATGTTTGCCCGCTATTCACACATCATCAACATAGAGATTGTGTGGGCGGACAGGTGAGGTAATTTGGTCAACAAAGGACGATTCTCCTGTAAGCTTTTGTTAGGATTGCCTTTTGATTCTATCACAGACAGCCATCATCTTTATTGTGGGAAGGTCTGACCCGGCCCGGCTTCGCCCAGCTCCTGGTGGGGAGCATCTCATTTAATTCATATAAGTAGTCATATAAGCTCCCGTTCCCGACTATCTATCTGTCTGTCTGTCTGTTTATCTGTCTATCTGTCTATCTGACCCGGCCCGGCTTCGCCCAGACCCTGATGGGGAGCATCTCATTTAATTCATATAAGTAGTCATATAAGCTCCCGTTCCCGACTATCTGTCTATCTGTCTGTTCGACCCGGCCCGACTTCGCCCAGGCCCTGGTGGGGAGCATCTCATTTAATTCATATAAGTAGTCATATAAGCTCCCGTTCCCTATCTATCTATCTATCTATCTATCTATCTATCTATCTATCTATCTATCTATCTATCTATCTATCTATCTATCTATCTATCTATCTATCTATCTATCTATCTATCTATCTATCTATCTATCTATCTATCTATCTATCTATCTATCTATCTATCTATCTATCTATCTATCTATCTATCTATCTATCTATCTATCTATCTATCTATCTATCTATCTATCTATCTATCTATCTATCTATCTATCTATCTATCTATCTATCTATCTATCTATCTATCTATCTATCTATCTATCTATCTATCTATCTATCTATCTATCTATCTATCTATCTATCTATCTATCTATCTATCTATCTATCTATCTATCTATCTATCTATCTATCTATCTATCTATCTATCTATCTATCTATCTATCTATCTATCTATCTATCTATCTATCTATCTATCTATCTATCTATCTATCTATCTATCTATCTATCTATCTATCTATCTATCTATCTATCTATCTATCTATCTATCTATCTATCTATCTATCTATCTATCTATCTATCTATCTATCTATCTATCTATCTATCTATCTATCTATCTATCTATCTATCTATCTATCTATCTATCTATCTATCTATCTATCTATCTATCTATCTATCTATCTATCTATCTATCTATCTATCTATCTATCTATCTATCTATCTATCTATCTATCTATCTATCTATCTATCTATCTATCTATCTATCTATCTATCTATCTATCTATCTATCTATCTATCTATCTATCTATCTATCTATCTATCTATCTATCTATCTATCTATCTATCTATCTATCTATCTATCTATCTATCTATCTATCTATCTATCTATCTATCTATCTATCTATCTATCTATCTATCTACATTACATACATTGGCACCTTGCCGTCTTGACAGACGATAGTTTGTGCTTTAAAAAGGCATAATAACTTTTAACTATGGCGGTAGCGAGTGTGACTGATAAGGCCAATTTGCGCTGTAAATGTCCGTTCACAGTGGGTGCATGTGAACACGTGGTCATTTCCACCATCATGTACCATCTTACGTCTCAAACGCTTGATGTGTGACTTTTCTGCAATAATTTTCTCCTTTGACTTTATTCCATTTCTGATATTTGCCCTCCATGCAACACGTTCAGCGGCGACTTGCTCCCAATGTGCATTATCAATGCCTGTATCAATCATGTCCCGCTTACACACATCTTTGTATCGTACTAGAGGCCGACCCTGAGATCTCTTACCCATCTGTAATTCACCAAAAAAGATATCCTTTGGTATTCTACCATCATCCATCCTCCTAAGATGTCCTATCCATCTAAGTCTACGAAGACTGAGCATGGAATAAACTGTCACACAACCTGATCTTTCCAATACTTCAGTATTTGTGATTTTGTCTTGCCACTTAATACCAAGAATTCTTCGCAGACACCGCATATGAAAGCTGTTTAAGTTGTTCTCTTGGTGTGAGTAAGTTGTCCAGGTTTCACTGCCATAGAGAAGAGTACTAAGGACACAGGCTTGATAGACAAGGACTTTTGTTTTGGCAGTAAGCTTCCTGTTCTCCCAGACTCTTTTTCTTAACCTGTTCATTGTTGTTGCTGCCTTACCAATCCGGATGTTGATTTCCTGATCTAGGGATAATTTGCTATTCACCACTGATCCTAGATATGTAAAATGGTCTACTATCTCTAGTTCAGCGTCGTCAATAAAGATTGATGGTACCCCATGTGCACCTTGTGACATAATCTGTGTCTTCTTTTTGCTAATTGCTAAACCAAATTCAGAACAAGCATTGGAGAATGCAGATAGTAGACATTGCAATTCTTCCTCAGAGTGGGTCGTAACTGCAGCATCATCTGCAAAAAGCAACTCTCTGATCAGTACCCTCCTAATTTTGGTCTTAGCCTTCAATCTCTGAGCATTGTAGAGGCCGCCATCTGAGCGTGAGTGAATGTATATACCACCATCCTGATCATGAAATGCATATTTCAGTAGAAGTGAAAAGTATATTCCAAAGAGGGTGGGAGCTAGTACACAACCTTGCTTAACTCCACTCTTGATTTCAAATTCTTCAGAAGTTGCACCATCAAACTTGATTATACCCTTCATGCCTGTGTGGAACGATTCCACAATGGACAGAAGAGTTGGTGGGCAGCCAATCTTCTTTAGTGCCTTGAACAGACCCTCACGACTGACCAAATCAAATGCCTTTGTGAGGTCGATGAAGGCAATAAACAGTGGTTGATTCTGTTCACGGCATTTTTCTTGCATTTGTCGCAATGAGAATATCATATCAGTGGTAGACCGGTTCTGTCGAAAGCCACACTGTGATTCGGGGTAGACTTGATCTCCTAGGACTTGAAGTCTGCGCAGAACAATTCTGGCAAATACTTTTCCAACAATACACAGAAGTGAGATACCCCTATAGTTGTTGCAGTCGCTCCGATCGCCCTTGTTCTTGTACAGTGTTATGATGCTTGAATCTTTGAAATCCTGTGGGACTTGTCCTTCACGCCAGCATAGCTCTATTAGCTGGTGGATCTGTATAGTGAGTGTGTCTTGCCCACTCCTGATAACCTCTATTGGAATCCCATCCTTACCTGGAGCCTTGCCAGATGCAAGTTCATTTATAGCACACTTAACTTCTGTTATGGTGGGAAGTGTGTCCAGGTGGTCAAGAGTTGGTAGAGCCTCTATGGCGTTGAGGGCATCATCCGCTAGTTTGGTCTCACTTGAGTAAAGCTCCAAATAGTGCTCTACCCATCTGTCCATCTGCTGTTTCTTATCAGTGATGATTTCTCCAGTCAAGGTTTTCAATGGTGCACTTCTTTTGATCACTGGACCGCAGGCTTTCTTTATTCCTTCATACATGCTTCTTATGTCTCCCTTATCACTTGCGATTTGAATGGACTCACATAACTTGATCCAATAATCATTTGCACACTGCCTGGCAGCCTTTTGCACATCCTTCCTAGCTTGCCTAAGCTCACTCAGAGTGTTACGCGTTGGTCTTTCCTTGTTTCTTAAGAGAGCTTTCTTCTTCTTATCAATCAAGGGCTGCAGAGTCTCGCTGTTGGCCGCAAACCAGTCCTGCCTCTTATGATCCACAGTGCCGTAAACCCCTACGGCAGTTTTATAAAGAGTTTCCTTAATTTGACCCCACTTTTCATTTACTGTACAATTTTCTGGTGTATCAGTGAAAGCGTCTTCAAGTTGCTGTTGAAACTGAAAGCACTTTTCAGGATCATGAGTGTTAATAATATTAATCCTGAGGCTAGGTTTGTGTTTAGCTGTGTAGATTCTCTTTGGTCTCAGTCTAACCCTTGCAACAACCAAAGAATGATCCGTATCACAGTCAGCACTGTGGTAACTACGAGTCAATGATATATGGTTCAGATGTTGTCTCCGTGTGATGATGAAGTCCAGCTGGTGCCAATGGCCGGATCTTGGATGTTTCCATGTGACCTTATGCATCTCTTTTGTTTTAAAAAAGGAGTTTGTAATACATAGGTCATTACTGGTGCAATGCTCCAGCAGCCTTTGCCCATTTTCATTCATGCGACCGATGTTGTATTTTCCAAGGCACACTGGCCATGAACTCGAGTCCTTGCCCACACGAGCATTGAAATCACCGAGCATATAAATGTAGTCAGATTTTGGAACTGCCTTGATCACGGAGTCTAACTCCTCATAGAACGAATCCTTCACATCATCAGAGGAATCGAGTGTCGGTGCATATGCAGTAATAATGGTGGCAAACCCACAAGAGGTTGCCAAGCGCAGGGATAATAGTCTTTCATTTCCTCCTGCTGGAATTTCAATCATTCCCAGTAGCGAATTCTTCACTGCAAAGCCCACACCGTGTTGCCTTTTTTCTGCCTGCCCTCTACCCTTCCAGAAAAAGGTGTAGTTGTTTTCCCTGAGTGACCCTTCCTCAGCGAGGCGAGTCTCCTGCAGGCCAGCAATATCAATGTTTAGACGATTGAGTTCGGCATCAATCACAGCCGTTTTTCTCACATCGTCAATATTGGTCAAGTCAGTGGAAAATCCTGGACACATGGTTCTCACGTTCCAGGTTGCAAGCCGTAGCTTGAGGTTTCTATATTTATATTTGTTTGTACCTGGTGCGTTGGTTTTACAGCCTGCGATTCAGATTTTGTCCTAGCCCCAAGCACCCATTGAAGCAGGCAGGCTGTGGCGGATCAGCACCCAATTGGCTGGGGGCTGCCCAGCTTGAGGCGGGCGGTAGCTGATCAGTGACACCTATAGGTGTCTCCCACCGTCAGAGGCAACGCGTGGCGCCCCATGTCTACGCCAACTGACAAGGACTTATAACCCGTAACAGTTGCCTCTCGCTTTGATTCCGAGACCAGTTAAGACCAGGGATGGAGTTATTGCCTCTCCATAGCACAAAGCCTGGGCTAAAATATAGAGATCATGTGTTGCCCATGCAGCATGATCCCTCTCTCGGCCTGCCTAGTTTACTCCAGAGGAAAGGCAACACCCCTACATCTGGAACAAGACAAGCTGCAGAAGCTGCCGGATCAGCAAAGCAATGCTCTAACTGTCCGCCTGTCGGAGCTTCGATCCTAGACCAGTCGCCAACCAAGGCTTAGGGCCTGGTCCGCCCTGCCATGACATTTTGTCTTTAGCTTGCATTTCCTCGCACCAGGGTAAGGCTTGTACCCTCCCAATTGCGCTCTTCCGCCCAAAGCCGTTGGCACAATGTGGGGTGTCGGGTTTGGTAAGCGCCGCCCAACGTTCAGCGCTAACAGAAACCAGGTAGTACCGTCTACTGTTATACGGTAGCTCAGTCATATCTGACTAAGACCTGACAAGGCTATCTATCTATCTATCTATCTATCTATCTATCTATCTATCTATCTATCTATCTATCTATCTATCTATCTATCTATCTATCTATCTATCTATCTATCTATCTATCTATCTATCTATCTATCTATCTATCTATCTATCTATCTATCTATCTATCTATCTATCTATCTATCTATCTATCTATCTATCTATCTATCTATCTATCTATCTATCTATCTATCTATCTATCTATCTATCTATCTATCTATCTATCTATCTATCTATCTATCTATCTATCTATCTATCTATCTATCTATCTATCTATCTATCTATCTATCTATCTATCTATCTATCTATCTATCTATCTATCTATCTATCTATCTATCTATCTATCTATCTATCTATCTATCTATCTATCTATCTATCTATCTATCTATCTATCTATCTATCTATCTATCTATCTATCTATCTATCTATCTATCTATCTATCTATCTATCTATCTATCTATCTATCTATCTGTCTGTCTGTCTGTCTGTCTGTCTGTCTGTCTGTCTGTCTGTCTGTCTGTCTGTCTGTCTGTCTGTCTGTCTGTCTGTGTATGTATGTTTGGCCCGAACATAACAACAAAATATAGAGAGAATAGAAGAATAGATAGAAAATATGATTGGAAGAGATCTATCTAAAGTAAACTTGGCTCCCGTTCCCGACTATCTGTCTGTCTGTCAGTCTGTCTATCTGTCTGTCTGACCTGGCCCGGCTGCACCCAGTCCCTGGTGGGGAGCATCTTATTTAATTCATATAGATATCTCTATCCAGGGGACTTAACTTAAGATGTAACAATGATACTAAATGTTATATCCCTTTTTTAAATATTTTTTTTATATTTTCTTATGTTCAGTCATGTAATTACAAAATTAAATTTTAGGAAGGTAATAGCTGATAGCTGATAGATAAAACTATGACAGTTGCTTGCACAGGAATGAAAGGAAAACGTGTAGAAAATTTCATCTCAATCGGATGGATCGTTCGCGAACGCATAAAGGACGGATCCACATACATCCATACATACATACATACATACATATATACATACATACATACAACGATTTTTATAGATATAGATGAGACAATGGAGAATTAGGAACACATGCAACCATACATTAATGGAGAATCAGAGTTCCTAGAAGAAAATAAAGCAATGGGGAATTATTGGCCCTATACGAACAAGTGGCACTGAAGAATACTTTGTATCTTGGCTGAAAACTTGCCGGAAGTTGCATCAAATCAAACGTGTGAAGTCTTGGGAGTGAGTGGCAACTTGCAGTCTTGACAGACCAAAGTATATGGATTGAAATTTGGCCAAAATTCCATCTCACAATGCCGGGGCAGAGCTTCAGAGAACATGTGGTGCCCAAACTACATGTTCTCTCTCTCGGCCTTGCCTTGTTTGATCCGGAGGAATGGATAACCAGTACGTATGGAATACGGTAGGCTGCAGACGCTGGCGGCTCAACGTCAAACCTCCGAGACCTCGCCCACACGAGCAGGAAGCAAGCGGTGGCCAGACCCTAAACCTTTGTGACTTCACTTAGAGGCGTTCAGCCAATTCCCGCAGGTAAGGGTAGTATATGCGCCCGGACCACTGGGCTTGTACACCTGTCAAACACAAGTGTCTGGACCTTGTAAGCGTGCACTACCATCAGACTCCCCGCCTGACTCGTGCGGATCCCGCGACCAAAGTGAATAGGCCCGCCGGAGATATTGCTCGTCTGCTGCGAGCAAATCTCCCCTCCTGTCACTGTGCGGATCCCGCGACCAGCGAGAATAGACCCGCTGGAGATATTGCTCGTCTAATGCGAATAAATCTCCAATTACCGAAGACTGAATAAGTAAAGAAACAATAAAAGTAGTGGTATTTCATTTGCGCTTGCGCTCCCACCTATGCTACACCCTGGGGTAGACAAAAATACATAAAATCTCCTCTGATGTGGGAAGTCTCACGAGTAGGGAAGCCAAGAATACATCGAGAGTCGTATGATGACACTGGGGCAGCAGTAATTACAAATATGTGAAAGTGTGCAGCAAGAGGGCACCTCGCTCAAACACTTGATAAGTCGGTGATTCTCGTATTTCCATAGACAGAAGATCCAGGAATTGTAGAGAAGACTGCAACTAGGCGGTTGAGCAGGATCCTCGAATTGTACAAAACAAACAGCAGCCGCACGCCTGAACCATTCAAACAAATAGAAATGTAATGAAATGAATATATACAATAGACATACAATTCCACCTGAAATAAATGAGTACGAATTCCTATGTCGTTGACGCCCACATATTGCAAATCGTCTCATTGTGGATTCTCCAGTATAGGTATAAAGCTTCATATATACTGGATCAATGGAGGTGCTGTCATTTATATCTCATATTGTGACAACCCCTCATCTTGTTATAGTCAATTCTATGTGGCGTTGGTGATCGTGTCTGTCCACAGCCTTCTGTCTCGTGTACTGCCAATCTTCTTATAGTCCATGCCGTGTGGTGTTGGTGATCATGTCTGTTCACAGCCTTCTATCAGATGACGGAGCACGTGCGGGCGGTCAGAAAAGTATTGTAAATCATGTCTACTTCTGTCCTCCATGCCATTATGTGAAACTGTCCAGCAACTTCTTCACCCCTCCCCACCTTCGTTACTATCCCTCTACAATCTTCCGGTTGTGACGACATACTCTACGTTTCCCCTTCTCATGACATGCCTACAGAATGCGGACTGCCTTCTTTTGATGCCAGTAACCAGCTCTGTGTGTGTTGACGTCTTCCAAGATGTCTTTCGTGCTCATTCTTTCCGTCCATGGTGTTCTCATAATTCTTCCAAAAATATAAACACACATATACACCGCTCCCACATAATTCCTCACTTGTCTGTTTATTATCCATGATTCACTTCCGTACATTAGGATTGTCTATGTATAGTACATAAGAACTCTTTTCCTCCTCTCGATTGACAAAGATAAATAGGAGAGAATATTCATCATCTTGTGACATGCTGCCTTTTCATGGGCTCCTCTACATTTAATTTCCGTAATCCCCAGTCCATCTCCGCAACTTCCACACAATCAGGCACGTGACAACCACTAAGACAAAATATGTCCCCACCAAGGTCAATGATGGTCAGCTGAATTACCACACTGATGTTAGAACATGAGTGTTGGTGAGCCACACGGGGTCTGGGTGAATGAAAGGGGTTAAACATCAGTCAGACTGTAGACATGTAAACAATATACAAACACGAGGTTTAGGGCAGTTTACAAAATACAATTATAACAAGCAAAGGACATTGGGACGATAAGCTTTCCTCAGAAAACAAACAGGAAAACAACATGCTTCTCTTGGTTGAGTCTGTGGTGCCGCGTAGACGGAGTGGGCGGAGCTTTATTACAAAAGTTAAGAAGTTCTGCTGACAAAGAAGAGCCTGGCGTATGATATCACCACTTTCAGTGGGACACTGGAGATGGAAGCTGTAGCTGCGGCGTTCCCATTTCTGGACAGAGAACATAAAAACACGTCGCGTTTGTGACGGATTCGCCAAGCATGCATCTTAGACTAGAATCTGGTATGTTGCACGTGGAGTTGCTGGTATCGATCGACAAAGCGAAGGTCAAGCGCATATGACTGATTTTATACTCAGGGCAGACGGGTGTGCCGGGACATGAACAGGTTGATAGACAGACTGCTGTGGCTCTTGTGAGCGGAGAGCTAGATGACGAGACTGGAGTGGGGCAGGTTCTCTGATACAGATGGCGAGTGCAGCAAACACCAGAATCCACACTTTCAGCGGCTGACTCAGGCGGTTGTGAGCTGACGGTCAGGACGACGTAGGGCAAACACAGCCGGACGTTAGTCGGGTAACCACTGAGTACCACCGGTGCTAGAACTTATCTCTGGCTACTGAACCAGGGCACGCAGCACGCGTGGGAATGTCTCGAGTGCAGTGACGTTGATTCTGGATTCCATATTCGCGTGAAAAGAAGAGAGCTGTGCCGACTGTCAGCAAGGTAGAGAATCAAGCCAACAACAATTACCACACTCTTGACCAGCATGGACAGATGACCATCCTTCGCCCTGTGACCAGGCATACCAGACTGAGCAAACATTTGCTTCATCTTGGCTTCATTACGTCACCAATGTGTACCGATGACCAGGTGAACAAACTGCCGGATATTTTCTGTAGGAACGTGCCGTGTACAGCGAGCAAATATGGAAACATTGGTCCACGGTCAAGTCTCACAGATAAAAAAACCCTTCTATATGGCTTGAGGGTTATTGGGTATATGGTGCTAAACCCAGGCTTGTATCGACCAGTCGGTACTCGGTGGATGACACCGCCAATATCACCCAGCTCCACTTTACTTTCCACGATATGTCCTGTATCCATTTTAGCCGGGATCCCAGTTGGGGTCCATGTTCATTTCTCATGGTATGAGAAGAAATAAATTGGAGAACGTGCTGACAATCGACAAGATCGAGGGGAAGAGAACAAGGGGAAGACAGAGAAGTAGATACCTGGATGGCTTGGCCACGTGGTAAGGTTGAATCAAGAACATTGAGCTGACCCACGGCTCTGGTGATCGAGTGAAATGGCGAATCATGACCGCCCACGTTTACTGGCATGGAACATGATGCATGGATGGATTAGTCTTTCCTCTTGAGCCTAAGGCGGCGCATAGGGCAGAAGTCCTGTCTCTCCATGCTTGGCGGTTCGCTGCTACCTGTTGTAGATCTTGGATATTTACTTGGCCATCGAATGACCCTTCTCTAATGATGGTTCTACGCAGGGTCTCTCTTGGTCTTCCCCGTTTTCTTTTCCCTACTGGTGACCATATGAGGGCTTGGTAGGGGAGTCTTGACTTGTCCATTCTGAGTACATGGCCGATGTAGTTCCAACGGCGTCTTCTTATGAAATTGGATACTGTATCTTGCTTAGTCTCTTGTCTTATTTGTGAATTGGTTCTGAAGTCTGTCCAGTGGATGTTTAGAAGTCTTCTAAGACATTTGTTCTCAAAATTGTCTAATTTTTTATCTAAAGCTACCGTTGATTTCCAACTTTCACATCCATACGTTAACACTGGAATCACACAAGAGTTGAAGATTTTAAGTTGTGTGTGTTTGCTGAGTGTCTTTGACTTCCAGATGTTTGACAGTTTATTGAAGGCACTAGATGCCAGTGCGATTCTAGATGATATTTCTGGTGTTGAGTCCCCTGTAGATGTCATTTTGCTTCCTAGGTATGTGAAGCTGTTGACTTTTTCAAGAACGTAGCTGTTCAATTTGATGTCATCTGAACTGTTGGTAAGATCAATAGTCTTTGTTTTTGTGGTGTTAATTTGGAGACCAATTTGCCCTGAAACATTTTGGAGGTAGTTTATTTTCTCTTGGGCATCCGGGTGTGTTGAACTCAAAAGCACTATGTCGTCGGCAAAGTCCAGGTCTTCTGGAATTTTGTCAACCCAATGGATACCCATATTTGTGTTGTTTGTGCATTTGCGCATGACCCAATCGATAGCTATTCCAAAAAGCATCGGTGATAAGACACAACCCTGTTTCACTCCTGTTTCGACTGAGAACCAGTCAGAATTGCCTGTTTCTGTTCTTACGCAGCAATGTGTTTCTTTGTAGAAAGATTTTATGACGTTGGCATATTTGGTAGGAAAACCATAGATGTTAAGTAGATTCCAAAATGAAGGACGGTGAATACTGTCGAAGGCTTTTTGAAAGTCGACAAAGTTGGTGATTAATTTCGACTGGAATTCTACGGAGTCTTCAATGATTATTCTGAGGGTGAAAATGTTGTCTATGCATGACCGTTTTGGTCTGAAGCCTGCTTGTTCTTCTCTGAGCCTTTCATCTATCGCCTTTTTCAATCTCTCAAGTAACATGCTACAAAGAAGTTTTCCTGGTACTGACAATAGAGTGATACCACGCCAATTATTGCAATCAGACATATCGCCCTTTTTGGGCAGTTTGAAAATTACACCATCTTTCCACTGTTGTGGTGGGGATTCGCTTTGCCAGATTTCATTGATCAGCTGTAACAAACGTTGTAAGGTGTTCTCATCTGCTGCTTTGAGCATTTCTCCTGAGATTTCATCTTCACCAACAGCTTTGTTGTACTTCAATTTTTTGATGGCTGCTTTAATCTCTTCCATGGTGAATGACTCGCAGGAGGCATCTAGTGGGGGCATAGTAATTTCTCCATCCAGGTTCGGAACAGTGTCAGGCTGCGGTCTATTTAATATTTCTTTCATGGATGGATGGTACATTTTTAAAAGTTTACCTTAATAGGGGTTCGATAACGCAACCACAGGGCCCGCAGCCATGTGCATCTGTGTGTGGCTGTATATGTGCGTGTGTATGTGTATATATGTGTGAACATGTGTATATGTGTGTACATGTATGTATGTGTGTACATGTATGTATGTGTGCGTTTGAGTGTATGTGTGTCTGCATATTTGTGTATGCATGTGTGTATGTGTGTATGTATGTACATGTATGTATGTGTGTGTGTACGTGTCTATGTGTGTCTGTATATGTGTGTATGTATGTGTGTACATGTGTGTACTTGCCACCAAGTTCTCCAAACCTGCTATTTGTTTGGTATAGTTGGTTTATCCAGTGCACCAAGGACCAAGTCGTTTGGCTTACTCGTCTATGTGTGTCTGTATATGTGTGTATGTATGTGTGTACATGTGTGTACTTGCCACCAAGTTCTCCAAACCTGCTATTTGTTTGGTATAGTTGGTTTATCCAGTGCACCAAGGACCAAGTCGTTTGGCTTACTCGTCTATGTGTGTCTGTATATGTGTGTATGTATGTGTGTACATGTGTGTACTTGCCACCAAGTTCTCCAAACCTGCTATTTGTTTGGTATAGTTGGTTTATCCAGTGCACCAAGGACCAAGTCGTTTGGCTTACTCGTCTATGTGTGTCTGTATATGTGTGTATGTATGTGTGTACATGTGTGTACTTGCCACCAAGTTCTCCAAACCTGCTATTTGTTTGGTATAGTTGGTTTATCCAGTGCACCAAGGACCAAGTCGTTTGGCTTACTCGTCTATGTGTGTCTGTATATGTGTGTATGTATGTGTGTACATGTGTGTACTTGCCACCAAGTTCTCCAAACCTGCTATTTGTTTGGTATAGTTGGTTTATCCAGTGCACCAAGGACCAAGTCGTTTGGCTTACTCGTCTATGTGTGTCTGTATATGTGTGTATGTATGTGTGTACATGTGTGTACTTGCCACCAAGTTCTCCAAACCTGCTATTTGTTTGGTATAGTTGGTTTATCCAGTGCACCAAGGACCAAGTCGTTTGGCTTACTCGTCTATGTGTGTCTGTATATGTGTGTATGTATGTGTGTAGGTGTTTATATGACTGTATATGTGTACGTGTGTATTTGTGTATGTGTATATGTGTGTATGTGTCTGTATATGTATGTGTCCATGTGTGTAGGTGTGTATATATGTTTGTATTTGTTTATGTGTCTAGATGTGTATGAATATGTATGTGTCCATGTGTGTAGGTGTGTATATATGTTTGTATTTGTTTATGTGTCTAGATGTGTATGAATATGTATGTGTGTAGGTGTGTATATATGTTTGTATTTGTTTATGTGCCTAGGTGTGTATGAATATGTATGTGTATGCGTATGTGTGTGTCTGTGTGGTTTGTGTATAAACTCATAAGCCATTGTCTGTTGCGAGTCTTCTTCAACTTTCATCGTCACTATCCCTTGCATAAGCGAGACAATTTATCCGACGTTCAGTCTGTTAGTCAATAGATCAATTATTCAATCAAAGACTACTCAGAGCATTAGTCAGACAATGAGTAAATCAGACAGCCAGTCACTCCCTCAGTGAATCAATTAAGCTGTCGCTTATTCAGTGAAAGTCGGTATATTAATCCACCACTGGACAAATACTTCAGTCATTCAATCACCCATTCAAACACTATGTCTCTTCATCAGCTAATGTGTTAGTCATTCAATGAATTAATTAGGCAATAAGTCGATCAATGAGTCAATAATTCAATCAGCCTATTAATCATTTGGTTACTACATGAGTAAGTCAGTCAATCAATAATTCGCTCAGTCGGTTATTTTATCAACCAGTTATTCAATCAGTCAATTAGCCTATGAAGGAGTCAGTCTGTCACTATGTCGATCAGTCCATTAGTTTGCGATATGTCAATTGGTCAATTAATCAGTTAGTTAGACAATCAGACAGACATTCAGTCAGTTAACTACTCATTCAGTTAATTGATCATTCATATAACCTAGTCAATCAACCAGTCATTCAGTCAAATAATCATACCACCAACAAGTTAATAAAAAAACACAATCATCTAATGACTTAATCAGTGAGTCAGTCGGTCAAATAATCAGTCAACTAGTCAGTCAGTGAGTCAGTCAGGTAAATAGTTAGTCAATCTATCAATCAATTTATTTGGTTGTTTCGAGATTTGAAATTTAAATATTGAGCACAACCCACTACCGGCAACGCTGATTGTATTCTGGTATGAACATAAGGTCTATCCACGTCAATATGGAAGCACTATACTCGAGTTTCGCTCTCGTTTGAGCTCATCAGTAGTGCATATCCCTGACCGGATCCGGAAACAAGCCCCGGATCACTGGCGTGTGAAGCGGGTGTGTAACCACGCGGCACACACTGGACACGGCAAATTATCATAACAGAATATTACAACGTCACCCATCGTAGGCATAGCTCAAGATTGCCCAATCGCCCGAAACAACCAAATAAATCAATTTGATTATTGCTCACTGGATTTTAGGAGGCCTGGTGTTCCTTGCCAGTGAGAAGTCCTGATCGTTCGGGTCCACATCGATTGACGTTGATGTCAACGATGACATCGATGACATCAGACGGTATATATATCTATCAATCGAACAGTCTGTGAGACATTCAGTCTCTCAGACAGTATATCAACCTAACAATTGACCAGAATGTGAGACACTCAGTCTCTCATACAGTATATCGATCTATTAATCCGCGATCGAGTCAGTCACTTTTCTTATCAATCGCTTTATTGATCGGACAATCAATAAGACAGTTAATCCACCAGTCAGCCATTCAATCAACTGGACAATCATTTAGTCGTCCAATTAGTTAATCTATCAACCATTATGTCTATTAGTTAGTCAATAAATCGGGCACATTAGAGAGAAATAAATTTGAACATTTAGTGACAACTGTCAAAATCGATGAGAAACGAGCGAGGTAAAGTCAGAGAGATAAATTACTAGGTGACCTGAACATTTGGCATAATCGAGACAAGAATACAGATCTATCCAAGACTTTGATGATCATGTGATTTAGCAAAACATGAGAGTCAGTCAGTTATTCAAACTAGTATTCAGAATATAAATGTTATAGGCGAGTTCTAAGAATATCTTGGAAAAGGAAAAGAACAAATTCAGTCATACTTCAAGAGCTGAATATTGAAGAAGGGTTGGCTATTAAAGATGATAAAACAACGAAAATTGACATATTTTGGTAACTTGAAACGTCATGAAAATATGGAGAGGACAATAATGGAGGGGTAAATGCCTGGGAAGAGAGAAAGAGAAAGGCCAAAGAGAAAATGGGTTAAGGGTGTGGCGTATGATCTCCAGATGGGTGTATTAGACGCGGGACATCTTGTTTATGATCGAGAGGTTTTCCGGAAGGTTGTAATGGGAGCGAGGTTCTGCAAAGGACATGCTACTGAATGAAATGAATTCCTGAATGAATTCAGTTAAACAGTCAGTCAATATTTTCTATGAAATACAGCTCAGATTGTAAAACTAGCGATAAACTGAAACTGGCCCACTTTATAAACTAATTTCGGACATTTATTTTGGAGAAAAAAAACAACAAATAATTGCCTTCCATCACCAAACATTGGGTGTAGTTGTTTGAAAATATTTGAAATGACTTCAGATATTTCTGACAGGGAACCGTGTCGCATCCAGTGGTGTGTGATATATTAACGGGTAGTAAAGTTTATATTCAACAAACATCAAATAACATATAATCAGTACCAACAATGATGGCTAATGAAACTAGAACGCTATATACAACTTCAGAAAAGAAACAAACATCATTCTGTGGTCTTGTGATGAGAAGTGAGGAATCGGAGAATATCGTGATCAGTAGAAAGATCAGAGGGAAAAGAGGCAAATGTAGACCAAGAGAAGCGATGCTGGATAGAATGAGACGGCGGAATGGAGAATACAATCAGCAGAGTTTATCCAGTGCACCAAGGACCGAGATCTGCGGAGAGACATGAACGCCTAGGCCAGCAGGCAAGGCTCCTGATGATGATACTAGTGTTTACAACCTATCATCTAAAATTCACCAAGAATTCTAACCCGGTAACAGAGAAGTCAAATCCAGGGAAGTCATATTTATACGAGTCATATTTATACGTATTTGGTGTGAAAAAGTTCAACAAACATCAGCCACTCCCAATGTAATCATGTCATTGTTTGACTCGCTTCACCAAAAGCTGGCTCGAAAGTCAATGGCCAGGGTTCTTAGTTCGAGCTTGTATGAACGGTACACCTCAATGTGAAGGCTCGTGGGGTGTATGGAATTTTGTCTCCTGTTGATTACTTTACGATCTGTGCGTATTAACTATGTAGTTGGGGGGTTTAATTGATGCCGTTTGGTTAGTCAATTAGTTAGCTAGCCAGTTGGTTAGGTGGTTAGTTAGTTAGTTGGTTGGTTGGTCGGTTGGTTGGTCGGTTGGTTGGTTGGTTGGTTGGTTGCTTGCTTGCTTGCTTGCTTGCTTGGTTGGTTGGTTGGTTGGTTGGTTGATTGGTTGGTTGGTTGGTTGGTTGATTGGTTGGTTGGTCAACAGATCATCCTGAATGGACATTGAATTATCAGTCTAAAAATGCTTAGTCGGGATTCTCTTACACCCGCGTGTCCTAGCACAAATATCCAACAGATCAAACGTGACTTCAGAAATTAAAGCCGTAGCCTGCTGGCCTCGCCCTTCTCGACCATCCTTAGCATATACATTGGACCCTGGAGACGTAGATGTGAAGAAGAATATCTCGTTCTTTATATAAACATAAGTAATCAACCACAGCGAGTCTAGAGAGAAGATCATGAACAGAGAGTTGATGAAATGAATAAACAAGAGACAAGTTCGATATTTCGGCTGAATTAAAATACATAGCACTTGAATAAAACCATACTGGCGGGAAGAGCTGAATGTATGCGAGCAAGAGGTAGACAGCGATACAAGTGGGAAGATAACATCAAGAGATGGACGAGATGGCATTGTGGGTGTTATCCCACCTAGCTCATGTCCTCTCTGTGGCACAGAACACGAACTCCGTAGCTACGGTCACGACCTTCAGAAGTCTACAAAACCATTGCGCTCGAGAAACGGATCACGGAGTCCAGATATCGAACCTACGACCTTCTGGTCAGACTAGGTAACCACGTGACCAGGTAGACGCCCACTTGTGCATACCCTGACTCTAACAGCTCCCCTTATTTGCCAGACTCTACCTAGAGTGGCTCTAACGACTCCCCTTATTTGCCAGACTCTACCTAGAGTGGCTCTAACGACTCCCCATATTTGCCAGAATCTGCTTAGAGTGGCTCTAACGACTCCCCTTATTTACCAAAATAAATGTGAAAGACGCTCTAAAAAGATGAACAATTACATGAACAAATAGAAGAATCATTAGATGAACCAATAGATGAATTAATAAAGTAATCGATAGGTTCACTAATTGATAAATCAATAGGTGAACAATTGGATGAAGCAATAGATTAATTAATAGATTTACGAACAGAAAAATCAATAAATGATTTAATAATCATCATCATGTGACATGCAGATACACGTGGGCCGTCATGTTCCGCCATCTTACACGATCACCAGAGTCGTGCATCAGCTCAGTATTCCTATCTCGGCCATACTACGTGGCTAAACTATCAAGATATTTACTTCTCTGTCTTTCCCTTGTTCTTTTCGCGTCAAACTTGCCAGTTGTCACCAAGTTCTCCAATTTATCTCATAACGTGTCCAAAAAATTTTGACTATTTACGTCTAATTTCCCTAATCAGTATACGGTTTCCACTTGATTCTTGTGGGACTTGATCATTGGATTTTCTGTCTGTCCATTGCATTCTTTCAATGATCCAATAGTTTCACTAACAGATGAACAAACACATGAAGCAATAGATAGATCTTGTCCTCCTCATTAAATATTGTGTGTTATTGCGAGTTACAAAGCCGTAAACACTGACATCGCAATAATCTAATAAGTTGAGTTGAGTTGAGTTGAGTTGAGTTGAGTTGAGCTAAGACCGACATCACTGCACTCATGTCATTAACATTCCGTCCCCTCGTTCACTAGCCATATGTCATCGCATGGCAAACTACTGAACCAGCATTGTCTAGTAAATCACAAATAGCCAATAAATGTTGGGGTTGATTGCGACGTAATGTAAAGGATATACAACTAACTTAACTGATATAATGCTATTGGATGATTAATCGTTTTAAGCGACTTCCCATATCTGTCATGGAAGTCACTGAAATTGTTCTGGCGACTACATAAAAGCATGAGTGGTGTAGTCAAGAATAAGAGCATTTCAGACTTCCAAGGTGCTGACCTCACCTGGCAGAGGACTGACGAGGACAAGGGCAAAGCCCTCTTTGAACGCTGCCTTGAGCAGGGCAACCAGACAGACATGGGAGGCCGTAATCTGGCCAAGGAGGTCACCTCAGACAGATGCAAGGCCCAGAACACTTCGGAGGAAGACACAGTGCCAGTGAAAGAAATCAAGGCTGTGCTTCGATGATCAAAAAACAATGCTTCAGGTCCTGATGGCATAAGATACGACGACATAAATAGGTGTACCGACAATGAGCTAGAGAAACTAGCAGACATGTACAACAACAGTATAGGGAGTGCTAGCATCAAGGAGGAATGGTTACACAGCTATCTGATTCCCTTGCCGAAGCCTGACAAAGACCACAAAAAAATTCAGGGATATCGAATTATAACCATGCAGAATACAATAGGCAAGCTGCTGGAGAAGGTAATTGCCAGGAAAATATCAAGCCAACTAGAGAGGGAAGGTGTTTTCCCACCTACCCTGGGTGGGTACCGTCCAAAAAGAGAAACCTGGACCAATGCAGCAGTCTTTGCCCATGATGTCTATGAAGGTTTCCACTCAGGCACTGAAACCGTTGCTTCAGCGATTGATCTTGAGGACGCATACAACAGAGTACCACTGGATTTTTTAATGTTTCAGCTTCTTGAACTAAACGTAAGTCTATTCCTCCTTAGCTGGATCGCTGCAGCCCTCTACCAACGGAAAGTAGTTTTTAGATGTGGCATTTGGACTTCGGAACCAACAACAATATATCCTGGCCTACCACAGGGATCACCATTATATCCGGTACTGTTCAACGCCTACACAGTGAGAATCACCAGTGAGCAGATCACTGGACCTGGCAGGACATTGTCGTATGCCGATGATGTTTTAGTGTATCGTCAGGGTAAGGATAGAGAGGAGGTTGCTGTGGAACTACAAACCGAACTCAATCGCATAAGTACTTGGTGTGATGAAGCTGGGGCAATGGTCAACCCAACAAAGGCAACAGTGACTTGGTTCTCGTTGAATAATCATATTGTCAACAATCCAACACCAACTGTAATGCTGTGTTCAGAGACGGTGGAAAGAACGCAGGCAATGAATTACCTGGGGATACGGTTTGATCGAAGCCTTGCTTATAATGTGCACATAGACCAGGTGATAACAAAGGCCAAGCGGGGTTTGGCAGCGATGCGGGTGATGGCGGCAGCAAACTGTGAGCAGCGCCATCTATGTCTTCTGTACGAGGGGCTGGTCATGTCTGTTTTGGAGTATGCAATGGCAATCCTGACTCTCAGCCATAAGCAGATAGAAAGGATGGAAAGGATACAGAATGAAGCTATGCGCATTATTCTTGGATGTACAAGAGATACAGCATGCAGGGCGATGCGCTACCTTCTTGATTTTCCAACCATTGAAGAGAGAATACAAGTTTGCAGGGCACGCGCCTACCTCAGAATTAACGCAAACACACAACATCCACTGCATAGTGAAATTAGGAAGGTGAAGGGCAGCAGGTTAAAAAGAGGACGGTCGTTGATGGGTCAAGCTGAAGACATTCTTCAACAGGTGTGTTCACTTGAGGACTTAGAACCTGGCGAGGAGTGGGTGCAAGTGCCAACAGACTTCTGCACATCCTTTTCAGTTTGCATCCAACTAGATAGAAAATGCAGACAAGAAAATCCGGCTGCTGTTGAGGCTGAAGTACAAGCGTTGATTTTCGAGAATTCGCTAGACGGTGACGCGGTCATCTACACAGATGGGTCGGTCGTCCGACATGTGAGAAGCTCATGGGCCTTTACAGCTCGGGCCGGAGGGAGAATTGTGAAGGAGGACTCTGGTGCTTTCACTGAAACCACAAGTAGCCTGACCATGGAAGACATGGCAGTAAGTAAAGCAATAACATGGCTCGAGACACAGACATTCACTAAGGCTTGTTTCCTTAGCGACTCAATGAACTTGATCAAGAGGATAGAGGAGGGGTCGATCCGAAGAGAATGGTTGCTGCCTCTGAAGCGGTCTCGGCTGGCAAAGATTAGTTTCATCTTCGTGCCAGGTCATGCGGGAGTACAAGGAAATGAGCGGGCTGACAAGCTCGCAGGTGAGGCTACTGTGGAGGGCGGACGCGCCATGGACCAGGCTGACATTCTGAATGCTCTACGAGAAGTGAGACTTTTGCGAGAACCAAGTGATGACTGTGAATCTACAACAATGGCCAGACTGCGGGAGCAGCAAATTAAAAGAGGGGTGGCCAAACAAGAACACTACGCAGGAAGCCAAAGAAGATTGATAAACCAACACAGAACTGGCGTCGTTAGCCGCTACACGCTGCGGGATTTGCTGAGGAGGGGATCCGAGCACTTATGGACTGAATGGTTCGATGTGCAACGAGGATGATCTGTCGACTAACTAACTAACTAACTAACTGTCATGGAATTTTATGTCGCCGAAATGTGATTGTAGTATAAAACAACATGTCTGCTACCAAATTAACAACTTTTAAATCATGACTATCACACACCCCTACTTCCCATTTCCCGCAATCCATTTTTGTTTGGTCCAAACCTGCTGTTTGTTTGGTATAAAATCTCTTAACCTCTGCCTATTGTAAGCGTCATAAAGCTCACAAGAAAACATCATAATTGCCACACAACTTCTCTAGCCTACGTGCGATTGCCAGGGTCAACGCAGATTCATTTCTGTTGTCACGGACAAGGTAAAGCGAGTATACACTTCCGTTGTTATGAAGCCATTATGGTTATTGCGATCGCACTAAATGCTCTGTGCGGTTCTATGTGCTCAAGAGGACAGGTTTGTGTACTCTGAACTGTGAATCTCTTTTTGTCTTCAGTTTGACTAACTGGGACATATAATAGCTGAATATTTGTTTCATTAGCAAATAGGTAATATGTAGGCGAGTCATAGGTCATAGGTGCGGTATGTGAATGAATACCAGGAAAGGGTTGTGGTTGTGAACGCTCATATTTAGTATATGCGTACACATCAGTGAGTCATCAAGGCTATAGCGAAGGATCATGACATGATGATTTTAACACAGTGAACAAACTGGACATAATCTCATCATCAGTATCATGTGCCATGTCGATAGAGGTTGGTGGTCATGGTTCTCCTCTCAAACGATCACCAACTTCTTGGATGTGGTCAGTGGTCTTGCCCTAATTACCCCATGTAGTCAAGCCATTGGAGTATTTATCTCTGTGCCTCCCCATTTCTGTTCTTCCGTCGCGTTTTCTGGTTGCCACCAAGTTTCAAACTGATTTCTCTTGACAACGCACTCAACACATCTTGGTTGCCCACGTCTAATTACTCTAATTCTTTGGCGGTGTTCATTTGTATTTCATTAAAGAAGTCTTATTAATTTTTCTGTTCGTCCAGGGCATTCTTTGCATGTTCCTCAGAAACCACATTTCCACTTCCATTATTTGTTTTCCCTCTCAATTCCAAAATATATTCACGAA
Source organism: Cepaea nemoralis (assembly GCA_014155875.1). NCBI lineage: Eukaryota > Metazoa > Mollusca > Gastropoda > Stylommatophora > Helicidae > Cepaea > Cepaea nemoralis. The sequence goes on along the minus strand of JACEFZ010017517.1, from coordinate 119,798 downwards.
GAAGAACCGCGATAAATATGAAGCCACAACATATGAGACGTTGTGGCCAGAATCCTTGTCTTCTCAGACAATTCCTAGAAAATTATGCCAATTGTCTGGTATCTATTTATCTGAAGCTGGGTGGATCCCAGAGCCGCAAGCAAGTATTGGACTCTTCTGCAGCTGTTGAGGAGTGTTGGGTTTATGGTGTTAGCCCTATGTGCATATAGACCTGTCAGCACTTGACAGATGGTGTGAACAATATCCCCAGGCCACCTTTACTGCCCAGGCCTTTAATTAGTACCCATCATAGGTTGGGTCGAACAGGAAGACTAGTTCAAAATACAACTTTCGCGTCCATGAGAACATAAACCCACTACCACTGTCCCGCCAGGCGAGAGTGCTAGCCACTGTTATAGGAGCTAACACCCCAGCCTCGTGGTGGTCGTAAAACATAAACGTGTCTCTGACGGGACTCGAACCGCACCACTGTCTTCGCAGGCAAACATACGAATCAACATTCACCGCGTTTCTTGTAAATAAGTCCCGCCTGAAAGAGATTTCCAGCATATGAACACGGGGTCGGGAGGTAAAGGCCCTACCACTACGCTAATTCGGCTCTCTGATTGGATAAGTTGTAAAAATTTGAAATCTGCAGTAGTCCGCTGCCGGTACTCTAACTCTCGGTACACCCACAGTGTTGACAGAGTGTTTACGTGCCCAATGTATGTTAGGGACTTGCTCTCTTTTTGGCAGTATCAGAGGAGGATAGGCGGCGATTCCACTACCTCGGCACCTCGGGGGTTTATTATTAGATAAAAGCACAAGAGACTTGTAGCTTGGAACGTCATTTCGCTAATTACGGGAAGAAAATATTGGGTTGTCGCTACACGTAAATATAGGAGAGTGCTTGATGGTTCGCTACTTCATGCTAATTGTGGAATGTGTGCTGTTTGACGCTAAAAGCTAATATAGGAGATAAATTGTTGATTGACGCTTGGCGCTTTTTGTGGAGCGTAATTGTTTGTTTCTACATACTATTAGTGAATTGTGATATGTTTGTTGCTGGTCATGGTCACTTTAACTGCATCTAGGATAGTGTAACTACATCTGGTACACTTTAACTGCATCTGGGATATTGTAACTACATCTGGTACACTTTAACTGCATCTGGGATATTGTAACTACATCTGGGATACTTTAACTGCATCTGGGATATTGTAACTACATCTAGGACACTTTAACTGCATCTGGGATATTGTAACTACATCTAGGACACTTTAATTGCATCTGGGATATTGTAACTACATCTAGGATACTTTAACTACATCTGGGATATTGTAACTACATCTGGGATACTTTAACTGCATCTGGGATATTGTAACTACATCTGTGATACTTTAACTACATCTGAGATATTGTAACTACATCTGGGATACTTTACCCACACATGGGCCACTGTAAATACACTATGGAATATTGTAACTACTTTCATTCTTTCATTATGTGCCATGCCGATAACCGTGGGCGGTCATGTTCTGCCATCTCACTCGATCACCAGAGTCGTGGATCAGCTCCGTGTTTCTGTCTCGACCATGCCATGAGGCCAAGCCATCCAGGTATTTAATTGCTGGTCTTCCCCTTGGTCTGTTTACCAGCTGTCACCAAGTTCTCCAATTCATCTTCTCGTAACATGCCCAAAAGATTTTGACTGTCTACATCTAATGTCTCTAATCAGTTTACGATCTTCATTTGTTTCTTGTAGGACTTGTTCATTGGTTTTTCTATCTGTCCTTGGTATTCTTTGCATTTTCCTCAGAAACCACATTTCCACAGCCATCAAATTTTTCCAGCTTGTCTGCTCATTGTCCACGCCTCACATCCATACAAAAGTATAGTTTCTATGTAGCACTTCAGCGCTCTATTTCTCGTTTCAATTGATATCTTTTTATTGGTCAGTATATTTTTCATCTTACAAAAGGCTACCTTCGCCTTGGCGATTCTTGATCTAATCTCTTCAAGGTATCTCCCATCAGATGTTATGACTGTTCCGAGATAACTGTACCGATTCACTTGTTTAAGAATATGCCCATTTACTTGTATATTACATTGTGGTATTTCTTCCTTCCCAGTGACGACCATAAACTGTGTCTTCTTACAATTCAATTCTAACCCCAGTTGTTCACTGTGTGCTCTACACTCACTGTGTAACTACATCTGGGACACTTTAACTATACATGGGACACTTTACCTATAACTGGGACACTTTAACTATACAGGGGACACTTTAACTATATCTGGGACACTTTAACTACATCTGGGGTATTTTAACTACATCTCGGGTACTTTAACTACATCTGGTGTACTTTAACTACATCTGGAACACTTTAACTACATATGGGGTACTTAACTACATCTAGGACACTTTAACTATATCTGGGACACTTTAACTATACCTGGGACACTTTACATGTGGGATACTTTACATTAACCACGTGGTCATTGGTGATCATGTGTGTCCATACACAACCTTATTCCGCGTACCGCAAATCTACTTATAGTCCATGCATTGTGACGTTGGTGATCCTGTCTGTTCGCAGACTTCGGTATCTTATGATGTCAGTCTAAACCAGTATTATAATCTTCATCATCAAGTGCCTTTTCAACTGACCTTAGTGATGATGCTTCTCCACACTTACTATCTCTAGCAGCATATTTTCGTGTGTTGATTCCCTTCCGTGCCATGACACATGACTGTCCAAAATGCTCTTTCCTGTCTTCCTCTATCTCTCTTTCCACAAATCTGTCCAGTTGTAGAATGTTCATATCCACGGCTAATTACTGTATCCCATATCTCTTGATGTGCCCCATATATTGCATAATCTTCCCTATGGCTTTGGGCGTGTCATTAAACACCTGCAGCTCTCAAGAACATAGCGTTTGATTTCTTCTTTGTCTACGATATTTCCAAGATTCTCCCAAACACCATACCTCCATATAATAGAAACATTTAAAGCAGACGCAAGATCAGTTTATCTCATTGCCTGATTCATAATACTCACAAACACAAACTATTTGGGTAAGGTCTAGCATTTCTACTGATATCCAGTCGATTTCTATACTTAAATATATTATAAACAAATATCAACGAATGGATAATTAATTGTATATGGTCTAGCATTTATCTGACATCTACTCATTTCCTATACGTATAAGAACGCTCATCAATACGTGCAAATTATGTTTAAGCTTATTATTTGCATATCATTTTACAGGACATCGCAGACAACACCAGCAATTCTGCCGTTATGATCTTTTGGTAAGTTTCAATTTAACTTGCCCGGGATTTTGTCTTATACTGCAGAAGAGGTAGGAAGAAAAAGTAAAGACATCCACGTTAATTAATTATGTCCATTTGTGTACAAAATACAAGCCTACTGGGCAATCCCCCAGTTGTGGACAATTTCCCAGTTGTATAAAACACAAGCATATAGGGCAGCCGCGCTAGCTTAACAGCTAGTACCAGCCTGCCGTAACAGTGGTCTTCGGTTCGATCCCCAGTGGGAAGTTTTTGGATTGTTAATCTTGACCTTGGCCCTCAGGTCTACCCAGCTTACAATGGGCATCAGGAAATGTTTTGGGAAGTAAAGGCAGCCCATGTGGTACTGCCTACAGCGCCCAGTGAGGTTGCGTTTGGTCCATACAGATACCGCCCTCAGCGCCCAGTGAGTAGCGTTTGGTCCATACAGACACGGGTGTAAGCTCATAAGCCCGATACTATTTAGGCTTGTGTAAAAGGAATTTACTGTACGTACAAGGCTATACACATATAAATAATGCACATACTGACCACATACCGGTTCTAACTTAACGATCAGTTACATACCTGAATGGAAGTCCTGGCCCACGAACAAGCTTCCCGCTGTTCACGTGTCGGAAATGGCTCTTTGCTGAAGATTTCGTCTCGTATCCCTGGACACACACACTGCGATGATGGCAGAGTTGCTGCTCTCTTGGCTACAGTCTGATTCAATTACTCTTTAAACCTTCACCGTTTGACTGCGCTTGTCTTATTTGTTCAGTGCCTGTGTTTTCCTAAGTTAATTTGTCTGCTCGGGGTTCTATGTGGTAAGTTTAGGCCTGGTCTGTCTTTGTTCTACCCTTGTGGTTCTAGGTTTCAATGGGTTGATGCTGTATTGTCCTTGCTTGGTCTTTGTTAACTTGTACTTTTGTTAACAATGATTTTAAATTTCTTTCTTTGTTAAATAATTTGTTTCGATAGTATGGCGAAATATTCAAAGTACTTGTGTTTGACACGAAGTTTACGCTATTATTGTTTCTTTCTTTTGACAATTTCAGTTTAAGTTAAAGATTTCTTGCGTTTTTGTTTCTATTTTTTCTCCAGGTAGGGATCTTTCTACCGGCACGACCAAGTCTTACCTTGCTGTTTGTTCAAGGCTGGTTAACTTTTATACCCAAACTGGGGTAGCAGCGTAATACACGGAGAGCAAACACGGCATGGCTTTAGCTCGCTTTCTGATTCATCTGAACACACACGTTCACAACCCACATATGTACACACAACCACACATGCCAGAATATGTTCACATAGACACACACATGCAAACGTATTTGCACTCTGAGAATGGGCTTGCCTCTCACACTGTTACTACCTGTGTTGCAATATGTGGGGTTTAGTTCTCTCACACAGATTCTTGTCCATCTGTGCTTATACCCAGTTCGCGATGTCCTCACTGTAGGACACTTTGCTACATCGTAACGTGCTCAGTCTCTCTCGGGGCTGGATTATGCTGGTAATGAAGTATTTCCACTCAGTCGAGAAACAATTGATAGCCAGGTCTACCCAGCGCCAACACCAAGTACGCTCTGATGGCTAACTACCTGGGTACATCAACATGTACGTCTTCACTCATGTGAAATTCCAGTAGCAGTTGTTCACACATCTTTGAGCTTCTTCTTTGCATCCAGGCCTACCACATTTAACAGAGCTAGCACACCCAGGCCTACCACATTTAACAGAGCTAGCACACCCAGGCCTACCACATTTAACAGAGCTAGCACACCCAGGCCTACCACATTAAACAGAGCTAGCACACCCAGGCCTACCACATTTAACAGAGCTAGCACACCCAGGCCTACCACATTTAACAGAGCTAGCACACCCAGGCCTACCACATTTAACAGAGCTAGCACACCCAGGCCTACCACATTTAACAGAGCTAGCACACCCAGGCCTACCACATTAAACAGAGCTAGCACACCCAGGCCTACCACATTTAACAGAGCTAGCACACCCAGGCCTACCACATTTAACAGAGCTAGCACACCCAGGCCTACCACATTAAACAGAGCTAGCACACCCAGGCCTACCACATTAAACAGAGCTAGCACACCCAGGCCTACCACATTAAACAGAGCTAGCACACCCAGGCCTACCACATTAAACAGAGCTAGCACACCCAGGCCTACCACATTAAACAGAGCTAGCATATCACAGACGCATACCGGGAAATTGCTTCCGCGCAATTTTATTGTTTTTTTTTTTTTTTAAATAGCACGAACACGCCTCCAGAGCACTGGCATGGGCAGCGGAACAGGAAGTCATACAGGTGGTTATCATATCCGACTCCGTGAACATGTGCGCAGAACAGGAAGTCACACACGCCGTCATCATATCCGCCGCCGTGAACATGTGCGCAGAACAGGAAGTCACACATATCGTCATTATATCCGGCTCCGTGAACATGTGCGCAGAACAGGAAGTCACACACATGGCCATCATATCCGCCGCCGTGAACATGTTCGCAGATCAGGAAGTCACACACGTCGTCATCATATCCGACTCCGTGAACATGCTGCAGAAAATTGCTGGCAAGTAATTCATCAACGCAAACGAGAAGAAGCATGGACATGGCTGATATAAACAGTGCAGTACGGACTCATTTGGCGGATACTGACAACACGGACTCTAGCCCGACTGCAAGTGCTGGGAGTGAATTCTGATCAAGCTCTTCAATCCCGCCTTGGTGGAACAGAGAGGAATTACCAAAATCAACTCCTCAAGGGAACATTGAGCAGGGATACTTTGGGGTGGCTGCTGTATCCGAGGACCGAGCACACATGGGAATGCCCAATGTGCAGTGACGTCCTTCGACATAACATAATATAACATAACATAACATAACATAACATGTCTCTGTGTGTTTGTCATTAGACATACGGCTGGTCAATATATATTTCTGAGACGTATCAGGCTATTTTCCAAGGTTGGTCATAAGTCTTTACGGAGACTGTAGAGGGAATATCACACGGAGCTGCACTTGTGTATAGCCTGTAGTCCTTGTTCCAAATAGGTATCGCCTGAATTGATACAGTTGTTTCATCTCAGTTTGACCCTGAAAAGACCCTGGGAATAGAATATTTTATTTTTCTAACCAGTTATCAAATCTCAATATGACTTCTGCATCGCTGTCAAAATAGTCTTCTTGTAATTCATTTTGGTTGTATTGTTTCAACATGTCAACATTTGGGTAAATAAATTCGTGATGGAGACAGGTTTGGATAATGACGAGGCTGTGTAAGAATTTCGTTACTCAGATCCTTCGCAGCTACCTGCCCAAGCAGTGCTTTGTTGGAGGCCGCACTGTCTTGCAATAATCGATGATTATGAGTGAGAGCTATTCCCTCGTTTTCTGCTCACAATCTGTTTAGTTTGTAAGGCTATTTCTGTAGTACTGTCTATTCACAGTTACAACGAGACAGATAATCTATCACTAGGACACCTTGGCGTCCCCAGACATCACTCAGCACCACCTGTCTGTAGATGTCTGTGCTCTGAAACTGATATTGTGTGCGTCCCCAGTGTACAGTGACTTAAAGTTAAGTAACGCATTCTTACAACCAGACATGGTTCCGGTTCACACAATTTATTTTTTTTTATAAATGGATTATATATATATATATATATATATATATAGTAGGGATAATACAGTTGCGAAGATAACATTGACATTTAAGACACCATAAAGAACATGTGATTCAAAAAGGTACATTGCACACAATGAAACAATTGTCTAAGAACATACTTGTCTTGTACTTGCTTGTGCATGGAAATAATGGTATTAATAGTTAGTTTTCTTGTAATTGATTTATCTAGCTCTTGTTGTAATGCTTCTATCTTATGCGTCTTGTTGAGGTATTCTATTGTTTCGTGTTCGTTTGGTTTGGGTTTGAAAAAACCCTTACTTTCACATTGGATTTGGTTTCTTGTTGTGTCGGTTTTCATCGTATTAGACTTCTGTTTTCCAGCTGAGTTCATCAGTATCAGCAGCAAGTGTCCTGCTAACTGGCGTAGGAGTTCATGTCTCTCCACAGACCTCAACATGTGAAGTTCTGAATCACCTCTGCTAGCAATACCCCACCATACCAGCGTCTCAGTCAATCCAGCATCATTTCTGTTGGTGGCTTTCTATCTCTTTTACCATCGATCTTTCCACTTGTCGAGATGATCTCCAATGCCTGTCTTCTCATTACATGATCAATTAATGATGTTTGTCTCTTTCTTAAAGTGTTATATAATGTTCTAGATCCATTAGCCACTTCCAGATAATCGTTGTTAGCTACTCTGGCAGTCCATTCGCTACACTCGTCTCACACTCTCTAAGTAACATTTCAGCACTCCCTGATTTAAATGCAGTGACAGTGACTTATCGTATAAGATACTTTTCATGGTCTGGTACTGTTGCCTTTACACTGCTTGATATCCAGAATAGACTATCAACGAGTGTCTGGAAGCATTTAATGAAAGAAGAACACTACACACTATAATAAGACAGGCCAAACAGCATTCGTTGGTCATGTGCTGAGATGAGAAGCATTGGAGTAATTCCGGCACGTCCTGTATTGAAATGAGAGGCATTGGAATATATCTGGCAGGTCATGTACGGAGATGAGAGACAGTAGAAGATATCGGGCAGGATCTACAGTAGAGACAGTAGAAGATATCTGGCAGGTCATGTACGGAGATGAGAGACAGTAGAAGATATCAGGCAGGTCATGTACGGAGATGAGAGACAGTAGAAGATATCTGGCAGGTCATGTACGGAGATGAGAGACAGTATAAGATATCAGGCAGGTCATGTACGGAGATTAGAGACAATAGAAGATATCTGGCAGGTCATGTACTGAGATGAGAAACAGTAGAAGATATCTGGCAGGTCATGTACGGAGATGAGAGATAATAGAAGATATCTGGCAGGTCATGTACGGAGATGAGAGACAATAGAAGATATCGGGCAGGTCATGTACGGAGATGAGAAACAGTAGAAGATATCTGGCAGGTCATGTACGGAGATGAGAGACAGTAGAAGATATCTGGCAGGTCATGTACGGAGATTAGAGACAGTAGAAGATATCTGGCAGGTCATGTTCGGAGATGAGAGACAGTAGAAGATATCGGGCAGGTCATGTACGGAGATGAGATCAGTAGAAGATATCGGGCAGGTCATGTACGGAGATGAAAGACAGTAGAAAATATTTGGCAGGTCATGTACGGAGATGAGAAACAGTAGAAGATATCTGGCAGGTCATGTACGGAGATGAGAGACAGTAGAAGATATCAGGCAGGTCATGTATGGAGATGAGAAACAGTAGAAGATATCTGGCAGGTCATGTACTGAGATGAGCAACAGTAGAAGATAGCAGGCAGGTCATGTACGGAGATGAGAGACAGTAGAAGATATCTGGCAGGTCATGTACAGAGATGAGAGACAGTAGAAGATATCGGGCAGGTCATGTACGGAGATTAGAGACAATAGAAGATATCTGGCAGGTCATGTACTGAGATGAGCAACAGTAGAAGATATCAGGCAGGTCATGTACGGAGATGAGAGACAATAGAAGATATCTGGCAGGTCATGTACGGAGATGAGAGACAGTAGAAGATGTCAGGCAGGTCATGTACGGAGATGAGAGACAGTAGAAGATATCTGGCAGGTCATGTACGGAGATTAGAACGAACGAACGAACGAACGAACAAACTTTATTTTCAAAGGGTTAAGAATTGGGCACGCAGGCCCGTCTAACATTCTGCCCTTCTATCACTCTCTTTCATGCATTATTTCATTCACACATCATTCAAAGCTAACAAAGAACAGTAACAATATAAAAGATATGCATTATAAAGGCATGGGCAAAATGCAAACATCAAAAGTACACGACACAGTAATATTAGATAATGGTCTGACACTTGTTATTAGCCATGTGGAATATACTGGCCTACAAAAAGGTGATTGGCTGTTATACTAGGGTTTTGTTATTATTATTATTATCTCAATTATTAAGGGGGAAGGTAATCCGTATTGAGATAGTGTTCGAATAATTTGCGATTATATGAATAGGGATTGGTGATGTCTTTGATTTCTTGTGGAAGATTGTTCCACAGCTGAGATGCAGAGTACGTTAAGCTTGTTTTGTATAAGTCAATCCTAGGCTTCGGAATGTGTAGTATATTTAAACGTTTACTGTGTCTAGCATTATATTTAAACAAAGGCCAAAGGTAATTTGGGGCATTCCGATGCAGGATTTTGTGAATTAGTTTAGCTTTATTGAAAAGCAGGCGTTTGCGGAATGGTAGTAACTGAAGGCGTTTATACAGGCTAGGATTGTCAGATAAATGTTTGCTATAAATTAGACTCATGGCCCGTTTCTGGAGTGAGTAAAGTCGCTTGGTGTTTGAATTAGAACAACCGTCCCAGATTGTAGAGCAGTAGTCAAAGTGTGTCTGTATATGAGAAGTATAGAATAGTTTCCTTGTGTCCTCATCAAGGAAGTTTTTAATCTTGGCGAGTTGATAGACTTTTTTCGCTGTTTGTTTAATGAGCGCTTGAACGTGGGAATTAAAGGTTAGGTTTCTATCAATGATTAGGCCTAATGTTTTGTGCTCAATTACACTTTCTACTGGCATGTTATCGATGTGAAGTTGAAGTGATGTGTGTGGGCTTAGAGTTTGAAGTCTTTGTCTGGTTGTTAATAACATTGCTTTTGTTTTAGTGATGTTAATTTGCATACGGTTTGAATAGCTCCACTTAACTACATTATTTAATTCTTGTTGTAAAGACGACTCCAGTAAAATACAGTTTTCAGCGTTTGTGTACACCGTTGTCAGGGTCTTAAACTTGGCTCGCTAACCTAACACATGTGAGACAGTACAAGTACAACGTGATTTGACGTAAGACTCAACGACACACCGTTCAATGGATTTATTCACAGATCAAATACATTACGATGATCACAACAATATACACTAGATACTTCAATACACTTACATCCACAATACAGCTCACAAGTCTGACTCTCAAGATGTCCAGACACTCGACTTTCAAGCACAGAAAACCACACAACGCCTTTCTCTCATCATGCGTCCGTCCAAGTCCGTGTCCCAGAGCTGTCTGCCGCTAGTTCGCAACTTGCCTCCCACCTGAGGTGGCTTCACGAGGCATGCGTGCGTCTTGCGTCGTCCTTGCCTGACCGCTGGTCGCTAGTCCGCCAGCAATCTTGCAGGCCGGTAACTACTGCACGCCTGGCGGCGTAACGAAGTTGCTGCATCCCTGCTGGGAGCTAAAACGCCTGGCGGGCGTAACGATGTCACTGCATCACTGTACCCTTTCTGGACTCTGACACGCTCCCCCGGCAAATTCATGAAAGATGTCATCTTTCATGTAATATATTGTACAGATACTGGTTAATATTCTAACCTTGTCAGAGTCTACCTTCTGTTGTTATATATATTGGTATCAAAATACAAATAAATACACATATGCCATAGAAATATATAAGAATGGGAAAGTTGCAATTCAACGACATGTGGTGTTCACCTTTAACACATGTCAGGTTTCATCTCTGCGATGGCTGATTACCTCAATTGCATTAATGACCCAGTCAGATCGGTAGTACGCGACAGCTTCACGCATCTACCTCGCAGCATCCAGCGTAATACTATGGTTCTTGAAACAAAAAACCATCTAGCTAGACCGAAATACGGCTTTATATAAGTCGCATAAAACGCTCAAACCCTGACCTTATTTAGCCAGTAGCTCTTGTGTTGGTCTGCAATGTCGGTAACACTTTGCCATGCCCAGTAGATGGCTACCTGTTGTGTCAATAATCTGGCAACACTTGGCTATTTATACACAACACATTACTGATACATTTCAAATTATGGCCCTTTGTGTAATGATGTCATAACAAATAATGAAAGGGGAATAATTTCCACATTAATGAATACAATAATTTACAATAATATCTTATTTCTTAGCGTCATCGCTTGACGTCTCTTGCATATTAACGAGAAAAGTCGGTAATATGAATACATTAATCAAGATATGATTCATAAGATTACACTACTTAAATATATAAACACACAATTCGTGTATTTAACTTTTTGATTCCTAATGATTTTAGAATCGTCATAGCTTTTTAAACTCTTATTTGTCGTCTGGCTAATTTTGCTCTAAATTTCTAACTAATCCAGGAAGTATACACGAACACTAAAATCAGCTGATGTTGAAGCTTGCAGAACACACTTATTCCGGTTTGATATATAGTTACGGAAAGTACAATGTTCTCACAGTTCATGTGTGATGTTTTCACTACAAAACCTTCTGGATTACGATTGACTGTTCATGTGTTGTATGTTTCACTACCGAACTTATGGATTTCGGTTAACTGGCAGTGGTGTAGCTATCTATGTTTAGTTTACACGTTCACACACGTCTTTAAAATATCCATGGAATGTTCCACACGCAGATGTCACTGTCAAATTGGATAGTTCGCTTACGGTAAGTTTTTGAGCGAATGTGACACTGTTCTTGTTCGTAATATATACAATTAATAAAGTTCGCTTTCTACCACACACTACACAATTATACACGACAATCACTACATGAATTAGTAAAATAAGAACACTATATGTAATGGGAGTAACCCCTATCACATAATATTGTAGACATTACACAGCTGTTTGTGAATGGAAAAAATATATTCACTGATAAATGGCTGTGTCGGTCTGAGTGTATTTGTACACACTGCACTCAGACACTGGTGCTCACTGGGTCGGTCCGGACAACGGGACAAAAGATCGGCAATTGAATTGGTTCTGCCTGGGATATGTCGAAACCTCAAAGCTGTAATCTTGAAGTTTAAGAGACAGCGCGCTACCATATGGTTTGAAGGTACACCTGAATTTATAAACGCACGGGCTGCTGTCAGATTCCACGATGAAATGGCGTCCTAGAAGAAATCTGGACAATTTAGTTATACCCACCACTAAGCTAGGCTTCCAATTGAGGTATAGACCACGCCGTTCTCTGGGCTTTAATTTCCTTGATACGAAGTACACGGGATGGAGGATGTTATTGTACTCCTTGCAACAAGACTGCTCCAATCGCCACGGAGCTAGCAATCTGTACGCAATCTGAAAGGTAAATGGAGATTGGGCAATTTCAGGATGAGATTATTTAAACTCTTATCAGAAAAACATGCTAGTACTCTTTATGGAATGCAATTTTTAGGGCATTCATTGTTTACAATTTTCTCTGGTTTATCTTTTGTTAGTAAATTAGTAAACACTTCGGTCAGTTCGGAAAAATCAGGAATGAACTGCCGGTAATAATTTATCAGTCCCAACAAACTTCTGACTTGGTTTTTTTGTAGTCGGAAGTGATAGTTTTAGTATCTTGAACACAATGTTATCGTCTGTCGTGACAAAGCCATTGGATATTTTGTACCCCAAGAAGGATATTTCCTGGTAGGCTATGTCTACTTTCGCAGGCTTTACCGTCAGTCCGTGCTGTCTAATACGTTCAAATGTCTGTTCTAACGTTTTAATGTGCTCTGTCATCGTCTCTGTGTGAACACAGATGACGTCTATGTAGCAGATTATGTTAGGAATGTCTACTAGGAGAAGTCGTGTCATACGTACGAATGTGGCTGGGGCATTGACAAGCCCAAATGGAAGTTTGCACCATTCGTACAGTCCCCAAGGTGTGGCAAATGCTATCAGATGTCTGCTCTGTTCGTCTACTGCTATTTGCCAATATCTTTTCGTCATATCTATCTTCGTAAAGAACCTAGCGTCTGTCAGTTCTGTCAGAAGATCGTCAGAGTTAGCCATTGGCTCAAGATCTAGAACAGTTATTTTATTGAGCTTTCGATAGTCGATACACAGTCTTATTGTATTGTCCTTTTTGCGTACTATGACCATTGGAGATGAGAAGTCTGATTGGGATCGTCTTATAATGTTGTTTTTCTCTAAGTTGATGATCTCCTGATGTAAATGGTCTTTGTAATGTAATGGGATGGTGTATGGTCTGCATCTTATGGGTGTGTTTGATGTGAGTGCGATGTGATGCTGTACTAATTCTGTTTGTCCTGGGTTGTTGGAAAAGATGGTGTTGTACTGTTGTATAAGCTGTTTGCAATTGTCTGTCTCTGCTTGAGTTAACTTTGGGTTGATTTTGATCTCCTTCAAGCAGTTTGTCGTGTCTAATGCAGGCGTTGGAATTTCGTCACTATCCTCATCATCTTCATGATCTATTATCACTGTACAAGCTGTCGTATCGTCTTGTTCGCTGTCTCTGTTGTGTATGGTCTTAGCATATTTATGTGAAATATTTTGTGTTTGTCTTTTATTTGGATCTCGTAGTCTACAGGTGAAATCTGTCTCGTCACTTTAAAAGGTCCCTGCCAAGAATCCGTCAATAAGTGTCTGTCACTAGGTAGTAGAAGAAGAACGTCCTGTCCAGGTGTCAACGTTATTGTCCTGTTACCTTTGTCAGCATACTGTCTATAAGTAGCACCAGATAATTTTAGTGCATTCTTTGCAATAATACAAGATTTGATGATTCTTTCACGCAATGATGTAACATATACGTATGATGATATGGGTTTAAGTACTGGAGTAGAGTCAGTTAACATTTGGTGATAAATAGTCAATGGGCCGCGTGGTTTGGCACCATAGATAAGTTCAAAAGGAGAGAAACCGGTACTAGAATGTGGTACCTCGCGATAAGCAAAAAGAATAGCTGGTAGATATACATCCCAGTTATTGGGGTGCTCTTGCGTTACTTTTGCAAGCATGTGCTTTAGATCCCCGTTAAATTTTTCTATTACTCCACTAGAGTGAGGATGGTACGGTGATTTGAAACATTGCTTCACTCCCAACATTTTGGTGAAAGCTTGGGTAGATGCGGCAATAAACTGAGTGCCCCTATCAGATTGGATAGTATCTGGAAAACCTATCCGAGAAAAAATATGGAAGAACACTTCCATTATATCATTGGCAGTTATGTTCTTTAGCGGAATAGCTTCTGGCCAGCGACTACATTGATCAATGACAGTTAGAATATATTTATTCCCTCTAGTTGTTGTATGATTAAGAGGGCCCACAATGTCAACAGATAATTTTTCAAAAGGTCGACTGGATAAGTCAGTAACTTGTAACTTTGCCTGTGGGTGTTTACCTTTTTTTACCAGTTTCTGGCAGGTGTCACAACTTCTGCAATATTCTTTAATGTCATTGCAAAATTTGGGCCAATGAAACTGTGTCAATAACCTTGATCTGGTCTTAACGTATGACATATGCCCTGCAAGAGGTATATCGTGGGCAAGATGTAAGGCTTGCTTGCGATAATTAGTTGGCAAAACAGTTTGCTCTGTTGTGTTGTCACCTCTGGTATAATACCTGGTGAGTATATCATTTTTCACAGCAAAATGCCATTTTGCATTCTTGGTTACCTTTGGCTTTTGGCCGATCAGAGTAAAGTATTTTGACAATGAAGGATCAGCTTTTTGAGCTGTTACAAACGTTTCCTTCATGGTGTTAGTAGGTAGTGATACTGGGCTAAGCATTTGTATAGCCTCAGTTTGATTACTTTCATCTTGCACTCTAGCAGTAGATCTAGTTACTGCGTTCACACATTCAATGATATCAGATGGTGATGGAACAAAGTTATCAATGATGTCATGAGAACTTAGTGCTACATTAGCTAACATACATTCAATGGGTGGTGTGACATTATCAATGATGACATTTGATGGTGATGTTATGGTATCATCAATACACAGAGATGTTATGTCATGAGGTTTATCATTCACCTCAGGTAAATTTCCAATAATTACATCACACACTGGGTTTGTTAATGCAGCGCACTTTACTTTCCCAGTGAGGAAAGGTGTTTCAATGTATGCCCATGCTAGTGGGTATTTCTCAATGTTGCCTGAGAATGTTCTGCATGTTACGTGCCTGCCTGTATAGTCTGTAGGCATTATGAACGTTCTCTTCAGACCAATAAGTGAGCTGCCCGTGTCACGAAGGGCACGGTAAACAGACAAGATAAGGAGCGTAGATCCTTCAGAAATTTGCGTAAATGTTTCCTCTGTAAGGCGTACGGACACCATCGGCATGGTAAACAGACAAGATACTGTCGTAATCGGGCTAGGAGATGTAGGGTCGATACAGACAAGATTATATTCATCACCTGTCAACTGTAATTTTATCCCCATATCGATGAAATCAAATAATGAAGACACGATGGAAAAATGTCGATGAAATACCAGCCACACAAAATATGTTATAAGTGGTTAGTAATGAACAATTTACAATTGACTTCTATTGACAATATGTGCCTAAAATTGCATCCTTAAAGTATATGAAAAGAAAAATATACTCAAGTGCCCCGGATGCGGTGAAGAACGGTTGAAAATCGGGCTAGGAGCTGTAGGGTCGCTACTTCGAAATCCCAAATGACCTCTACGGCAAGGTTTCGGATGGTACGGAAAACCTGCTTTGTTTTTGGAGGAAAATAAATTAGCGTCTATTTGTTGGTGTGTGCCTGCTTGTCACTAAGTGTTGATTAGGTTTGTATGGCGTTGAGTGTAATTGTAGGTCGTAAGTTTGTCCGTCAACAATTTTTTTTTTCCAACACACAAGTCACTTTCTTTCCAAAACTTTTTGCGTTCCACAACTCAATGCACAAAGACAATCTACATGTATCTCAACACTCTATAACATTGATGACACATCACTTACATCAAGATGACATTCAGTAAGGACATAGACATCAAGTTTACAAGATGGCGAAAAGGTCACAATGGCGACAAGATCACAATGTCGACAAGGTCAAAACGGTGACAAGTTTCACAAATCACAAATGTTTTACACGCTTACAAGATCAAACAATATGTATGCACTGTACGTTTACAAATAGTCTTTCACATGTTTAAATAATGTAGTAATATATCAAAATGAGCCTTCCACGATCACATTTACATGTACTATAAAGTTTGACAAAAATTCTAAGTTGACAAACTCTAGTTTTAAATCGTTAATCACATAAACACGTTCATTTCAAAGCCGGACGAATGCCACCACGTCCACACATGTCAGGGTCTTAAACTTGGCTCGCTAACCTAACACATGTGAGACAGTACAAGTACAACGTGATTTGACGTAAGACTCAACGACACACCGTTCAATGGATTTATTCACAGATCAAATACATTACGATGATCACAACAATATACACTTGATACTTCAATACACTTACATCCACAATACAGCTCACAAGTCTGACTCTCAAGATGTCCAGACACTCGACTTTCAAGCACAGAAAACCACACAACGCCTTTCTCTCATCATGCGTCCGTCCAAGTCCGTGTCCCAGAGCTGTCTGCCCGCTAGTTCGCAACTTGCCTCCCACCTGAGGTGGCGTCACGAGGCATGCGTGCGTCTTGCGTCGTCCTTGCCTGACCGCTGGTCGCTAGTCCGCCAGCAATCTTGCAGGCCGGTAACTACTGCTCGCCTGGCGGCGTAACGAAGTTGCTGCATCCCTGCTGGGAGCTAAGTCGCCTGGCGGGCGTAACGATGTCACTGCATCACTGTACCCTTTCTGGACTCTGACAACCGTACAGTCATCTGCAAATAGATCGCAGGACGACGAAAGATGCAAAGGTAGATCGTTAATATATATGGCAAATAATAGAGGGCCAAGAATAGAGCCTTGCGATACTCCAATATTGAAGGTAGTGGTTTGAGACAGAGATTTATTGTGTGATACTACTTGCTTTCTGTTTGATAGAAAGATGATATTATAGTGACTACATTAAGGCCAATTTTCATTGTCTCGAGTTTTTTAATTAAAATAACATGGTCTATCTTATCAAATGCTTTCTTGAAATCAATAAACACAGTTCCACATAGACTGTTGTTGTTTATATTCTGGTGCCAATTTTCTATCATGTTTGTTAGGGCCGTATGGCAAGAATAGTTTGGTCGAAATCCTGATTGGCTGTCAACAATAAGCTTGTTGCGAACTAGATACTGTAATGTTACTTTATGGATGTGTTTTTCTAGTGGCTTAGATAGTGATGATATTAAGGAAATGGGTCTGTAATTGTTAGGGAGACCATTGTCCAATGAACCAGATTTAAGAAGAGGGTACACTTTAGCGATTTTGAGAGCTGATGGAAAGTGGCCTTTGGTTAGGCACTGATTATATACATAGGTTAGTTATGTACAAATCACTGGCGCAGCACAACGGAGAATCCGGTTGCTGATTCCATCTAACCCAGATGAGGTTGTATTTTTTAGGTTACTGAGGTAAGTGAATACATCAGTGATTGTCATTATCGGTATGTCGGAAAGAATATCGCGGGAGCATCTATTCTCGCAAAACGATGACAATAAAGATAAGTTGCAAGGAGAATTAGGTATTGAAGCCTTCAACTGGTCTATGTCAGTTTGAAAAAATTTACTGAATTGGTCGCATGTAATATGATTTGATGGTAAAGAATTTCGGAAGTTATACTTGTTTGTCAAGGTGTTAATTGCCTTCCATATATCCTTACTATTTGTTTTATCCATTACTAAGTTCTTAAAGTAATTTTTCTTTTCCCGTCGTATGCTATATTGAACTTTGTTTCTAAGAGTACGGTATGCACTGAGATCCCGCTTTTTATGTGCTTTATCTCTGTCTCTCATAATTTCAAGTATTTCCTGGGTGATCCAAGGTGTCTTGACGTTGTGTTTTACTCGAACTTCCTTGACTGGCACATGTCTATCAAAAACATCAATAAAGGTTTTCATCCAGAATTCCAGAGCATCATCCGGGTCAGGAAGCTGATAAACATTGTCTAGAGGTGAACTGAGCAAGTCCTGTAAAAATGCGTAGATATCGGGCAGGTCATGTACGGAGATGAAAGACAATAGAAGATATCGGGCAGGTCATGTACGGAGATGAAAGACAGTAGAAGATATCTGGCAGGTCATGTACGGAGATGAAAGACAGTAGAAGATATCGGGCAGGTCATGTACGGAGATGAGAGACAGTAGAAGATATCGGGCAGGTCATGTACGGAGATGAAAGACAGTAGAAGATATCGGGCAGGTCATGTACGGAGATGAAAGACAATAGAAGATATCGGGCAGGTCATGTACGGAGATGAAAGACAGTAGAAGATATCGGGCAGGTCATGTACGGAAATGAAAGACAGTAGAAGATATCTGGCAGGTCATGTACGGAGATGAAAGACAGTAGAAGATATCGGGCAGGTCATGTACGGAGATGAAAGACAGTAGAAGATATCTGGCAGGTCATGTACGGAGATGAAAGACAGTAGAAGATATCGGGCAGGTCATGTACGGAGATGAAAGACAATAGAAGATATCGGGCAGGTCATGTACGGAGATGAAAGACAGTAGAAGATATCGGGCAGGTCATGTACGGAGATGAAAGACAGTAGAAGATATCGGGCAGGTCATGTACGGAGATGAGAGACAGTAGAAGATATCGGGCAGGCCAGCGGTAGTCGAGGCAGCGGCAGGCAGCCAGATGTTGTGATGGATCACGTGAGATGGTGGCATGGAGGAATATTATCAACATCGTTGATGTTCAACACCAGGGAGCAGGATCTGTGGACAGACATGGAAACATACGCCACTCAGCGGGGCACATGATGATGATAATGATGTAGATCATGATGATGATGGTGATGATGGTTATGGTGATGATGGTGATGATGATGGTGATGAGGAGCCACTCCTCATGTCTGAACAATCGCCTTGACCCATATCTTGGACTACATGTTCTAGTACCGATCTTTCACGCCCCGCTACTTTCTGGGATTGATCAAGAGAAGGAGAGTGCTTCTATAACAAGCTCCCAGTTGAGATGAGATTTCAGAGCCGCGTCGGAACTTGCATTTCAACAGCAGCCTCACTCCAATAGATGCGACATCTCTTCGGGGCTCAGCCAAGATAAAAGTGAATATATGGGGCAAAAATAGTTAACAATGACAGTCTCCCATGGAATCACAACCAACCATTCCTCAGCGATCCTCTGTAGCCCTCTGAACATGAACATCGACTCGTCCAGAACGCAATGGCAAACTACTCAACGTGAACTTGCCTTGTAATTCACAACCAGCCAAAACCTCTGGCGTTGGATGCGACATCCTTTAAAGTATATGAACTAATTTACACCTTGGACGTCGAGAATAAACTAACAAAGATGACTTGGTAGAGATTGCGAACAAGCCCCTCTAGACGACTTGGGAGTGTAGCCTGGTCAGACACGTCTATGTCGCCTTCGTGGGAAAGATGGGAGTACCATAAGCAACTCATTATAGGAACGATGAAGAGAAATACTGTGGGCTGGCTGCTGCGTTGGGGGACTGAACATCCAAGTGCAGTGACATCGCTCGACATAACACAACAGCTACCTGCAGTCCTGTTCATCCGCTGCGTACTACCTGTGTACGGTTTTACCACATAGATCAGCTCATTTATTCTACGTTCCCATTTTAACGTTTCTATTCTCCCATACACACCCGCTCTTAGCGTAGTTACCCCGACCAGTAGCGCATTAGTCTATTCATAGAACGTCGCCTTAAGTACACACAGAAAGAGTTCGTGTACGTCCTGTGCTGGCAAGAAAGGGGTGCTCGTACTTTCCTGAATCTAAGGACGTTATCGCCTTACCTTCCAGGCGCGAATCTTGTCCCTAACAGCGCTGTAAGTTGTTCCATGTTGACTTAAAGCGCCTGCATTTCGCCAAGACATTCCAACTAACAAACGAACGATCGCCAGAAGTTTGCTTTGAAAACTGAAATAAAGTTTCTGATATAGCCAGGAATGCGGACGTGTCGTTAATTCGCGGATTCGTGTGCGACATATTTGCGGCTCAAACACAAAAATGGTGTCATCAGTTTGGGCAGATGTTAGGTGGTGTTCTTGAAAAATAAACATAGATCTATAGATAGAAACGGCTCTAAGAAAGCGTATTTGATCTAGAAGGTTCGATCTCTGAAAGTGTTTGTTAAACGTATATTATCATGTACTTGTTACTCATCAGGGCGCATTGTTAGTAATTATTTTGTACTAAATCTACGTCGTGTGTGCGAATACTTTTTTGTCGTGTTTTGCACAAACAGAATTCCGGTTTGGCATTTTTTCAGTTCTCTATTTTGATCGCTAATTGCTACCGACCTACAAACTTTGGTTCTCCATGTAGTTCCCATGGGTTTAGATAGTACACCTTTATGTATGTACGTAATGTATGTATGTGAACCCGGTCAATCAATCAATCATGTGCCATGCCGGAAAGCGTGAGTGTTCATGACTCGCCATTTCACTCGATCACCAGCGTCGTGGATCAGCTCAGTGTTCCTGTCTCGTCCATTCCATGTGGCCAAGCCATCCAGGTATTTTCCTCTCGGTCTTCCTCTTGGTCTGTTCCCTTCGATCTTGCCAGTTGTCACTAAGTTCTCCAATCCATTTCTTCTCATAACATGTCCAAAAAATGTTGACTGTCTACGTCTAATTTCTCTAATCAATTTACGATTTTCATTTGTCTCCTGTAGTACTTGGTCATTGGTTTTTCTGTCTGTCCATGGTATTCTTTGCATTTTCCTCAGAAACCACATTTCTGCAGCCATCAGATGTTTTTCAGCTTGACTGCACATTGTCCAAGTTTCACATCCATACAAAAGAACAGGCTCTATGTATCCCCTCAACACTCTTTTTCTCGTTTCAATTGACATCTTTTTATTGGTCAGAATGTTTTTCATCTTGCTAAAGGCTACTTTCGCCATGGCGATTCTTGTTCTAATCTCTTCAAGGCATCTCCCATCAGATGTTATGACTGTTCCGAGATAATTGTATCGATTCACTTGTTGAAGAATATTCCCATTTACTTGTATATTACATTGTGGTACTTCGTTCTTCCTAGTGACGACCATAACCTGTGTCTTTTTACAATTTAATTCTAACCCCAGTTGCTCACTGTGTACAACAACCGCATCTACTAATTGTTGCAGATCCTGCGCATTGTCTGCAATCAATACTGTATCATCTGCATATCTAATGTTATTGATGTTTCGTCCTCCAATGCTGATTCCATTTATATCTTCTACATTCACTGTACAGGGAAAAAAGATCTGGAGACATTACACATCCCTGCCTAACACCTCTCTTAATAGGCTGATATTGTCCCACTTCATTATCAATCCTTATGGCAGCTTGTTGTTTCCAATATATGTTTTTTATAAGTCTAATGTCTTTCCCATCAATTTGTAGATCTGCAAGCATATCCACCATGTTGACATGTCTAACTCTATCAAAAGCCTTTGGGTAGTCAATAAAGCAAAGTTGTATATCCTTATTTACTTCTATAGCACGTTCAATAACTGTTCGCAGCATATACACAGCATTTACTGTACCCTTTCCTTCTACAAACCCACATTGTTCTTCCCCTATTTCAGATTGTAATTTCTTCCTCACTCTTTGCATGATAATTAGTAGCAAAATCTTTGTGATGTGACTCATTATACTAATTGTTCTATGTTGATCACATTCCAAGGCTCCTGATTTCTTTGGGATTGCAATAAATACAGAGTTACATAATTCAGAAGGTATATCTCCAGTATCATATAATGTGTTCAGCAGTCTGGTGACTTGATCTAGTCCATATTCTTCTAAAGCTTTAATCATTTCTGTTGTGATGTTATCTGCACCGGGGGCCTTGCCAGCTTTCATATGCTTAAGAATATTTCGAACCTCCTCTTCAAAATTGGTGGTCCTTCATTATTAAATCTAATATCATACTGTTCCTCTCTGTTATCCTCATAAAGGTTTTTCACATAATCTGTCCATACATGTATAATCTGATTTTTTTCTATTATGATTTTGCCATCTTTAGTTTTTAGACAGCCTTTTGATGTACTTGTTCTTTTATTAGTAAGTTCCTGAATTCTTTTGTGCACTAATTTGGTATTATGACTGTTGTGTTGTTTTTCAGTTTCTAAGCACTTTTCCTCAAGCCATGCTTCTTTTGCCTCTTTACATAATATTCTGACTTGTCTGTGGATTTCTTCATATTTGCCAGAATTATTTTTGTTGAGTCTTCTTGTTTCCATTAGGTGTAAAATTTCTTCAGTCATCCATTTCTTACGACCCATCTTCTTTAATTTTGGAATAGTTGATTCTGCAGCCAAACTGATTGAATTCTTCAACGGTTCCCATTGATCATCTACGTCCTGCAATAGGATCTCTAGATCAGACAATATATCAAATCTGTTCTGTACTTCTATGTTGAATTTGTTTTGTATTTCCTTGTTATTACTCAGTGTGCACAAATCATATTTAGTGTTTCCTGTTATATACTTGACTTTCTTCAACTGTATCCTCAATGTTCCTGTAAGTAATCTGTGGTCACTATAACAATCAGCAATGGGAACTGCTTTTGCTATTGTTAACGCGTTTCTAAATCTTCTGAATCCGGTATATATGTACATATTGATGGATGTGCACCCTGTATGTTTGTACGTTTTGCATATTCTAACACATCCAAATATCAACATGCATTTAAAACAAGCCGATAGATATTTTATTTCTTCGCAACACAGTGCTACACTACCAGACGTGGTTAGTCCTAGAAACACACAGGCATAAAATCACATCGTGTGAGATGAGATACATAGGAAACGCGGCTGGAAAAAAAAAAACAACAATAAGAGATGCTTGCTTGCTTGTGTTCGCTGGCTGTGAACTCCAGCGTGAAGTCCTGTATGTCGGATGAAGACATCCTGTTGTCCAACATCAGTGTGATAGCATACCGGACTGAGTTATGCGTGAGTATCCGTTGTCCCATGTCTGGCTTATTGGTGTGCAGACTGGTGGTTCCTCGCCGTACAGGTAGAAACTCTTCGACTTAGGAAGAATCAGCGATCCTACTAGTGTAGCCAGGACCCCGAAGTGACCTGTTGCCCAGGACGCACGACAAGGACGTGTTATTAGGTCTTGGCCAGTATAGAGCCTGGCCCTGATGCCTTGTAAACACCTCTGCGTCCCACAAGAAGAGATAAAGAGACACATGAGATAATAAGAACAAGCGTAGAGATAACAGCTATTACTGACTGTATAGAACAGCAAACAAATTAAATTAGTCGGACATGTAGCTAGAATAGAACAAGATCAACCAGCGACTAGAGCTTTCTACGCGAGATCATCGGGATACAAGGCCAGAGGGCGAGCCAGGGAGAGGTGTTTACGAGGGCGAGTCAATAAGTAAGTCACACAGTTCTGTGAATCGGCAGGTAAATGTAGTTGGTGTTTTCTACAGGTGTCATTAGGTGACAGCATTATCTAACTTTATATTCCCGTTCGTCAGGTGGCGCTAGGTGTCTCAAAAATGGCGTCTGTACTTACGGAGTGTACAACCAAAGAGCAACGTGCTGGTTTGTGCCTTTTTTTTTTGGGGGGGGAGGGGGGGGCACAAGGACTGATTGCAAAGGACATTCATAGGGAAATGCTTTTTGTTTATGCTGACAAATGTTTGTTCCCGTAAAAACGGTGCATAGCTGGTAGAAAAATGTTTTCAAGAACGCTCTAAAAATGTGTTGATGAAATCCGATCTTCTCGTCCTTTTGAGATTGCAACAGAAGCATCCGTGCAGCGCGTGGAGGAGATGATTAGAGGTGACAGGCGAGTAACGATAGACTCTGTAGCATCTGCAATAGGATGCTCACATGGTTCAGCGTACAACATAATGCATGATTGATTGAAATGTAAGAAAGTAAGCTCAAGGTGGGTACCCAGACAATTGAAGGAGGAACACAAAATTAACCGATTTGGCCTGTCCTTGCATCATCTCTGTCGATACCAAGATGAAGGAGAAGACATGCTGAACAGGAATGTTACTGGGGACGAATCATGGTTGCATCACTACCAGCCCGAATCGAAGCGTGCTTCAATGCAATGGAATCATCCTTCTTCGCCTTGTGTCTAACAATTCAAGGTTACGCTATCAGCAGGAAAGGTTATGCTGATTGTGTTCTGGGATTGTTAAGGAGTGTTTTTAACCAATTTCAAGAATAAAGGTGAAAATGTGAATTCTGAATCGTAGTGTGAAGTTATATCGATGCCGCATGATGCAATTCGAAGAAAACGTCCAGGACTGCTGACTAGAGGAGTGTTGTTTCTTCATGACAATGCCAGACCACATACGACTCGATTAATTCAGGAGAAAATAACCAAATAAGGTGGGAATTTCTGGAAAATCCACCTTACAGCCCCGACTTAGCCCTTAGCGATTTCCACCTTTTTGGCCCACTTGGAGGGAGACATTTCTCGAATGACGCCGAAGTTGAATGTGAAGTGAAAACGTGGTTAGAAAACAGAGCACGCAGTTCTATGCAGCCGGTTTGGGAGAACTGATAAAACGATGGGATAAGTGCATCAATGTTGGTGGAAATTATGTTGAGAAGTAAAAGGACAATGTATGTATAAAAATAAACATGTTTCAAATTGTTATCATACTTAGTTATTTTTCTACAGCCATTTGTGACTTACTAATTGACTTTCCCTCGAGATGGTGTAAAATGCCATTGAAGAAATCAAATAGGAAATTTATACAAGCATCCGGACAAGCGAAACACAACCAATTAGAAGAAGAGGGAAGATGGAAAATATTGAGGAGAAGAAGAAGAAGAAGAAGAAGAAGAAGAAGAAGAAGAAGAAGAAGAAGAAGAAGAAGAAGAAGAAGAAGAAGAAGAAGAAGAAGAAGAAGAAGAAATACACCAACACCAACAATAACAACAACAACAACAACAACAACAAATACACCAACATCAACAACAACATCAACAACAACAACAACAAAACAACAACAAGAGGAGGAGGACGAAGAAGACAACGACGACGAAGAAGAAGAAGAACAAAAAAGAGATTTAATGACCTGGTTAACTGAAGTGTAAAGGTTGTCCCTGTGAACTCTCTGATGTCGCGCCTACATTTGCCTTGTCGTCTTGGATTGCAATTCCGCCCTCCCCTTCCCACAAACACTCAACAGACATATATAATCATACACAACACTCACACTCACCCACCCACACGCCAGCTCACCCATATCCGCTCCCCCACACAAGCACACCTACACACAAACTGAAAGCGAAGACTCATGCCCATCCCCAAGGGTGAGATGCCCCGTGTTGAGCGTCATGCCTCTGTGTCAATATGTAATCACATTAAACATTGAAGATTAGCGAATATAATGGGATGGGACGCCATGAGCTGGCCTCAGTTTTATAGGAAATGTTAACAGTAACAACTGACAGTACGGACTTTGGACATCAAATTGTACAAGGAATTCTCTCTGACTATAACTACATATAATAAACTACGAGGGACTTCAAATGAAAACCTTAATTTTTGTTTTTGTTTTTGGGTGAACATATTCTGAGAAACATATTCTGAGAAAAACCCTGCCGCTGTCAATGCAGAGGTTAACGCGCTCATCTATGAACACTCAGATAGCCCCGAAGTGCCATCTATACAGATGGAGTCTGTTGTAAAGCAGCTGAGAAGTACGTTGGCTTTACAGCACGTTCAGCGGGCTGAACCGTTCAAGAATCCAGTGGTGCCCACTCTATGACCACGAGCAGCATGACGATGGAGGTGATGCAGTTACACAGGCTTTCATATGCTGGATCACAGCACTTATACCAGGTGTGTGTACTAAGTGATTCAATGAGCATGATTCAGAAGTCGAAGCTGGATCTGTACGTATGACAGTGACTGAGTCGCTGCGGAAGTCTGTTGTCCGTAAAGTCACCTTCATCTTTGCGCCCGGGACATGCGGAGTCGAGGGGAATGAACGAGCTGACAACTGTGCTGGCTCTGCACGCCCCTGTAGATGGCGAGCCAAGGATCGTGCCGATGTTATTAATGTCCTTAAAGATATGGCGAGAACAGAGGACTTTGGACGTCAGTGAATCCACATCGCTGTCACAGGATGAAAGACCTGGGAGTAAGAATCGCACAGCTAGACGCGAGAGGTACAACGGGAAAACGAGGTGCTTCGTCAACCAACACAGAACTGGCACTATTAGCCACCGGACGCTGATGCATATGCTGGGGGGAGGATCTAAGCACCTATGGACATGTCCGGAGCGCAATGAAGATACCCCAACTGATAACTGATAACGATATTCTGAGAAAGTACAGAACAAGTGTATCATTTTTCAATGTAGTCATCCCAGCTTTTAATGTGAGTTCTCCGGCTCCGATAAAGTGCTTGCATTTCCGTAGAAAGAAATCATCTGCGGTCACTACGCGGTGTGCCTGACCTAGTTGTGAACAGTCTGTCACAGAAGTCACGCCGTTTAGAAACTTCCTACTCCACTCATACACTTGCTGGACTGACTGGCTTGCATCACCATACTGGACCTTCATTCGCTGATGAATTTCTATAGTTTTCACTTCTTTACTGTTCAAACAACGGATAACAAATCACTGCTCCTCTTTGGCGAATGTCAAAAGTGAGGTGGCCATCTTTTAACTGTTCTTATGATGTCACCGTTTTCGTCAGCACAGTGATGCCACGGCTGAACACTCTTGACATACTTAACAACAATATAGACAGGTTACAAGACAATGGCGTGGTTATTGTAATTTCTATCACACTTTTAAGGTTTTGATGTGAAGCACCGTCGTAAATATAATATACTATAAGACAGATCATGACTACCACAGTATATTGTTAGTTGCATATCCTTGACAAGACGTGGCAATCAACCCCATCATTTTTGGATGCTTATGATTTCTTTGCAGGTTTACCTCTGATAGTTTTTCATTGATTTCTGAATTACTGGCACGCATACCATTGTATGAAAACCAACGCAAGGTGGCCTGCTTTCAAATAGCCGGCAGCTGTGTTTCGGTACGTATGATTGCGAATTGACCGGATATAACAGTCTATAATAAAACAAACATGAAATGTCAAGGACACGCAATAACAACAAACACATGCAGGTGCCAGACCAGGCCCTCAACCCACGTGACCAGCATGTTGGGGGAATGACGTCACATGCGCTAACAGATAGATATCTAGGACACAAGGCCAAGATGACTCTCACGTGTAGTGCTCCCTGCTAGCAGGCCCGGACCCGGCGGTGTTCGAATCTCAACTAAGAGATATTGACCTCTGACATTTTAACTGACAACAACGAAAGATATGAGGGGCAGTCGGAAAATAATGCAACATATTTTTTTTCTGAAACTTATTATTTAAATTTAATAAAACTTACCAACGATATACGTAAAAATTAACTCTAAATATACAAGGTATCTACATAATTCACATGAATGCACACGGCCTTACGTCCGGAGCAAGTACATACTTGCCTTGACCGTACCAGGTATTGTCTTGCTCACGTGGACACTTCTTCACAGCACCAATCACATCCTCATGATCATCACACCTTGACCCACGGAGTACATTTTAAGTGGATCAAAAAGATGACAATGATTGCGAGCCAGATCGGGGCTAGAGGGTGGATGACGGAGAACAGTCCAGCTCCATGTGACAATTGCCTCCCGTGTGTTGTGACCTCTATAAGGGCGTGCATTGTCCTGTTGGAGTCCCAGTTCTGCTGGATTCTCGTGAGCTCAAACTCTGCCAAACCCTTTATTGAGTTTTATTAGTGTTTTAATGTAAGCTTAAGACCGACATCCCTTGTGTCATTTACTATTCATGCTTCCCTTTTGGAGTTCACAATATCAATATTGTCCCAATAGCAGCCTAGCCCGTAAGTCTATCTGCTCGTTCGTATCTTCTTACACTCATACGCATCTGTTAGGGTAGCGGGGTAGGGGTATACCCTATCAAAGGAGAAGTAAGGTGCCTCCTTCCCTCCGCTAGCCTACGGGACACCCTTGGGCAAGGTGGAGTACCCGTTTAGCCCCCCCCCCCAACAGGGTAACGTGAAGCCATGGGAGCAGGTGGTGGATTGGACTTGGGAGCAGCCGACATATAGTTGTTGGTTATGGTTTCAAGTCAGTGACGGTGGGCAGAGGATCTCTCAGTAGAGACAATGGCTACGGTCATCCGATCAGTATGGTCACTGCCAGGAAGGAAGAATGGTAGACTTCCCTCCTTATTGATTCCCGGGCAGAGGAGGCTCGTCAGCCTTGGTTGGTATCTCTTCTAAGAGAGGGAACTCTAAATCTCAAACCTCCGCTGCCTTGCGGGTATACCCATATGGGAAAGGCTTCGGGAGTAAACCCTGAGGACAAATCCGGAGATGGAGTCCCTAAGGCAGTTCCATGTTGTAAACAACATTAGTTCTGGCAACTCCTGCGACGGCACCTGATGCCAAGTTGCATTGGCTACTGCCTTTCCCTTGGTCAACATCGGCGACGTGGAGAGGGGGAACCTGCTACTGGGCAACAGCTGGTTCTCCGATTTCCATTGCCCAGGCTTGTGCCATGAAGAGGTCACTTCAGCACCGCGTAAAGCGGTGACACAACACGGGAAGCAACATTTGCCGGTTATAAGTCTTAATGCTCGATTGGCGTAGAGCAAGGCGCCAGGGGCTACTTCCGACGGTGGGAGAGATCATCGTATCTCACTAGACAGCTACCGCCCGCCTAAGCTGGGCAGCCCCCAGTCAATAAGGTGTTGTCTCGCCACGGTTCATCTGCTCCTGAGGGTGTGTGGAGCTTAGGGGGAAATCCTGACACATGGACCGCAATCTATACACCTAACAACAGGAAAAAAACAAAACAACCAGCCCTAAGGCTGGAAACATGGAACGTAAGAACCATGACCCCTGGCATCTCAGACAATCTAAAAACGAGATTGTGGATGCCCGCAAAACTGCAGTGATAAATAACGAACTACTAAGACTGGGGATAGACATTGTCGCATTGCAAGAGACCAGACTCCAAGAATCTGGAAGCATCAAGGAGAGGGACTTCACTTTCTACTGGCATGGCAAGCCGTGCGGAGAGACCAGGGAGCATGGAGTTGGCTTCGCTATCAGAAACAAGCTGCTCAATTCCATCATACCACCAAGTGATGGCACTGAAAGAATACTGAAGCTCCAACTCCAGACAGAGGCAGGCCCAGTTAGTATTATAAGCGTTTACGCCCCAGCACTTACTGCAGCATCAGAATCTAAAGACAAGTTCTATGACGACCTTAGCAAAGAAGTCAGTGAAACACCAGAGAAACAACATCTTTTTATCCTGGGGGATTTCAATGCCAGGGTTGGCTCCGACCACGAATCTTGGCCTTCATGTCTAGGATAGTTTGGCGTTGGGAAGATCAATGACAATGGACAACGTCTCTTGGAATTCTGCAGCCACCATAATATGTGCGTGACCAACACCTTCTTTGACACTAAACCTCAACACAAGGTGTCATGGAGGCACCCCAGATCAAAGAACTGGCACCATCTCGATCTGGTGCTCACTAAACGCAGCAACCTCCGCAATGTACGGCTGACTCGCAGCTATCATAGTGCTGACTGCGACACCGACCATTCACTCGTCTCCAGCAAGGTGAAGATAAAGCCCCAGAGAATCTACAGAAGCCGAACAGAAGGAAGGCCACGCATTGACACCAGTGGCACCCAAAATAAAGAGAAGGTCAACAAATTCATACAGGCTCTAGCGGATACTCTGCCCGGCCCCACAGACGGAGATTCCACCGAGAGATGGAGCCATTTTCGCGGCACCATCTACAATACAGCACTATCACATTTGGCAAGGAAGCAAACTAAGTCAACCGACTGGTTTGAAGCACACTCTGAAGAGATGCTCCCAGCCCTGGAGATAAAGAGACATGCATTCTCAATGTATAAAACATCACCTTCAGAGAAAACACTGCAGGCATTGCGAACGGCCAGAAATAGAGTACAACAGATGGCAAGAAGATGTGCGAACAGGTACTGGCTACAGCTCTCTGCTCAAATTCAAACTTGTGCAGACACTGGAAATATAAGAGGAATGTATGAGGGCATCAAGCAAGCTGTCGGTCCATCAAAACATAAGATGGCCCCTTTACGATCAACTGAGGGGGTAATCATAAAAATCGAGAACAAATGGATCGCTGGGTAGAACACTACTCAGAGCTATACTCAGTGGATAACACTGTCAGCGAAGAAGCTCTGGAAGCCATCGATCAACAGTCCGCCATGCATGCCTTGGATAACGAACCTTGCCTCACAGAAATCAGCGAAGCACTAGACTCTCTCAAATCCGGCAAGGCACCTGGAAAAGATAGTATCCCACCTGAAATTTTAAAATGTAGCAAAGAAACAATCATCCCAGAACTGTATGCAATATTACAGCTCTGCTGGAGAGAAAAATCAATACCACAAGATATGAAAGACGCAAACATCGTTACCCTTTATAAAAACAAAGGCGACAGAAGTGACTGCAACAACTATCGCGGCATTTCCCTTCTCAGCATTACAGGCAAGATTTTTGCCAGAGTAATCCTTAAAAGATTACACATTCTTGCTGAAAGAATCTACCCCGAATCGCAGTGCGGATTTAGACCCAACAGGTCCACCATCGATATGATTTTCTCACTCCGGCAGCTCCAAGAGAAGTGCAGAGAACAGAGGAAGCCATTATATATTGCCTTCATCGACCTCACAAAGGCATTTGACCTCGTGAGCAGAAGCGGCCTTTTTAAGGTCCTTGACAAGGTTGGATGTCCACCCAACCTTTTTAGTCTCGTGAAATCATTCCACGAAAACATGCAGGGGGCCATTTTATTTGACGGCTCAACATCCCAGTCATTCAGCATCAGCAGCGGAGTAAAGCAGGGCTGCGTGCTTGCTCCTACACTCTTTGGTATCTTCTTCGCTGTTCTCTTAAGGCAAGCATTTGGGACTGCCACTGAAGGCATATACCTCCACACAAGATCTGATGGCAAACTTTTTAACCCATCAAGACTCAAGGCAAAGACCAAAATAAGATCAAGATACGTAAGAGAACTACTTTTTGCAGATGATGCAGCACTGACTACTCATACAGCAGAAGATCTCCAAAGGCTCATAGATCATTTTGCAGCCGCCTGCAAAGACTTTGGGCTCACCATCAGCCTAAATAAAACACAGGTTATGGAACAAGATGCTGATGCGCCTCCGCCAATCAAAATCTATAATTACGAATTGAAGGTCGTTCACGATTTTGTGTATTTGGGATCGATAATATCAGATAATCTTTCATTAGAGACAGAAATCGACAGACGCATTGGAAAGGCAGCCACAACATTGTCCAGGCTAGCTAAAAGAGTTTGGGAGAATAATAGACTAACAGAGCGTACAAAGGCTCCAGTATATAAAGCTTGTGTTGTTAGCACACTACTCTACGGGTCTGAATCCTGGACCCTGTACTCAAGACAGGAAAGGAAGTTGAATTCCTTCCACATGAGATGTCTGAGACGTATCCTGGGCATAACATGGAAAGACCACATAACAAACAAACAGGTGCTTGAAAGAGCAGATATTACCACAGTGCACACCCTCCTCAAGCAGAGACGCCTCCGGTGGTTGGGCCACGTATCTCGAATGGAGGACGAACGTATTCCCAAAGATCTCCTTTACGGAGAACTAGCCACAGGAAAGAGGCCAACCGGAAGACCCCAAATGCGATATAGGGATGTGTGTAAACAAGATATGAAAACCATTGGAATAGATCCAGACACGTGGGAGAGAGTTGCAACAGACAGATGCTCCTGGAGAAGAGATGTACGAAACGGACTGGTGCTCTTTGAGCGCAATCAGATCCAAAAAACTGAGGAGAGACGGCACAGGCTCAAAGAGCTGTCATTTACTGCGGGACTTGCCTCGTCTTACAGATGCGGAAACTGTGACAGGGATTGTCATTCTCGAATTGGACTATACAGTCACCAGCGGTGCTGCCAGGCACCTCCCATGCGGCACAACTCTATAGTCCTTCAGGACTGAAAGAGGCCTACTACTACTCATCTGCCCTGGCTAAAAACGAAACAAATAGTCAGTATTGACCTGCTCAGAGATTCAAGCCATTGCCGTCTAGACAAGCCAATCTCCTTCTTCCTTACCATGCTCACTTAGTTTGTGAGAAAACATGTCTGGGGGAACGTCTATGTCGACAGCCACACTATTGCCTTTCTTTTTACTGCAATGACCTCCGTGGTTCAACTGCTCGAGGTCACGGCAACAGCTCCGCTGTCTCCCTCAACATCTCTTTCTATTCCCAAGGGACGTTGGTTATATACTTATAATATCTAATATGAAGGGGAGTATAACTAGGAGACGAAGAAGAAGAGGAAGAGAACCACAACGTATATATATATATATTTGTATATACGTATGTATATATATATATTTTTGAAATACGAGTGATGATTAGACAGCAGCAGCACATCTGGCTTTGGATAAAAATGTGGAAAGACCTTGATGGGGTCGTGCACTGGGCAGGCCACTGTTTAAGGTGTCTACTTTCCTTCGGTTCGTTGTCAGCTGTCGTCTACCGTGCTGTCGTCAAGAAGTTTATCTCGCCATCTTTGGCCTGTTTAATGTCTACTTTTGAAGTGTACTTCCAGGGGCGTTTCAGTTGAAACATCTTCATCTGCAAACAGCGTCCAAGATGTAGTGTAGACTCACTTATGCCATCAACAAACAACGGCTTCAGATTTAGAAAAAGGTAACCATGCAAAGTTGTCCCTGCTCCTTCAGGGGGCTGGTCTAATATTTACATCACTCACGCTGAAGTGACAAGCCCCTCCTGGACTCCACACACCGGGTCATTGATTCACAGGGCAAATTGTTTCAGATACATATATACCCATCACCGTTATGTAGTATCGTCTCCGCAGTCTGGGCTTGAGGGTAACAGATCTGCAGTAAGTTCCTCCCTAGTCGTTTATTGCACACATTGCTAAGCTGTAGTTCGAATATCTCTTGATTTCGTCTGCCTTTGAAGCCCTCTAACTCTTTTGTCCTTAACATTTCCCTCCTTTAAGGTGTTTTCGTTTCGTTTGATCTCATCAGAGTTCTTCGTCTTTCTTGTTGGTATGCCTTATTTATATTGAATTGTTCCAAACTTCTTTTCTGTCCTTTATACTTTTCCTTTTGTCCTTTACCACATCATGTCAGTTATAGCCCATGTTTATACTTCACACAGCACTGTTCAATTCAGATATTATTTACTGAGCCTCAGAACTCTCACACTGCAGTGTTCAGTTCAGATATTCTTTACTGAGTCTGAGAACTCCTCACACACAGCAGTGTTCAATTCAGTAAGTTAGTTAGTTAGTTAGTTAGTTAGTTAGTTAGTTAATTAGTTAGTTAGTTAGTTAGTTAGTTAGTTAGTTAGTTAGTTAGTTAGGTAGTTAGTTAGTTAGTTAGTTAGTTAGTTAGTTAGTTAGTTAGTTAGTTAGTTAGTTAGTTAGTTAGTTAGGTAGTTAGTTAGTTAGTTAGATAGATAGATAGATCATCCTCATTGCACATCGAACCATTCAGTCCATAAGTGCTCGGATCCCCTCCTCAGCAAATTCCGCAGCGTGTAGCAGCTAACGACACCAGTTCTGTGTTGGTTTATCAATCTTCTTTGGCTTCCTGCGTAGTGTTCTTGTTTGGCCACACCTCTTTTAATTTGCTGTTCTCGCAGCTTGACGATGGTTGTAGATTCACAGTCATCGCTTGGTTCTCGTAAACGACTTACTTCTCGTAGAGCATTCAGAATGTCTGCCTGGTCCATGGCTCGTCCGTCTTCCACAGTAGCCCTACCTGCAAGCCTTTCAGCCTTCTCATTCCCTTGTACACCCGCATGCCCTGGCACGAAGATGAAACTAATCTTTGCCAGCCGAGACCGCTTCAGAGACAGCAGCCACTCTCTTCGGGCCCACCCCATCTCTATCCTCCTGAGCATACTCATTGAGTCTCATTGAGTCTCTTACACTTAGTCTCAGAACTCACACACAGCAGTGTTCAGTTCAGATATTCTTCACTGAGCCTCAAAACTCCTCACACTCAACAGTGCTCAATATATAGCCTCTCATGAGCCTCAGAACTGCGCAAACTCAGTGTTGAATACAAATAGTCTTTGTTGAGCTGCAGAACAGCCCACACGGCAGCGGTGAGTACAGATAACCAGTCCCGAGCCCACGAACTCCTCGCACACAACAGTGTTGTATACAAACAGCCCGGACTGAGGATCATAAATCACCGTTATTAGAGCTCTTTTATCTGATGTTAGTCTGTGTTCTTTTGTGGATAGAAGACCAGCGTTCTCTGTGTGTGTGTGCGCGCGTGCGTGCGTGCGTGTGTGTGTGTGTGTGTGCGCGCGCGCGCACTTGTTTACCGCTTGGTTTGACACCAAATCGGGTAGCCGATTTGGTGTCAAACCAAGCGGTAAACAAGGGTATGCCTACTCAGCATGTGAAGACAGGATTCGGCAGACTGCGGGGAAGAAATCATTCCTGATTCAACGGGCAAGACGGCGTTTACCTGCAAAGCGTTGTGGAACGTAATGAGCACGGCAAGGCACGTAGAGCGCCCTGGTCATCCACTGCACATGTATTCGTCTCCAGTCGTCTTGACTTGTCCTGCCACTGGACTCAGATGGACTCAGGCGAGAGAGTGAGGTCGACGAATTGCGCAACTCTTAATCACTTTAATCCAA
Source organism: Cepaea nemoralis (assembly GCA_014155875.1). Taxonomy (NCBI): domain Eukaryota; kingdom Metazoa; phylum Mollusca; class Gastropoda; order Stylommatophora; family Helicidae; genus Cepaea; species Cepaea nemoralis. The sequence continues at coordinate 84,781 of JACEFZ010017517.1, read as the reverse complement.
GTCATCGCGCAAGTCATTCTTCATCCATGGTCATTATCATTCTTGATGGAAAAACAACAACAACATGTGTGTACACTAGCGTACATATGTAAGTGTGAATGTGTGTATATGTGCATGTATGTATGTATGTGTGTAGGTGTTATTGCGTGTATGCATGAATGGTTGAACGTACTACGCGTACGTATATATGTGTGCACACGTGTATGTGTGTGTGTATTTGTGTGCGTGTGTATACGTGTGCGTGTGTACTGTGTGTGTATATGTGTGCTCACGTGTATGCGTGTATGCCTGTGTGTGCGTGTGTATACGTGTGTGTATATGTGCATATGTGTAAGTGTATGCGTGTATGTTCGCACCCATGTGTGCGTGTGTGTATGTGCGTGTATGTGTGTATATGTGTTGTGTATGTACGCACACGTTCATATGTATGTGTATGCTTGTGTATGTGTCTACTTGAGCATGTGTGAGTATGTATATGTGTGTGCATGTGCATGCGTATATGTTTATGCGCGTATATGTGTGTGTGTGTGTGTGTGTGTGTGTGGATGTAGGTATGTGTGTGTGTGTATGTACGTGTTTCTATGCGTGTGTTTAGGTACGTGAGTGTGTATTAATGTGTGTATGTGAGCATATCTACGTGTACACGAGTAAGCATACGTGTGCGTGCATGTCTATGAGTGTGTACATGTTTGTGTGCCGTTAAGTGTACGTATGAGTGTACGTGTTCGTACATGTGTACATGTATGTGTGTGCTATTGTGTGTGCTATTGTGTGTGTGTTTGTGTGTGCTATTATGTGTGCATGTATGTAGGTCTGAGAATATGTATCCATCCATCCATCATGTGCCATGCCGGTAAGCGTGGGCGGTCATGTTCTGCCATCTCACTCGATCACCAGAGTCGTGGATCAGCTCCGTGTTTCTGTCTCGACCATGCCACAAGGCCAAGCCATCCAGGTACTTGCTTCTAGGTCTTCCCCTTGGTCTATTCCCCTCGATCTTACCAGTTGTCACCAAGTTCTCCAGATCATTTCTTCCCATAACATGCCCAAAAAATTGTGACTGTCTACGTCTAATGTCTCTAATCAGTTTACGATCTTCATTTGTTTCTTGAAGAACTTGTTCATTGGTCTTTCTGGCTGTCCATGGTATTCTTTGCATTTTCCTCAGAAACCATTTTTCTACAGCCATCAGATGTTTTTCAGCCTGACTGCTCATTGTCCAAGCTTCACTTCCATATAAGAGCACAGGTTCTATGTAGCATCTCAACACTCTTTTTCTCGTTTCAATTGACATCTTTTTATTGGTCAGTATGTTTTTCATCTTGCTAAAGGCTACTTTTGCCATAGCGATTCTTGTTCTAATCTCTTCATGGCATCTCCCATCAGATGTTATTACTGTTCCGAGATAATTGTACCTATTCACTTGTTGAAGAATATTCCCATTTACTTGTATATTACATTGTGGCATTTCGTTCTTCCTAGTGACGACCATAATCTGTGTCTTTTTACAATTTAATTCTAACCCTAGTTGTTCACTGTGTGTAACAACCGCATCTACTAAATTTTGCAGGTCCTGTTCATTGTCCGGAATCAAGACTGTATCATCTGCATATCTAATGTTATTGATGCATCGTCCCCCAACGTTGATTCCTTCCATATCTTCAATATTTCTGAAAATACGTTCACTGTACAGGGAAAACAGATCTGGAGACATTACACATCCCTGTCTCACACCTCTCTTAATAGGCTGATATTGGCTTACTTCATTATCAACTCTTATGGCAGCTTGTTGTTTCCAATATATGTTTTTTACAAGTCTAAGGTCTTTTCCATCAATCTGTAGATTCTCAAGCATTCTTATCATGTTGACATGTCTCATTTTATTGAAAGCCTTTGTGTAGTCAATAAAGCAAAGGTGTAGATCTTTGTTTACTTCTATAGAACGTTCGATTACGGTTCTCAGTATATACTCAGCATTTACTGTACCCTTGCCTTCTACAAACCCACATTGTTCTTCCCCTATTTCAGGTTGTATTTTCCTCCTAACTCTTTGTATGATAATTCTTAGCAAAATCTTCGTGATGTGACTCATTATACTAATTGATCGATGTTGATTACATTCCAAGGTTCCGGATTTCTTTGGGATTGCAATAAATACAGAATTACATAACTCCTGAGGTATATTTCCAGTATCATATATTGTATTAAGCAGACTGGTAACTTTATCTACTCCATATTCTTCTAAAGTATTAATCATTTCTGTTGTGACGCTGTCTGAACCGGGGGTCTTGCCAGTTTTCTTATGGTTAAGAGCATTCTGAACCTCCATTTTCAAAATTGCTGGTCCTTCATTATTATTTTGAACATCATACTGTTCGTCTCTGTTATCGTCATTGTCACATAATAGTCCAACATGATTTAACCAGTGATGAGAATAAAAGGCGATCTGAATTAGCGGATGTTCGAGGCCAAAGGTTGTTTCAACAAATCCAGAAAATGTAGCTGCACGTGTTTACATCTGGTCGACGGATTGGGAACACTCGGTGGTGAGTGAGACGAGTCCCTGCATCGCTTTGACAGTTTATCAACAGTCGAATACAGATAGAACCCGTCGGATCCTGGTTGCAATCGGATGTCTGCCATCACAGGTCGGGCAGAGTTAACAGCTGCAGATGTGTAGGGGAAGGGAGTGAGCTGAATCATACATCACTTTGACAGTTTATAAACAGGTCGGATTGGAAGCGGAAGTACTCAGCTCGGAAGAAAACAGTCCGTCTGTCAATTGGAGTTTCCGGACATCACGCAGATTGGCAGCTTGTTATGGGAAACCTGTTGTTGGGATCATACAGTAACTCGCTAGTTGGTTTTGGGAGTCAAAACAAGTGATGACAACTCTGACAGTGACTAAGCCAGGGAAGATAGATTCTTGACAATGGATGATATGTCCAAATAACACCTGTGTGGACAGGAAGAATACCGTCACGTGACCAATTTTAGGTTTTGCCATAAACCATGATTGGAGAGGGGAGTTGAACTAAAACCCGTTGATTGAGGCGGTGTGCTTCGGCACTGCGGTTCTGATTGGAAAATGTCTACCGTGTGCGAATTGAGTTAATTTAATTTTACACGTGCCTGTCATGGCAAGAGTGGATGTAATTTGATCTAACTGCGGTGTTGCCTAAGGTAGAACCTATTATAATTTGTTCTAATTAATATAGGCTGTAGCCTTGTTAAAACTAAAGTGTGATGATTAGCACTGTTAGTGGAAAACTAGCTAGAGTAGGGAAGTGATACTTGGCTCTGTTAGTTGAAAATAGATTAGTGAAGTGTTGATAAGCTTTACTAGTTGAGAATTGAGTAATGAGGGATAATTGGGATATTCCAGTAGGTGTCCCTGGTGGGCGGGGTTCCGCATTCTGTTTGTTGATTTTTTTTTCTTGTCTTGGCCTGATGATAACCAATGGGTTGAGTCATCTGTCCCTGACAGAGTAGGTTCACTGTATTTTCTGAGCGAGGCCGATGGCCACGATCATCTAATAGAGATCAGTGACGGGGAGGCTATCACCAGTTGTATGATTTATTTTACAGGTTCCCTCTGGTTGGAATGAAGAACACGGAACCAAGGAAAAATCCGATCCCGGATAAAGTTTGGCGCAGGAAGATTGGCCAGCAACTTTATCAAAGAGCTTATGCTAGAGGAAGATGATCAACATTGCTCAGTGGAGCTGAATGGTATATGTATCCTACAGGATAAATACCGAATGAGTTTTAGGTCATACCAGTTTTAACACACCAGTAGTGATGGATATTCAGTTCACTTATGACTAGAACAAAAATAAAGGACTCTATTGGAGTATAGACAATAACTGTTTAATAGTGAGAACTATAGAACATTTAGCAAGAGACAAAACGTCCTGTTCATAGGACAGTGTTCCATGTTTGTTTCACTGCGCCGGAATTATGAAGCCTGAGTTTCTATAAACTATTAGGAACAGTTGTGTTAGGAACAATAATAGTATTTTTCACGGATTATATTTACATGGGATTCAGATCTCATGGTCATCAGAGCTCCTGGAGGAGGACATGTCTGGAGAGAAGGATACGACTTCGGTGAGGTCTATTGTACTGACTCGTGTGATGTCGTGTAATCCTTGCCATGATGAGTGGACTCTGAACATGAACTCTGTGGTCTGACCTATACATTTACATTAGAATACACGACACACATTTTCTTCGCATACACGTCTCATATACGTTACACTTTTCTTTTAATAAATTAATCTTTATTAATTTTTAGAAGCAAGAGTTGTTGAATATGTTGCGTTGGGGGAGAATGAGAGGGGGCATAGTACGACAGTGAGAGAGTGATAGGAAAAGGTGTCCTGGGCTGATGGAGTGTGTTGGACGGAAGCTGGTGGATTCTCCAGGATATTGATAGAAAAGAAAAATATTAAAATGTGGGTGTTGACTCTCCTCACTCCAGGGACGACACTTTAAAGGAGGACACGACAATCATAAAGGTTTTTCACGTAATCTGACCATACATGTAAGATCTGATCTTTTTCTATTATGACTCTTCCATCTTTTGCCTTTAGGCAGCCTGCTGATGTACTTGTTCTTTTATTAGTAAGCTCCTGAATTCTTTTGTGCATTAGTTTCGCATTTTTACTGTTGTGTTGTTCTTCAATTTCTCTGCAATTTTTCTCAAGCCATGTTTCTTTTGCCTCCTTACATAAGGTTCTGACTTTTCTGTGAATTTCTTCATATTTGGCAGGATTATTTTTGTTCTGTCTTCTTCTTTCCATTAGGTGTAAAATTTCTTCAGTCATCCATATCTTACGGCCCACTTTCTTTACTTTTAGAATAGTTTTTTCTGCTGCACAACTGATTGAATTCTTCAGCATTTCCCATTGATCATCTACATGTTGAAATAGGATCTCTAGATCAGACAATAAATAAAATTTGTTCTTTACTTCTATGTTAAAATTATCTTGTATTTCTTTGTCAGTTGTCAATTTGCACAAGTCATATTTAGGGTTTCCTGCTGTATACTTGACTTTCTTTAACTTTACCCTCAATGTGCCTATAATTAATCTGTGATCACTGTAACAGTCTGCATTTGGAACTGTTTTTACGACTGTTAACGCATTTCGAAACCTTTTGCTAATCAGGATGTAATCTATCTGGTTTTTAACCCTGCTGTCTGGACTCCTCCAAGTCCATAATCATCTAGGATGCTGTTTAAACCAGGTGTTTCCTACAACCATTTCTTGTTCTTTTGCCCATTCTACAAGTCTGTATTCTCTTTCATTTCTCTCTCCCAAACCATGGTTGCCTACACTGCATCCATCGCTTTGCTTTCCTATTTTTGCGTTGAAATCACCCATTATGATATTTATTTCTGATGTTTTACAGTTCTTCAAAGCAGACTCCATGTCATAATAAAATTCTTCTATATTTTCTTCACTAGATTCACTTGTTGGGGCATATACTTGAATGACATTTATTTTAAAATGTCTTCCGTTTAATTTTACTAATAGAACTCTGTCTGACACAGCCCGATATCCTTTGACAGAATTTGATGTTTGCTTATCTAATATAATGGCTACACCTCTTTGCTGTTCTTCTCCCCCAGAGTAAATAATCTTACAATCCTCTCCTGTCCTTATCCCCTGCTCCTTTCCATCTCGTTTCCGATATTCCTAATATGTTAATCTTCTCTCTCTCCATTTCTTTTTTGATGTTTTCTAATTTTCCATCTGCATTCATTGTTCTAACATTCCAAGTTCCTACTTTCAGTGATATTAATCTTTTGCACCTAGTAGCCTGTTGACGGTCTGGATTCACCTGGTGCGCATGACTATCCATACCGGGCGAGGCTGCTCCTATGGAGCACCCATTTACGCCGTTTCTCTGATTATCGATGAGTCCACACAACATGATTTTCTTGGCATCTATAAAGAAGGTAGTTTGCCATTGCTTTCCTTCCTAGCAGTGACCATACTGGTCAGTGACCGTAGCCATTGTCTCCTCAAAAAATGAGATCCTCTGCCTACCGTCGTGAAGGTGGAGACCATAACCTACAACTATCTGTCGGCTGCTCACCATCTTCATCCACTACCTGCACCCATGGCTTCACGTAACCCTGATCGGGGGGGGGGGGGCTAAACGGGTACTTCACCTTGCCTAAGGGTGTCCCGTAGGCTAGCGGAGGGAAGGAGGCGCCTTACTTCTCCTTTGATAGGGGATACCCCTACCCCGCTACCCTAATCAGTTTACGATCTTCATTTGTTTCTTGAAGGACTTGTTCAATGGTCTTTCTGGCTGTCCATGGTATTCTTTTCATTTTCCTCAGAAACCACATTTCTACCGCCATCAGATGTTTTTCAGCCTGACTACCCATTGCTTTTACCTAACCCCCAAATGAGAATATGTATATGTGTCAATAAAGAATAGTCACCACATGCAAATTCTCTAATAAACTTTGGCTTAACCAGAAAAGGACAGGATTTAGGACAAGTCATGTGAAGAACTCGCATACCAACAAAATAACATATTAACATTTTGGACAGATCGGAATACCACAATGATTAGTGTAGTAGTAGTAGTAGTAGTAGTAGTAGTAGTAGTAGTAGTAGTAGTAGTAGTAGTAGTAGTAGTAGTAGTAGTAGTAGAAGTAATAATAATAATAGTAGTAGTAGTAGTAGTAGTAGTAGTAGTAGTAGTAGTAGTAGTAGTAGTAGTGGTGGTGGTGGTGTGGTGTTACTGGTGGTGTTGGTAGTAGTAGTAGTAGTAGTAGTAGTAGTAGTAGTAGTAGTAGTAGTAGTAGTAGTAGTAGTAGTAGTAGTAGTAGTAGTAGTGTGGTGTTAGTGGTGGTGTTGGTAGTGTAGCGAAACGTCAGTGGCCCATGTCCTTATGCATTCTTTTATTTTTGGTAAACAGGGGGAAACGGCTTTCGGAAGCTCTCAGTTCGCTTGTTTGCTCAAATCTCCATGAAAGATGGTTCTTTGGGTTATCTTCATACCACAATCTTTACATGGAGCGAATATATATTTGTCTTTCCTTTCGGGTAGACCCGATGGAGCGCCTTGCGTCAAATGTGCACTGGTGCAGCTGCTGGTCAATTGATGGCCGTGCCAACACCTACCGTTTGATAGTTGCAGCATGTCAAGTGATTTAAAGATTACGACAGAGATGCAACATACTACTGAAGTAGTGGAAAGGTAAACTTGGGTTTTCGTTGGTCCAGGCAAAGCTTGGCCTATAAATATCTATTGTCTT